>NW_021025762.1:428168-679124 GCF_004153795.1 Camellia sinensis
GAAGAACAGAGAGGCAACGGTATTCGCCCGGTCGGCGAAGATGGTAGTCCGCGACAGGAACATGAGAGGCGCGAGCATTACCTCTCCCACGTCCTCCTGGGTCATCTGCGCTCCCACTCCCAACACGGGCTGGACTCGAAATCTGGAACCTCGAAACCAGGAGTATCGAAAACAACTGGACGAGCTCAGTGGTGGTGCCTCCCCAGCAGGTAGACCTGAGCGGCGGTCCACTCATCCTCGTCAGTTGGTCGAGGGATCGGATTCACCCCCTACCCCGATGCCTGTGGAGCATCGAGAAGTCCTAAGGGGTCATCGTCATGTCCCCTGCCAGCAGAAAATGGGAAAGAATCGGTGGTGTCCCACCACCTCTCCGCAGGGCGGCAAGAGAGGTCTGCATGTGGACAACCTAGAGGCCCTCGGCAGAAGGTGGCCGAAGCTCCGCCCGGTCCACGATGCGCTGGACCGCATCAGGAGAGCTCATCATCACCACTCCCGTCGCACCAGTATTTACCCATACCCGCGAATGGTATTGTGAACCTCCCTGCAAACAGAAAAGACAATTGCAAGACACATTCAAAATGCCAATTTGAAAGCACAGATATGGCGTGTATGCAAAGTTTGTCAGATTCAGGCAAAACCGGGTGCCGGTGTGCTTACAGTGAAATAGCGTGTGCTGTGTCAGCGTAGTTTGGTGTTCAGAACGATATAGCAATGTGTGCAAATTCAACAGATTCAGAACAATACCGGGTCCGTGTGTTTGCAAATGAAATACAGTGTGTGCCGGTGTTTTGAGTGATTCGGGTCAGTGGCAGTGTGTGTGCATGTGCCAATCTCAAACAGATATCAGTTGGTATGTATGTTGCGTCAACTACAGTTCTACTGGTATATAGATATTCAGCATTAAAAGAGTAACAACTAACTACGACAGTTTTTGTATTCCTACATTAGCGAAAAGTTAAAGCAGAGATGAAGGTTACCTTCGGAAGTCGCAGAATGACAGGTCGGGAGGTAGGCTCGCGTAGTTAAGTAGCTCAGGCGCCGCGTACCTCTCGAAGCTCCGGAACTGCGCCAGACCGTCGGGGGCAGGAACCATGGACCCGATCGTAGGTCGCCGGGTCAAACGGGCGGCTTGGCTCAATGGTAGAAGCTCGACCTCAGGGTCCATCTCGTGGTCGGGGAGTCCCGACACGTGGAATGTCGTCCGCCATATAGAGAATGAGTGTGAGAATGGCCGAAAAAGGAAAACCGGTCGGAATACGAAGAGTCCAACCGGAAAGTCAACTCCCGAGACGGTCCGAAATGCCGGAAAAGGCCGGAATGTGAAAAGCACGGAATGAAGAGGAAAGCAAGGGACGACCCCGAAAGGCGAGAAACGCCAATATGAGCACCGCAATCAAAGTTTTTGTTGTGTTGAAAATGTCGAAACGCCGAAAGAGAAACGCGAATCCGACGATGGAAACGGGCGTGAACGCGAAGAAAACGTAAGGAAAAATGAGAAGGAAACACTCTAGAGAGAGAGAAGTGAGGATTTCGGCGGTGGAAAAAGTGAGGAATAGGGTTTTGAAACCCTATTTTTTATAACACCCGAAAGTGAAAAGACAAAACTGCCCGATTCAGCAACTGTTTGCCGGTCGGCACTTTTTTGTGCGTTGGATTGTTTGATGCCGGGGCCAGCCGGTGGCCTCCCTTTCGGCCGGGGGGTTCCCACAGCTTGTTTAGGCATATGAGTATTCGATGGTCTTTCATAGATCAGAAAGTGCAAGAAAGTGCATCCTCCGACGCTCAACCGGCCTCCGTTTGACCGCTGGCCGTGTCTCCAGTGCGTGGCACTCAAATTCGTGCAAGGGTGTATCCTTTTTGGTATCCCTTTTAAATTCAAAAGTTTGCTCCCATGTGTGTTGCACATTGTTCATCATGCGTACTTCCGGTACATTACATTTCGCGACCGTCATCGCCTCGCATCCGCCATTGTTATGCACACACTACAATGCGTGGTTAACACGCATCCCTTGCATTGTCATGATTAGCAATCTCATGTCTGGCGCAAACAGTGCGGACCTTAAACACGCACGGTCTCGGACTAACGCACCTGGAACCTTAAACACGCATGGTCTAGGAACCTTAAATCCTTTGGAGGTGCGAAAACTTCCGTGCATTGTCATGCATATTTTTGCATCACGCTCTGGCAGACGCCTTAAACACGCCGGTCTGCGAGACCTTAAACACTGCCACGTCTTAGAGACCTTAATATCCTTGGGAGGTGCAAAACCTTCAGCACATTTGATGTGGTTGCAGTTCACTTCATTTCATTGCATTTTATTCTTGCATTATCATGCATTCCGGTAATACGTGCGGTTTTGCGCATGTACCCATTTACATTCCGTGTGGCAATATGCGGTGTCACACTTAGCATCGCACTGTTCTTGTGCATTCAAAACCTCGCGCTGTTCTGCGCATTGCCTGTTTTGTGCATTTCAAATCGTCGCACTGTTTTGTGCATTTTCAAAAACCGTCGCACTGTTTTGTGCATCTTCAAACTGTTGCCACTGTTTTTGTGCATTTCGAACCTCGCGTTGTCCTAACGCATCGCACCTGTTTTGTGCATTTTTTTAAAATTGTTTCGCGCTGTTCTGGCGCATCACACTGTTTTGTGCATTTCAAACTCGCGCTGTTTCTGCGCATCGCACTGTTTGTGCTTCAGAACCGTCGCACTGTCTTGTGCATTTCAAAGCCTCGCGCATGTGTCTGCGCATTGCACTATTTTGGTATTCAAATCGTCGCACTGTTTTGTGCATTTCAAACCGTCGCACTGTTTTGTGCATTTTCAAACTGTTACACTGTTTTGTGCAATTTCGAACCTCGCGCTGTCCTGTGCATCGCACTGTTTTGTGCATTTCAAGTTGTTCGCGCTGTTCTGCGCATCGCACTGTTTTGTGCATTTCAAACCCTTCGCGCTGTTCTGCGCATCGCACTGTTTTGTGCATTTCAAACGCGTCCGGCACTGTTTTGTGCATCTGCATTTCGTCGCGCTGTTTTTGCGCATCTCATTGCATTTTGCATTGTCATGCATGTTAATTACATTACCTGCGTAGACCGCATGTTTGTAATCATGTTTTACCTGCGTAACCGCATGTTTAATTTCAATTACCTGCGTAGACCTGCATGTTTCAATTGCGATAAGACCGCATGTTTTCAATCGCGTAGACCGCATGTTTAATTTCATTACCTGCGGTAGCCGCATGTTTTTGATTGCGTAGACCGCATGGTTTCATTACAATACTTGCGTAGACCGCAATGTTTTTGATTGCGTATAGGACCGCATACTTGCCCTAATTTATTACCTGCGAGACCGCATTTTTGATTGCGTAGACGCATGTTCATTACATTACCTGCGTAGACCGCATGTTTGTAATCATTTCTTTGTTGCGTTAGACCGCATATTTAATTCTTTTATTTGCGTAGACCGCATCTATTTCTTTAATGCGTAGACCGATGTTTAATTTCATTACCTGCGTAACCGTATGTTTGATTGCGTAGACCGCATGTTTGTAATCATTTCTTTACTTGCAGTAGACCGCATGTTTAATTTTATTACCCTGCGTAGACCGCATGTTTTGATTGCGTAACCGCAATGTTTAATCTCATTCCTGCGTAACCGCATGTTTGATTGCGTAGACGCGCATGTTTAATTTCAATTTGCGTAGACCGCAGTTTTTGATTGCGTAGAACCGCATTATTATTTCTCATTACTTGCGTAGACCGATGTTTTTGATGCGTAGACCGCATGCTTAATTTCATTTAGCTTTGCGTAGACCGCATGTTGATGCGTAGACCGATGTTTAATTTTCATTATTTGCGTAGACCGCGTTTTGATTGCGTTAGACGCAATGTTTAATTCCATTACCTGCGTAGCACGCATGTTTTGATTGCGTAGACCGCATGTTTTGCTTGCGTAGACCGCATACTTGCCAATTTCATTACCTGCGCAGACCGCATTTTGATTGCGTTAGACCGCATGTTCATTACATTACCTGCGGAGACGCCATTGTTACCTGCGTAGACCGCATGTTAAATTTCATTACTTGCGTAGACCGCATGTTTTGATTGCGTAGACCGCATGTTTAATTTCATTCTTGCGTAGACCGCATGTTTTGATTGCGTAGACCGCATGTTTTGATTGCGTAGACCGCATGTTTAACTTCATTACCTGTTGTAGACCGCATGTTTGATTGCGTAGACCGCATACTTGTTAATTCTAATACCTGCGTAGACCGCATGTTTCAATTGCGTAGACCGCTTGTTTGTCTCGTTACCTTGCGTAGACCGCGTGCTTATGATCAATTTCCGTCGCCTGCGTAGACCGCTTGCTCCCGTACCTTTTGTATCTTCACAGCATTGTTATGCTCTCCACTTGCTTTGCGCTGTCACGCATTTCGAGTACACCACATTTGCATTGTCATGCATGTGCTAACCATATTGTACCTGTTTAAGTTTGTTTTCTTTTCAGGCACGATATTGTATGTACGGTTCATTGAGGCTGGTGCAACCAAGAGCGAGCCGCACAGGTATTGTATCTCCCGAGTGAGACGTATTGAGAATTCCATAATCTCTTACATCCTTTCTGCATTGTAATGTAGTGTTGGTGTATGTTAGCTTAAAACTGTCGCATGTTTGCTTCGTTACAGCTGCCTTTGCATGATCATAAGTTATGCTCGGCCCGTGCATTGTCTTGCGTTTTGCCCCTGCCTTCGGCGCATATCTTATTTGTTTTGCATGTTTGTCTGAGTCTTCGGCCTTGTCAAAAATGGGTCGTCTCTGGGGCTTTGACATTCACTCACGTCATTGTTATGACTTTCGAGTTCTGTCAAAAGAGGGGCAACTGTAGACAACCCCATTTTTGACCGTCCTCAAGACTTGGACGTCACCGTTTGAACACTCAGTGATTATCCATGTTTGTTGTTCGTTTGGAGTTCCCGGAGGTCTTGGCCCGCGCGCCTTGCCTCAGGATCTCCGAACTTGACCGTTAAGTGTCTGGTTTTGCACCAAACACTTGCATCTTGCCTTTGAGAGGCAGAATAGGGCTTGTAGACCATCCCCACCCATCACCGGCAGTGGCTAGATGCCACCGGCTGGTTTTTGCTGCCACCGGCAATATAGTTTGCCGGCTGGCACTATTTGTTGCCGTCAGCACTTTTTTGTGCCGACCGGCACTCTTTTTGGCCAAGATGGCATTTTTGGCCGGCCATTGCTGTTCATCTGCTTTTGCAGATATTTTTAGACAGCTGTATTGCTTTGCTCCCTCCATACACGTTGTATGAGGGATCTCCCTCTTGCAAAGCTTGTCTTGTAAGCTTTACAAGAGGCATATAGAGAGGAGCTCTCTCTAAGTCAAAGAGAGAGCTTTTAAGACATTTTAGAGAGAGGGATAATATAGACCAAGCTCTGGTTTTTCTAGGGTTAGGGTTAGATATACACATTCTATCTCCCTTTCCCTCTCATTTTGTTCACTAGGTGTTTTGTGTCTCACTATTGCACACAAACACCTAGTGTTTCACCTTCCTCTTGGAGCTGAGGTTCTAAAGGGTGTGTTTTGAAGTTTTGGTGTTGGATTCAAACTCAAGGAGGCCATTGGAGCACCTTTTGTGAAGGGGTCTTCAAGGTGAGATTCTAGTCCCTTTTTCCCCCATTTTTGCATTGATTTTCTACTAGTCTTAGAGCTTGTTTTGTGGATTATTGTATAACATAAAAAAGTTCTGTTTTAGACCCTCTTTATTGTTTATTAAGAGTGTTTTGTTGTTTGAGGGTTGTTGACCACCCTTAGGCCTTGAAAGGCCTCTTTTTGAGCCATTTTGTGCTAGCTCCGGGATTTTGGTGTTGAGGTCTCTTCACCACTGAAATCTTGAGGATTTCAGTGTGAAGATGATGCTTTGAAGTCCCAAGAAGGAGAGGGCCACCCCCTCTCCTTGTTGTCCTTGAAAAGGGCATATTTTGGCCTCTTAAGGAAGCCTATGCTTGAGTGTGTGTTGAGCATGTTTGGTTTGTTTTTCATGCTTATATATCCATAATATAACATGATTTCAAGTTGGTTTTGGTACCCCATGCATGCTTAGCATAGTTGCCTTGTAATGCCATGTTTATGCCTTAATATGCCTTAGGTTGTTAGCCTTTGTTAGAGCATGTTTTTAGGCTTAGTCTTGTGAAGATTATGTGCTTATTTTGCCATGTTTTAGCTCTGTCCATAGTCGTTTGGGTTGATCTTTGCATGCTTGATATAAGTCTTCTTTGTATTTGGGCTTGTTGGCCTTGAGCATGTGCATGTGTAGCATGTCATCTTTGCATTATTTTGGTGATTTGGGGTCGCTTTACATGCTATTTCAGTCCCATTTTCCATGCTAGTTTTGATTGCCTTGCATGTCTCTTAATGCTTTGAAAGCATGTGTAGTAATGCTCCATGTTTTGGTGTTTATGCATGCCTTTGTTCTTGAGTCATTTAGATGCCATCTAAGTGGTCCTTAGGCTTTGTATTAATGTCCCAAAACTCTGTTTTTGGTTGATGAGTGCATGCCATGTTTGGTCTTGCTTAGTGTAGTCCAATGCTCCATTGGTTTGTTTTGAGCACTTAGGCCATTTGGTGCATGCTTGGCTTGATTAGTTGCTTGGTTTGACACCGTGTATTAGCATGATTTTCGGAGCTTATGTGGCATATAACTTGCTCATGTTTGCCCCTTTCAAGTGTGCTTGAATGTTGCTTGTTTTGTGCTTAAGTGTTGGCCTTATGTGCATGTGTGTGTGTATGCCATTTAGCCCTCATTTTATAGCATTATGGCCACTGTTTTAGGCCTTGTTTAGAGCTGCCTAATTCATGTATAAGACCATCTTTCATCTATTTGCATTGCCATATGTATGCTTGCATGATTGCATAAGTGCTTTGCCATGCCATGTTGCATTCCTAGCTTGTATGCCTAGGTTGCATTGCATTTTGCATGCATGCCTTGTTCCTTGAATTGGTGATAGGAATTGGGCCTAATTTGTTTGATTGGTTTGCATGCATTTGAAACCAAAGTTGCATACTTGGTTCTTTGGGCCATCATGCATGGAAATGCGTGATTGGTGGTCCGAGAACCGAGGTACATGTCCCTTTGAGTCATTACAATGATAAGAGACATGGTTGGTGGCATACATGCCTTGAATTGTGTTGCCATGCTTTGTTTTGCCCTCTGTTGCTGTGAGTTGCAGGTTCTGCAGGAATACTCTGCACCGGCAGTGTAATGTGCCGACCGGCACCATTTTCTCTGCCGACAGATTCAATTTTGTGCTGATGGACATACCACATTGCCGGTGGCAATTTCAATCAGCCGGGTGGTGATCCCCTCTGTCCAAGGGATCAGTCCTGAGGCTTTGACAGCCTCTAGAGGAGGAAAGGAAGGAAACAGAGGCAGCCCATGCATGGTGGCGCGCTTCCCGAGGCATTTTCCTGTTTTAATTAATTTATTTAATTTGTTAATAAATTAGTTATTTGTAATATTAATTAGCTTGTGTAGTTAATTAATCTGTTAATATTTATTCTCGGTCCTCCGAGTGAGGGCAAATCTGTAATAAGTGTGTGTGGGTGCGTGAATGTCTTCCACCCCACTTCTTTCTTCCCTTTACTTACCTGCTTATGATGGTAGATTAGGGCACGTTTAATTTAGCTACCTCATGCTATGCATGTGTGCATCCATGCATTCGTATTGCATGCATTAGGCTCCGTACATCATGCTAATTGCATCAATGCTTCAATTCAAAATACTTGAATATGTGATATTGTGCATTTTCACATGACATATCTAGGATAGCCGAGCCTATTCTAGCAACATTTTGTATGCGACGCATTAGGCACTTAACATGGACTTGGATCATGCATGTTTGCTAACAAGTTCTTTGTTTTGGCATGGAGTACTATGTAAGTATTTTAATGCTTTAGCACGTCACATGTGTGAATGTTACCATGACAGTATGCTTAACATGTGGCTAGAATGCTTATGTGTTAAACTGTTTTGAATGCCTGTGGGTGAAGGTTGGATTGTCTGAGTTGGAAAAACTCATTGAAATCCGTATTTTAGCCTACTTGCGAGTAGCAAATTCCAAGCATTTTCAAAACAAACGGATATGCAATGTTTATTTCCAAATTAGGCGATCTAGATTTGGTCTATACTTGTTTGCTGTGCGCATAACGTAGTAATTCTAGGCTAATAATCGGTTTAAGAACACGTAACGTTTTCAAAATTGGATATCACGGTTAGTAGAGGCCGATCTTCGAAATGTGTATGAGGGGGTGCTCATAGCTGACCTTCCCCGATCGTACCCAAGCTCCCGAGCCGAGACAACTCCGGTGATGACGGACATGTGGCCTTCGGCACCGAGTCAGGGTTTCCTAAATTCTCCCATAAAAAATATTTAGGTGGCGACTCTGTATCTGGCAAAGCAGTCCATGTTTGGCACTACTTTTTCAAAAATCTGTTTCTCAAAACGATTTGCCAGATTTGGACTCTTTGGTTCAGATTAAGAACCGTGACACAATTTGAGAGTCCGAGCTGTAGTGACCCCAAATGAACAGAACGGGACTCATCCTCCCAGGGCGTTCGGGGGACGTCTACAGTCGCCTAGGCCGAGATGTTAATTTGTAGGCGTTCTTGATCCTTGATCCTTGCTTGAGTGATTTTGTCCCTGGAATGGTATGACCTAGGCCGAGGTGTGGCGCATCTAGGCCAAGGTGTGGCACAGTTTAGTCAAGTGTTGTCCTTCCAAGCCGATGTCCCTGCCCCTTGATTGCCGGAGTCTTGTTGTTAGCCGATGTCATTATTTGCCGGTGTGTTCTTGCCGCCTAGCTTGTTGAGTACACTTTGTCTTGGTCTTGTCTTGTCAAGTCAGTCACCTTTTTGAGTTGAGCGAATCAGCCGATGCCACGTGTCCCGACATAGGGATTAAGTCAGTGATTGTCGTGAGAAACACATCATTTGTATCAAGTCTTGCCTTTTAGAGAGAGAAACTGAAGGAAGAAGAAGGAGAAGTTTAAGCTAGAGAGAGTGAACCTCCAAGCTTGATCGTTGGAGCTTGAACCGTTAGATTCGGGCTTTGAGGTTAGAATCGTAACCTATTCTGGTTGTTCTTATTGATCATCTTGATGCATTGCACGATCAAACCTGTTCCGCATGCCATTCATCGATTTAAAGTTGGTTTTAGAAAGAGAAAATGGTTTTCATGTGTTTTGAAGAAAAGCCTCGTTTGATCTGAAAGTTTGCATTAAAGCTCATGTTTTTTGTGTTTGTTTTGATAAGATCCTTGAGTGTGGGTACCCAGGTCCATGTTTTTGAAATTATAGCATGAAATCTCATCTTTTGTAATAGCAAGTGTTGATCTTTGCATTCATCTCCCTCATGTTCGTGTCCTTCAAGTTCTTCCTGCTCATGTTCTTCATGTTTATCAAGAGGGAAACCCAGATTTTTCCCGACTTCGTTTTTTAATGTGGCCATCGAGGCTACACCTCGGCAAGGAGGTGTGGGACCTCGGCCTGGACCTGGTAGTTGCCCAGCGTGTTTTTCCAGAGATAAGAAACTGTGTTTCAATTTGATTGACTTAGTTTTTGAAGAATGTGAGGTCATTTGCATGAAAGCTAGACTTGTTTTGAGTAGTGCATTTAATAGACTTTGCCATGTGTTGTAGGACTTGGACTTGCCTTGACCCCGACGTTTGAAGAGCTAGGTGAGTGGTATTTTTATTAAAGCTATGTTATACGTTTTGATAAAGACTTTGCTTTGCTTTGTTTTGAAAGTGTTTGTTAAGCATGAATAATTGTCCCTGTTTTGTATATCAAGTATGAGCTTGTCTTGATGACCTTCTCGAAAAGTCCCTTGTGCTGGAGGACTCTACACTTTCGCAACACATCTCGTTTGAAAGTCCCTTGTGCTGGAGGACTCTAAACTTTCGCAGCACATCACGTTTGAAAGTCCCTTGTGCTGGAGGACTCTAAACTTTCACAACACATCTTATTTTGAAAGTCCCTTGTGTTGGAGGACTCTAAACTTTCGCAGCACATCTTGTTTTCAAAGTCCCTTATGCTGGAGGACTCTAAAACTTTCACAGCACCCTTGATTTGTACTCTAGTGTTAAAGGGTTACGGGCCTTTGTAACATAGGTCCCTCGTGCTGGAGGACTCTAAACTTTCGCAGCACATCTTGCCTTGAAAGTCCCTTGTGCTAGAGGACTCTAAACTTTTGTAGCACCTTTGTTTGAGATGCCTCTCTTGCTTCGTCTTGTTTTGCCACGGACGGTTTACCGCGTGGATACGTTTGCCGGAATGTTATTATTTGTAATATGTGATGCTAGTAAGTGTCCCTTGAAACTTTGAAGATCTGTTAGATGGACGAGGTCCATTCCTTGTTATATATTAAGTTTTGTCTTGTATTATTTTGAAAGGACTTCAGCTATTATTCATGCAAACCCCTTTATTATTTATACCATTCACCGAGTATCCAAGCTCACCCTCTCTATATATATGTAGGTGATGAACAAGAAGGCGGTGACGCCTAGATGTGATTTCTGGAGCTTGTTTTGGGTTTTGATTATGTCGACTTAACCTGCATTTATGTCGGCAGTCTTGAAAATCATGCTTCTTGACTTGTAATATTTGTACTTCGAACACGTCGGCTAAGAAGCCTTTTGATCAAGATGTATGTTTTTGTATGATTGTTATGTCGGCAAAGAAGATGTCGGCAACCTGGCAGACTTTGTTCTTAGACCTGTAATTCGTACAATTTGTTTATGTCGGCTTGTGGAGCCCTTTGCTAATACCAAAAAAAAAATGTAACTTGCACTTTGCTTTGTTTGTAATTAAGTTATAACCCATATGTAAATGGTTTCTATCTCATTTGACTTAAGCATAGCTCTTATGGACCACTTGTATTTTAAATTTTTCCTTCCGCACTTGTGAGCCCCATATATTTATACTCTGTATGTGTGTGAATCTTGTAAGTTGGCCTTCGGTAATCTCGGATTACTGGCCATCACGGCACCAAACTACTAGGGGCGGTTTGCGGTCGTGACACTTAGTGAAACTCCGGCCTTGTTTAGTATTACTTCTAAAAGTCCCATGAAACATCCAAAGCCTAGGACGACTCCCCTTGACACTCTGAGGATTGGCTATCCATTTGCGTCCAGGTTTATGTTAGTTCAGAGAAATTCAGGGTTCATAACACAATACAGAAATATTGGTGTTTCAACATTTAGTACAATTTTGTATGAGGTCCTAAAAATTAAACTGTCAAAACTTCAACTGAAATTTGACATTTTAAAATACTGATAAAATAATTCAAGGTTTGAGTCAGAACAACGTCTGAAATTTAGAAATTTTGGGGTTAGGGTAAATTTTAGTAGTAAAATTGTGAAAGTTATAAATGTAAAATTTCCAAAATCTGAGAGCTGAAAAGGGAAAAAAGAAAGAAGAAAATGGAATGTTAGAATTCGAATGGTGATTGTAAGTATAAGATCTCACCAATTGGCTTATGGCTCATTCGGTTTCAAGGCCATTCAACTTAAATTGGGGATGCCACTTTTGTGCGTGAGCTTCATTAAATTTTATTGGAGTAATTATTTTGAAAATTATGTGTGTTTTGTTTGAACAGAAGAAATGTTGAACATGAAAAATATTTCAGCCTTTTAGTGTCAAAAATGGACGGAAGTGTTACACTGCAACTTGATTTAAACTGTAAAAGGTTGATTGTCGCAATTAAAAGTGAAGTGATCACAGTGAAATTGTCTATGGAATCAGAAAAAATAACTAGAAATGTAACAACCCTCACCCTACTCATGTCATACTTGCATGCATTCATGCATAATTTTGCCTTGCTATGTTGTCTGGAAGGATTTGCTTGCCTTGTTTTGTTTGTATCGCTTGCGTAGTTTTGATTCTTGTTCGGTGTGTGTGTGGCCGAGGTCACCTTGAGCTTAGTTCGCCTTTGAACCTTTGTACTTAGAACTGTTTTGAGATCTTGGTCAACCCCACCTTCACCTCGGGCATTTATTGCCGAGTTGTTTTGCACTTTGTGAACCTTGTCCACAGGCAGGCATGGCCTAGGCCGAGATGTGGCACACCCCGGCCAAGGTGTGGCACAGCTTAGTCAAGCGTCGTCCTCCCTAGCCGATGTCTTTGTTAACCTGTTGTCGGACCTTTGATTTGCGCCGATGTCATTTATTGCCGAAGTGTCTTACCCAGCTTGCTGCATACGCTTTGTCAGCTTTGTCAGGGACTTGTCTTATCTATCAATCACCTTTTGAGTTGAGCCAACCCGGTAACGCCACGTGTCCGAGCTTGTTGTTAAGACAGCCGGCAGACTTAGAAACAAATCATTTTTGGTCTCAAATCTTTGTTTTAGAGAGAGAAGCTCTAGAAAGGAGGAAGAGAAGTTCTTGAGTGAGAACAAGTCTTCCAAGCTTGATCTTCGTGGTTTGAACCGTTGGATTCGAGTTTTGAGGTTAGAGTCTTGATCCACTTTGCTTGTTGTTGATGATCATCTAGCTGCATTGCATGATCGGATTCGTTTTGCATGTCATGCATTGCTTTGAAGTTGGTTTTGAAAAGAGGAAATGGTTTTCATATGTTCTTGAAAGAAAGTCTCGTTTTGATCCGAAAGTTTGTAACGAAAACCATGTTTTTATGTTTGTTCTTGCATAACTTTCTTGTATGGGTACCCAGGTCCATGTTTTGAACTCATGGCATGAAAACTCAGATTTTTGGTAACAAGTTTTGATCTTGCATTCGTCTTTTTCATGATCATGTTCATCATATTCTTCAAAGGGAAACCCAGGTTTTTCCCGACTTTGCTTTTGGTTAAGGCCTTCGGGACCACACCTCGGCAAGGATGTGTGGGACCTCGGCATAGACCTGGTGGGTGCCCAGCGTGTTTCCATGAGACGGGAGCAGTGTTTAAACTCCCAGCATGTTTTGCTTTGTTATCGACTTGGATCTTGCAAGGATGCCAAGATCATTTGCATGCATATAAAGCTTGTTTTGAGAATGTGAATTGCCATGTGATTGTAGGTCCTTGATTTTTGCTTTGAGCCTACACCCGTGGAAAACTATGTGAGTGGTATTTCTAATAAAGCTATGTTACACTTGTTTTTAATAAATCTTGCTTTGTTTTGTTTTGACGAGAGTATTTGCTAAGCATGATGAATAGCCTTGTTTTGATGTTATTCTTGGAGAGTCCCTTGTGCTGGAGGACTATAAACTTTCGCAGTACTAAGTATAAAAGGATACGGTCCTTGTTAAACCGGGCTACGGGCCTAAGTAACACAAGTCCCCTGTGCTGGAGGACTATAAACTTTCGCAGTACTAAGTATAAAAGGATACGGTCCTTGTTAAACCGGGCTACGGGCCTAAGTAACACAAGTCCCCTGTGCTGGAGGACTATAAACTTTCGCAGTAAAAATGCGAATATAGTGTCAAAAACTGGTTATATAATTTACCTGCTGGAAGAGAGAGTAGAAGCCACAACAAAACAATCACAACAGTGAAACCAACACCCCATTTCACAATCCATGCTGTCGCTCTTATCAGCTTTTCCTTGTTGAACTCCTCAACCAGCAATTCGCTCTTTTCCTTCTCAACCATAGTTATCTGCTTTGTCGTATCCCAATCATAGTTTTGAGGCCACAAAAAACTACACACAGCATGAATTGCTCCACCAGTAAGTATAGACACGAGGTTTCCAGCAAGCATCGGTGCATTCCTTCCAGTCGTGTCAAGATTGACCTTTCCATACTCAACACTCGCAACTGACAACCAAATGATAATCCCAAGAATGCAACCAATGGTTGTTCCACGAATTGCACCAATTGCATTTGCTTTGGGCCATAGAAGTTTGAAAGCTATGGAAAGGACGGCTGAGCCAATAAAGACTCCCATGGCATGGTATATTCATCCTAGTGAAACTCCGGCCTTGTTTAGTATTACTTCTAAAAGTCCCATGAAACACCCAAAGCCTAGGACGACTCCCCTTGACACTCTGAGGATTGGCTGTCCATTTGCGTCTGGGTTTATGTTAGTTCAGAGAAATTCAGGGTTCATAACACAATACAGAAATATTGGTGTTTCAACATTTAGTACAATTTTGTATGAGGTCCTAAAAATTAAACTGTCAAAACTTCAACTGAAATTTGACATTTTAAAATACTGATAAAATAATTCAAGGTTTGAGTCAGAACAACGTCCGAAATTTAGAAATTTTGGGGTTAGGGTAAATTTGAGTAGTAAAATTGTGAAAGTTATAAATGTAAAATTTCCAAAATCTGAGAGCTGAAAAGGGAAAAAAGAAAGAAGAAAATGGAATGTTAGAGTTCGAATGGTGATTGTAAGTATAAGATCTCACCAATTGGGTTATGGCTCATTCGGTTTCGAGGCCATTCAACTTAAATTGGGGATGTCACTTTTGTGCGTGAGCTTCATAAAATTTTATTGGAGTAATTATTTTGAAAATTATGTGTGTTTTGTTTGAACAGAAGAAATGTTGAATATGAAAAATATTTCAGCCTTTTAATGTCAAAAATGGACGGAAGTGTTACGCTGCAACTTGATTTAAAGTGTAAAAGGTTGATTGTCGCAATTAAAAGTGAAGGGATCACAGTGAAATTGTCTATGGAATCAGAAAAAATAACTAGAAATTGACAGAATTTCTCATACCTAGGGTGTAGATTTAATCTTTTTGTTATAGATTTTAATCTTTTTGTTATGGGCCACTCCATGAATGATTTAATCTTTTTGTTATAGATTTTAATCTTTTTGTTATGGGCCACTCCATGAATGAATTTTGGTCTTAGATTTTAAGTTCTGGATAATTTTTTTAGGTATGTAGAGCTTTTCTTTAGTGAGAATGCAAAGGTGCTAAATGTAATTAGACTACTCTGAAATTATAGCCTTTGCAAACACCACTAATGTTGTATTTAGTTATTGAATTTCTAGAATGATTTGTAGAAGGAAAAAAGAGTTAAAAAAAAAAAATTGAGAAAAAAATTAACTACTATTTTATTTACTTTTCCTTTTTTTTTTTTTTTCCCTTTCTTCCCCGAATTTAAGATTGTTTCACAGTGTTAAGGCACAGTTGCTGTAGATTCGAAAGAAAATTATGTGCATCCATGTGAACAGAATGTATAACATATATATCAAGTTAATTAGTGTGATAATGCAGTAGAAAAAATATGTACCAAAAAATTAAGGTTAAACCTAAACCTCAGAAAAGAAAAGAAAGATCACGAAATGAGCATTTGAACAGCTACAGATTTTGCCTCTAAGTCAGCCAGTTTTGAGTTCACTCATAAAATAGAAGGGTGACGAAAAAGTGCAGAAAGGAATACCATATTTTAAGATTAAGATTTTTTATATAGCTATTGTGAAGGCTTTTAATTAACCTTTAAAATTTGCATTGTAAAATCACATAAAAAAATGAATTTTATATAACTACAATACAAAAATAATAATAAATATTATTTGAAAAAAGCCTCCCACCAAAAAAATAGAAGGAAAACATGTTGCCTTAGTCCTAATCAAAGAATAAGCTGGCCACAATGGGGTACCTAGCCAGTTGGTTTTGTATGAAAAATAATTCGTAATATCAATTCATCAAAATAGCTCAATCAATTAATTAAACAACCTGCAATAAAAATAAAAATAAATTCATACAAACTTTAACAAACGTACAAGATACAAACCTTGAATTAGTTTTCCTTTTAATGTAAACTAGGGAATTCAACATGCAGCTAAAGTGATAAATAGATATTCAGTAAGAATTTAAGGTGGTCAATTAGTAATTGCCTCAAGCGACATTGTGACTGTATGCCTCCCTTGTGATATCGAATTGCAAATGTAATTTTGCAAGTCCTCATCGCACGCTATTAAAATCCAGTCATTGTCCTCATCTTGATACTTGACACGGTAAGTTCCACCCTGTAGGTTCAGCCTCTTTGCCACATGCTATTGAAACTCTACCATTCCCGACAACACAGGGAGTTGAAATTTGATAAAATCATCTCCATATTTTGCCTTTATGGTCACAGTACTTGTATCTTGCTCTGCCATAAAATGTGGCTTTGTGCGAGAAGCAGTAGCCATGTCTTGCTTACAAGGTGGATCAGAAATTGGAGGCTGACTAAGTTCTTGGATTTGTTCCTGAACAGCACCTTGGACAAGTTTATTGGAAAGTGAGTGGTTATCCTTACTTCTCTTGCGAGGTGACCACCAGGTGATATTATATTCCCTGCAAGCACGCTTTACTGTGGATCGGCTAACTGCAAAACGAAAAATCCAAATTTAGATAAAAAAAAATACATTGTTTACTACTACCAAAATATATGACATTTCCCAAGGATGTAGCTAGGAATGATTTTTCCCGAGTGTGTAAGCTTACCGCCAAGGCTTTTTGCAGCATCTTTAAGTTTCATTCCAAAACGTTGCTAGAGATCCTCCAAGTTAATTGGAATTCCAGCTTTCTTTGTAGCCTCTGGGACAAGTTAATTATGCAATTTTGCTGTATAGAAGTAACAGCAATGTTGTTTTCTTCTGTGTTACTAACAACATTGTTTCCAGAATCTATAGCATCCACTTCTGGCAATTGTTGATTGGATAAATCTACCCACACCATCTCTTCTCCATTCTCCATCCTATTTGGAGAACTTGCAGTTTGAGGCATTTGATAAGAATAAAGTTTACCGTTCTCTGAAAAATCAAGAACTTCAATGGATAACTCCTTTCCTAGTTCTTCTCCAAAAGCAACCTTAAAACTTTTTAAATGCTGCTTCATTGTTGTCAATAACGGAACCAAAGCAATCCTCGGATCCCCATCTTCAATGTAGTTTGGGGGCAAAAAGAATTCTACCACGTAAACATTGTCTTTAATATAACTACTCCGCAAGCAAATTGCAAAACAACCCGTAAGTCCATACTTGTGTGCATAGTGTACAAAAGGGTACTCAGTTATGCTAAATTGAGTAATATCTTTGCAGAAGACCAAATTTTGGGATGAAACTGCTCTTCCAACAACTCCCTGCCCTTTTTGTAGATGTTGTGCAGCACATATATTTAAAAAAGCAAGCATGTCTCTCTCTATAATAGGTTCTATAAATTTTGGACACAGCATTGCAAAGCCTACACGAGACCCAAGTCTGAGCCAAAGGTAGATAATGAGTGCTACACACCACTTCTAGCATATTCTTGATTTCTTTAAGAGTTTCTTTAAGAGTTCACGAATACATATTTGTTAGCCCAGAGTCCTTACAATATCTAATGAACAAAACAATACAAGATCTGACAATTCAATTATAGTTTGCCACTTACTTTCTCATCATACAAACACATACATTTTGAATTTGTCAGGCCTTGAACCTGCAAGGCACTGAAATGATGTAACTAAAGAATCTTGATAGATTTAAACTGAAAGATATTTGCAAGAATCACATAGATTTAAACTGAAAGATATTTGCAAGAATCAAATATTATCACTTATAAGTTAACTTTTATGACTATAGCCTTTTACATTATTAGCTAAAAATAATTAAAATAAATTATAAATTTGTTTGATACAACGTTTGATAATTTGTGGAAAAAAATTGAATCTATTTGATTAAAAAAACTGTCACATAACTTTTTTTCTGGTAATTAAGACAGAGATGGGACTCTTTTAGCCATACTTATTGAAGGGTTTCATTTAAAAAGAGCTATAAATTATGAAGATTTTTTTTTTTTGGGTCAAATAAACTAAATAAATCAAATAACTTATAATTTAAAATTACAACCAAACATTATTAGTCAACCTTTTTTAAGTAAATAAGTTGATTAATAAATAATAATACCAAAACATTGTATACAGTAAATGAAAAAATCAGCACAGTTGAGGCTATTAAACCAACCAACTTAGGCTGCACCAAGGTATTTTATAATTGTCCAAATTTAGCTTCATTGTTTCAAGCAGTTGCACCTACCCTGGCATGGAATATTTCAATTGGTCCAACACTTTGAGCAGAAGCCTGTATTGCCTAGTAAATTCTACTAAAAACAATTAGGTAAATTGTACTCACCCTTAAGAGGTGAAAAAATAAAATAGTAATTCTTATATTTTTGTTATAATTACATCAATTTTTCTTACATTAAGGATAAGGTTAACTGAGCTAACAATAAGACATACTTTTTTTTTGGCCCTTGTGCATCATAATGAAATAATCAATTTTCCTCCCGAGCGATCCGTGTAATTTACTCAAATAATTAATATCAATGATATGATATCAGAATAAAAGTCTCAATATGTGCACAAGAATTATTGTCAAACCATCATTGAAAATTGAAATTAACAATCATCGGATAGGCATGAAAATAAATAAATAAGGGTAAATTACACCGATAGTCCTTACATTTTCCCTATTGTGTCCTTTTGGTCCCTAAACTATTAATTGACTCAATTTTGACTCACAATTTTATATTTTGTGTCAATTTGGTCTAATTGATAACGCCATTAATGTTTTTAACTAAAAATGATCACTGAATTATTTGAGATTAACTCACTGAGTTGAACAAATTTATAATTCACTCTAAAAGCATGAAATATGTCACTTATATGCGTATTTTTCATTGAAAAATATTCACAATTGCGTGCAATTGGACTAAATTGATACAAAATCATATCAAAATCGAGTCAATTAAAATTATATGGATCAAAATTATACAAATTTTAAAATACAGGACTATTCATATAATTTGTCAAATAAATAAATAAACAAACAAAAGTAAGGAGAATGTAAAAATGGGCCTGATTAGTTAGGGAACAAACCTCCATAAGAAAGCGTGCCCAAATATCTATGGAATTTGTTATTTCAGTCGTCGACACCATCTCAAGTACACCAATACAGCACGGCCCAGAAGACTCAAAGAATGGTATGGCCAGAGATTGCTTAATATTGCAAACGATAGCACGATCGCGTTGTGGATACTCATTGCAAGAGTAATACTGCACATTTGGAGTAGACTCCCTCTGTTGATGGCGGAACACACGGCCAAGTAGGCCAAGATGTTTGTCACTCACTCCATCCACATCAAATTCATAATCCAAAGATATCAACCTATACCAACAAAGTCCTTCATCGATCTTGTCAAAACCAAATGGTTGATGTCGAGTTGTAAGTAAACGCTTGCCCCCAATTTCTATGACTTTCCAAAACTGTATAAGAACTTGGACATGTTGCCAGAAAAATATCTTTCCAAAGCATGATTTTATATTCTTCATAAACTCTGAAATAGGAGGAGCAATCAGGGCTCCATCGATACGTAACAATATATATTAATTAATATATTAACAAATAATTTAAAATGATAATATTATAACATATGATATATAATATATTAATTAATACACGTTTGTGTCACTTATTTGATATTTTGCTTATACTTTAACATTGACAGCAGTAGTCCGGAAATAGAATAAAAATATTTAATAAAAAAAGTAAAAGAAAATAAGTAGCAAGTTGTTAAATAGATAATTGCAATCAAAGCCAACCAGTAAGCAATAGGAATAAGATATGAGATGAGAGAGAAACTAACCAAAGAGAGTCGAAGGAAGAGGAAGTTCGCAACGGTCGTCTTCTCGACTACAAAAAACCCAACCATCGTTAAAATCTCCGCGCTGGCAGAGCAGTTGGTGGTTCTTCACATATGCTTTGAAATAGTGAGGAAAGTCTCTGATCATATTATCATCCGTATGACTTTCTGTCCGGAGGAAATCGATTATCTACTCCCCACTCGAATGTAAAAATGGGCCTGATTAGTTAGGGAACAAACCTCCATAAAAAAGCGTGCCCAAATATCTATGGAATTTGTTATTTCAGTCGTCGACACCATCTCAAGTACACCAATACAGCACGGCCCAGAAGACTCAAAGAATGGAATGGCCAGAGATTGCTTAATATTGCAAACGATAGCACGATCGCGTTGTGGATACTCATTGCAAGAGTAATACTGCACATTTGGAGTAGACTCCCTCTGTTGATGGCGGAACACACGGCCAAGTAGGCCAAGATGTTTGTCACTCACTCCATCCACATCAAATTCATAATCCAAAGATATCAACCTATACCAACAAAGTCCTTCATCGATCTTGTCAAAACCAAATGGTTGATGTCGAGTTGTAAGTAAACGCTTGCCCCCAATTTCTATGACTTTCCAAAACTGTATAAGAACTTGCACATGCTGCCAGAAAAATATCTTTCCAAAGCATGATTTTATATTCTTCATAAACTCTGAAATAGGAGGAGCAATCAGGGCTCCATCAATTATCTGTACGATTTTACAAATTTCCATGCCTAACAAAAAAAAAAACAAAAAACAAGAGTCTTGCTAACGAAAATAGGAGGAGCAATCAGGTTTCCATCGATACGTAGCAATATATATTAATTAATATATTAACAAATAATTAAAATGATAATATTATAACATATGATATATAATATATTAATTAATACATGTTTGTGTCACTTATTTGATATTTTACTTATATTTTAACATTGACAGCAGGAGTACGGAAATAGAATAAAAATATTTAATAAAAGAAGTAAAAGAAAATAAATAGCAAGTTGTTAAATAGATAATTGGAATCAAAACCAACCAATAAGCAATAGGAATAAGATATGAGATGACAGAGAAACTAACCAAAGAGAGTCGAAGGAAGAGGAAGTTCGCAACTGTCGTCTTCTCGACTACAAAAAAGCCAACCATCGTTAAAGTCTCCGCGCTGGCAGAGCAGTTGGTGGTTCTTCACATATGCTTTGAAATAGTGAGGAAAGTCTCTGATCATATTATCATCCGTATGATTTTCTGTCCGGAGGAAATGTTTATTCTCGGCCATCGATTATCTACTCCCCCTCTCTCTCTCTCTCTGTTGATGATGAGCCCAATCAAAAAGAGAATGTAGAGAGAAATTTAGTAAGCTCTCAATCAATTAATATTTACTAGCAGGCACACATGTGTGCAAGTTAAATAAATAAAAATAAAATAAAATATTTGATGTATATTAGTTGTAATTTTAAGTGATAAGAGTTTTTTCTATTAAATTTATAGTCTTGAGTTTAAGTCCAGCTTATTCTCTTCTCTAACTTTTTTTTTTTTTTTTTAAAAAAGAAAATAAATAATTTGATACTTGACATAAAAAGGGATAAAATTTTAAGAAACTAATCTAAATCTCACATGTATATAATAATATAAATTAGAGTTAATTATCAAAAAGTCCTGTTTATATATTTGGTGGTAGCTTAGGTCCTGTTAAAAAGTTTTTAAACCAATAAGTCCCATTTATAGGTAAAAAGACGTTTTGCCCTTTAATCCCAATATTGAGAATGTTCTCAATTTCAAAACTGAGAATATTTTCAATTTTCAAACAGAGAATGATTTCAGTATAAAATTATCAAAATTAAAAAATTTCTGTTTGGCTTCTGATAAAAGTATGGGATAGAAAAGAAAGATAATTCTGCAAATATTTTAAGAAATTTATAATTATCAATTTTGAAAAATTTCTCAATTTTTTCATGATTAAAATTGAGAATATTATAAACTGAGAAGGTTCTCAATTTTAAAAAACTCTCCCTTTCTCTCTCTCTCTCTGTGCAATCTGTCTTAATCTCTAAATTGATTCTCTCGTCTCAGCTATTCACTTTCTCTCTCCGATTGAAAAACAAAATCTAGAGCTTCTAATTGAAGCAACGGTAATACAAACTGGGTCAAGGAGAATGGCTTCGGCGCGGGAAGAGAGATTGCAAAAACTGAGGGTGTTATTGATCAATGTTGAAAATTGCGAGGACGTGAATATTCTAGAGAAACTCAACAGGCTCACCCCCCCTCCGCATCTTGAAGGAGCTGTACTTTGGGCATTATCATGGAGAAGCTATACCGGATTGGATAAACCCCAACTCACTTCCTGAATTACAATATCTTTGCCTTGAGTATACGAGGCTTGTTGATATGAGTCCGTTGTTTTGGAGCAGTGATGGTGGGAATTCATGGAAAGTTGAAGGGCTGTGTTTGAAGTTCTTGCCTAGATTGCAGGTGGAGTGGAGTAGGGTGCAGGGTGTCATGCCCTCACTGAGGTACTTCGAAGTTAGCCACTGTTATATGTTGCTGTCATTCCCCTGTGATGTTGTGAATCTTGGATCATGGACAAAAAGAGACGAAGAAAACGAGGATGGCAACTTGGTAGTTGACAAAAACAAGAGCACCGCCGGGTCAAGAAAGCGAGAGAAAAGATCAGAAAATTCGTAGGAATGGCTGATGGATTTGGTGGAGAGGGAAGGGGGTTTGGATGGGTAAATTGGTCTATTAAAAATTAATGGGACTTGAATGAGCAAATAATTTTATCTATAATCTAATGGAGTATAAGTTCACAAAATGAGACTTGTATGTAAATGCCCCTATAAATTATTTTAAAATTAGTTATAAAGTGATTATGGGGTGTTTTAGAAAATTAATAAAAAGTTGATTTTTTGACTTTTTTGGTGATTTTTTTAGTAAAAAATTGACTTTTATGTGACCTTCTTAAAAAAACTTAGTAAAAAACTAAAAAATTAATTTTTTACCAATTTTCCAAATTATCCTTATATATCTTTTAGATATAGACTATAATTGTACTTTACCAATTATCACATGCTAGGCATATAATATCTTACATCACTGGGAAATAGAATAAAAATATTTAATAAAAGAAGTAAAAGAAAATAAATAGCAAGTTGTTAAATAGATAATTGGAATCAAAACCAACCAATAAGCAATAGGAATAAGATATGAGATGACAGAGAAACTAACCAAAGAGAGTCGAAGGAAGAGGAAGTTCGCAACTGTCGTCTTCTCGACTACAAAAAAGCCAACCATCGTTAAAGTCTCCGCGCTGGCAGAGCAGTTGGTGGTTCTTCACATATGCTTTGAAATAGTGAGGAAAGTCTCTGATCATATTATCATCCGTATGACTTTCTGTCCGGAGGAAATCGATTATCTACTCCCCACTCCCTTAATTAAAATATATTTCTAGCATTATTAAAAATTATTAATTGATTTGATAATTTATTGATAAAATAGACAATTTTTATAAAATTAAAAATTTTAAAGGGCGGGATATAATTTTCATAAATACGGAAGATAATTTATATTTTAAGTAAATTTTAAAAGTGTATTTGTAATTTATTAAAAAAAAAAAAGTCCGCATAAACAGAAAAAACAAATAGAAGGGAAGTTCTATTATTATAGAATGCGTATCATGTGTACATTTAGTTATGATTTTTGTTATTTTAGTTATGACTTACTATACTGTCAGTCATGACACATTGTGATATTTGTTATGATATTATTTTTTTTTTTTTATGATCCTAGAATTGTTTAGTTACATGTAATGTGATATTTGGTTATTACTCAATAACTCCTATAGTACTAAGTTATAATCCAATTCACAAATGACCTAACTCGTATATGTTACCATGTCATTACCTATTTTTTTATACTAAAGTGTATATCACAACCTTTCCCAAATTGGACATATTCTTTTTAATATTACACAAACTAAATAGAAAGTAATATTACACAAACTATGGGTCTATTTGGGAATTGACCATTTTAGTTAAAAAAAGTTATTAAGAAAGTCAAAAATGATTATATAAAAAAAGTCAAAGATTCAATTTTATTCTCTATACTTTTAAAACGTTTTTTATTTATTTATAAAATGTCAAAAAATTATTCCCAAACATTTTAATTATTTTTCAGATCACATCTTAGGGGAAAAAATTACTAAAAAGACACATTCCCAACAAATCTTAAAATTTTTATTTACTAACAATTATCCCATTATTAAAGAGAGTCATGTTATAAATTACAAAGCTTCTTTGTTATGGTGGTGTTTGGGAACCAAGTTCCTAGATTTTTTTCTCATTTTTTTCACTAAAAGACAAAGGTCTTGCAAAATAAAAAAAAAAAACAAATACAAACAAAATATCACATTCAACCCCATAATCATTTCATTTTTTCTCTCACAAACATCACATCTAACCACAAAAAAAACCAAACTATCTTCCCAAACACTAAAAAAACTTTATTCAATAATATCTTACAACTAAAAAAGCCTACCCACTTCCCAAACACCCACATAATATATCAATTACTAAGAAACCTATCACATTTATGAAAGTGAATCTTGCTTCAAATTGTAAATTTTAGGGTAATGCTATGATAACATATGCAAGTTACGTTATTTGTGAATTTGATTATAACAAATAATATAATTTAATATTATGAGTCAGGCCCCAAGCTCCGTGACAACGCCGCACACTCATTTAAGTGAGCATGCAAGGCTAAGAATCCAACACATAACCAACAATGTAAAATACTCAAATTAAATCCTTAAATATCATAATGCTAAAAACCATACAAATAGATAATTCTTATCATATAAAATTGTCCACCAAGTCCACTAATAAAAATAATAATAATAATAATGATCCAAATACTTAAATCATAGTCCTACTCTCGGCACTCCCACAAGTAAAAACCCTGCGCAGCTCTACTCCTCAGAATCTGAAAAATAAAATAAGGGTAAGCTAGACAGCCCAGTAAATAACCAGCCATCACTATTAGCTGGATCAAATATACAAAAAAAATAGTCGATAACCAATAAATATATTTTTTGCTACCATTCAATAAATGAACAATTATTTTGTAAGATGGTTTCGTAGTTGAAAATAAACAGTGTAGCAATACATTTTAATTGAAAAGACAATGAGGTAATTCGATGAAATTTCGTTGTTCAAAATTGATGGTTCGATATTCAAATGGTTCAATGATGCAATTCACAAAACCCAAGTCTTGGTGACTACGGTCACTTAGCCCGTGACAAGGCCCAGAACCACACATAGGCCGGTGGTAAAGCCCCAAAAGAAACTAGTTTCTGTGCCAATAAATAACCCCCATTGGCTAGGGTCCAAATCATAGTCAGACTAGAGTGATGCTCAGAATTCAAACAATACACAACTTTTAAATAAAAATATTCGATATTTTCAGAATAAACATTTGGTACAATTTTCAGAATAGTTTCACCAAATATTCGAATAATTTTCGTAATAATATTCGATGTTATTTTATACTTGACCCATATTTTATTTTAAGAGAACATAAAGGTTATAAATAAATATTTATGATTTTAAACGATTTGATACGAATGAAAATGAACCAACAGTGATAGAGGGTTACTTACCTCAAACCCTTAGAAATAACACTCCAACACCAACTCCAAACACCCAATTTCACCACTTCAATCACACAAACCTAATAAATAAAACCTCAAATAAATTAATATTTTTTACATGTTACAAACACCCACAAAAGCACCACTATATTAGATTAATGTATTACTTTAATATCCAAGAGATCAAACCATTCAACCCAACTTTATAGCCAAACACACCCTTACCCATGATACAAAACTCCATTGTTTCTATTACCCATCCAAAGTTACACTTACACATTGCACCCAATTCTCAAAACCTAAGTAGGCACCTATAGATCTTCCAAATCTCCTTAATGCATTGATTGTTAAATTCCTCAACATAAACTTAATAATTAACAGTAAAGACAGATTTTACCTTAACCAATGGGTGTCCCAAAAATCACCAACGTGCTGTCTTTAATCCCTATTGTAGCCTCACTTGAACCTCTCTTCTCTTTTTCTTATCTTTTTTCTTTTGCCTTCTCAAACCCTAGCCGCATATGGAGCAATTCCCAGCCTCTGTTTTGTTTGTTTCCCAAGACTTAAAGCCATAATATATAGGTGGGCTTATTAACCTAATTTCTCAAAGTTACAAAATTACCCATCTAAGTAATAGGAAATATAATGCCATCTCATAACTAATTCTTTGATATTAATAAATGACCCATATAAATTAGTTTAATTACTAATCTATCCAATAAAATAATCCTACACACAACTTGGGTTTTACATTCTTCCCCTCTTAAAAGAAATTTCGTCCTTGAAATTTGACATACCTGTAGTCTCAAAAAGTTGTGGATACTTTTGTCTTATTTCATTCTCAAGTTTCCAAGTAGCTTCTCTCTCCGAGTGATTGCTCCATTGAACCTTAACGTAGTTGATGACTCGACGCCTCAAAACCTGCTCCTTCTTATCAACAATTCTTACAAGGTGTTCTTCATAGGTCAAATCCTCCTTAAACTACAACGGTGCATAATCAATCACATGATTGGGATTCGGTATATACTTCCTCAACATCAAAACATGGAAGACATTATGAACTCCAACTAGTGAAGGTGGTAGGGTAAGTCTGTAAGCTACCTCTCCAATTCGATCTAAAACCTCAAATGGTCCAATAAATCTAGGACTCAATTTACCACGAACACCAAACCTCATTACTCTTTTCATAGGAGACACATTAAGGAACACATGGTCTCCAACCCCAAACACCAAATCGCGTCTCCTGTTGTCTGCATAACTTTTTTGTCTACTCTGTGCAGTGCGAAGTTGCTCTCTAATAAGATTGATCTTGTCCACTGTTTGTTGCATAATCTCAGGCCCTAACAACTTTCTTTTGCCTACATCATCCCAACAAATAGGTGATCTACACTTTCGTCCATATAAAGCCTCATATGGTGCCATCTGAATGCTCGCATAATAACTATTATTATAAGAGAATTCCACTAAGGCCAAATGCTCATCCCAAGAACCTCCAAGATCATTAATACAGGCCCTCAACATGTCTTCAAGAGTCTGAATAGTTCTCTCTGACTGTCCATCACTTTGAGGATGAAAGGTCATGCTAAAATTCAAACTAGTATCCAAAGCTGTATGCAAACTCCTCCAAAACATAGATACAAATCTGCTATCTTTATCAGACACTATGGTCACTGGAATACCAAACAACTTCACAATCTCCTTGATATACAATTTTGCAAACCTCTCTAAGGAGAACCCTACCATAAAAGCTAGAAAGTGAGCGGATTTGGTCAATTGATCAACAATAACCCAAATAGCATTGTTACCACCTTAGGTCCTAGGCAACCCCATCACAAAATCCATGGTAATATATTCCCACTTCCACTTGGGAATAGGAAGAGGTTGTAACTTACCTGTAGGTCTCTGATGTTCTACTTTCACCTGTTGACATACCAAACCTTGAGCAACATACTGAGCAATTTCCCTCTTCATATTATTCCACCAAAAGTTCATCTTCAAGTCTTTATACATTTTAGTGCTCCCTGGATGTACAGTATATCCTGAACTATGAGCTTTTCTCAGGATTTCTCTCTTGAGCTCTAAATCATTAGGCACACACAACCTCTCTCCAAATCTCAAGGTTCCATCTTTATGCATACAAAATTCCATCTGTAGCCCTATTTCCATTTCAGCCTTAAGTTTTGTAACTGAGGATCTTTTCCCTGAGTATCTTTAATTCTATCAATCAATGTGGGTTGAACTCTAAGGTTTGCCAACTGCACTCCATGGTTATGCCATCTAATCTTGATATTCAACCTTTGCAAGTCCTCCAAGATATTCTTTTGGTCAGTGATCAAGGTAGCCAAATTACTCAGGGTCTTTCTACTCAAGGCATCAGCCACTGCATTGGCTTTTCTTGGATGATAATTGATAGTCAAATCATAGTCCTTTAATAGCTCCAACCATCGCCTTTGCCTCATATTCAATTCTTTTTGAGTGAAAATATACTTCAAACTTTTATGATCAGTGAATATCTCACATTTCACCCCATACAGGTAGTGCCTCCAGATTTTTAATGCAAATACCACAGCAGCCAACTCCAAATCATGCGTAGGATAATTCTGCTCATATGGCTTCAACTGCCTAGACGCATATGCCACTACCTTATCATTCTGCATCAGGACACAACCCAAGCCCATCTTCGATGCATCACTATAGATGGTAAAACCTTCATCTCCGGACGGAACTATAAGTACTGGAGCACACACCAATCGACTCTTTAGATCTTGGAAACTCTTCTCACAATCATCAGACCACTCAAATTTAACCCCTTTTTGTGTTAAACGAGTTAAAGGCATAGAAATTCGGGAAAATCCCTCAACAAACCTTCTATAATAACCTGCTAAACCCAAGAAGCTACGAATTTCAGTGACACTAGTAGGCCGATTCCATTCCACCACCGCCTCCACTTTCTTGGGGTCAACAGACACCCCATCTTTAGATATCACATGACCCAAAAATGATACACTCTCCAAAATTCACACTTCTCTTAATTTAGGGCAAATAATTTCTTCTCCCTTTAATAACTGCAACAACTATTTCTCCAGATGTTCTTCGTGCTGCTATTTACTCCTTTGAGTACAACACAAGAATGTCATCAAAAAAAACATACCGCACATTCATGAATGAACTACCTAGCGAATGGGTTTAGAATACTTAGTACTGTTTTTCAATAGGATTAAATCAATAAAAGGGGGCGCGGATTAGCCATGAACAACGTTCTGTAGAGAGAGACGACACAGAGGACAGATGTGTATATTCGGCGAAACGGTAAAAGAGAGTACTTCTTAGCCAGTTAAGAGAGGTGTGATAAACGAACTACAACCAGTCTCATCAGAGTCTCTGCGTTATATTCTTCACTTCTCTCAACATATCACAATTAGCTGAAGTCAACCGGAGTGTGAGCGAGTTTGTATATCTAGCTGCCTTGCTATGACAATACTCAAGAGTGGAGACAATTAATTGACAGACGGTGGAAATTGTATATTATTATGTTATCTTGAGGAGTGATCTAAATGGCGCGTGATGATCCACACATGGTGAGAGATCCATATAATATCGCACACTTGTTCTATAAGTCTCGATTAACAAATGAGATTTTCGCGAGATATTTATTTTGAATTGTCCTTGTTTAACTCTCGATAATCATATGCAACGGCGAAACTACCATCCTTCTTTTTCACAAAAAAAAACTAGGCACACCCAAAGGAGAAACACTAGGCCTAATAAAGCCCTTATCTAGTAACTCTTATAATTGTTCCTTTAACTCTTCCGCCTCCGATCCTGTATCCATAATCTTAGCACGATCTCTGCTTGAGTCACGATTGTCCGATTGTTATTACCAGTCGTCGATGTCCGTATGTTTGACCCTGCGTGTATTCCTAGCCATATTTGCCAATGTCTCCTCATGTTCCATTGCAACCTATATGCATCAATAATAAAACCTCATCTTATTCTATTCTAAAGTCCCTATAACACGTAATAAAATTAACATTTCAAAAATTATAAGCGTTCCCAATACTACATCTACCCAATCTCACCACTATTTTATACCAGCCTTTAAATATACAACCTGGCTCTGATACCATAAAATTGTCACACCCCAAGCTCCGTGACAACGCCGCACACTCATTTAAGTGAGCATGCAAGGCTAAGAGTCCAACACATAACCAACAATGTAAAATATTCAAATTAAATCCTTAAATATCATAATGCTAAAAACCATAAAAATAAATAATTCTTATCATATGAAATTATCCACCAAGTCCACTAATATAATCCACTAACAAAATAATAATCCCAGTACTTAAATCATAGTCCTACTCTCAGCATTCCCACAAGTAAAAACCCCTCTCAGCTCTACTCCTCAGAATCTGAAAAAAAATAAAAATAAAATAAGTGTAAGCTAGACAGCCCAGTAAATAACCAACCACCACTGCTAGTTGGATCAAGTATACCAAAAAAAAATAGTCGATAACCAATATATATATTTTTTGCTACCATTCAATAAATGAATAATTATTTTGTTAGATTGTTTTGTAGTTGAAAATAAACAGTGTAGCAATACATTTTAATTGAAAAGACAATGAGGTAATTCAATGAAATTTCGTTGTTCAAAATTGATGGTTCGATATTCAAATGGTTCAATGATGCAATTCACAAAACCCAAGTCTTGGTGACTACGGTCACTTAGCCCGTGACAAGGCCCAGAACCACACGTAGGCCGGTGGTAAAGCCCCAAAAGAAACTAGTTTCTGTGCCAATAAATAACCCCCATTGGCTAGGGTCCAAATCATAGTCAGACTAGAGTGATGTTCAAAATTCAAACAATACACAACTTTCAAATAAAACATTCGATATTTTCAGAATAAATGTTTAGTACAATTTTCAAAATAGTTTCATCAAATATTCAAATAATTTTCATAATAATATTCGATGTTGTTTTATACTTGACCCATATTTTATTTTAAGAGAACATGAAGGTTATAAATAAATATTTATGATTTTAAACGATTCGATACGAATGAAAATGAACCAACAGTGATAGAGGGTTACTTACCTTCAAACAGCTAAAATAATATTTTCCAAGCTAATATCAATTTACCAAGATCCACCTCAATCTCACAAACCTAATAAAATATTACACCGCAAATAAATTAATATTTTTTTACATGTTACAAACACCCACAAAAGCACCATTATATTAGATTAATGTATTACTTTAATATCCAAGAGATCAAACCATTCAACCCAACTTTATAGCCAAACACACCCTTACCCATGATACAAAACTCTATTGTTTCTATTACCCACCCAAAGTTACACTTACACATTGCACCCAATTCTCAAAACCTAAGTAGGCACCTATAGATCTTCCAAATCTCCTTAATGCATTGATTGTTAAATTCCTTAACATAAACTTAATAATTAACAGTAAAGACAGATTTTACCTTAACCAATGGGTGTCCCAAAAATCACCAACGTGCTGTCTTCAATCCCTATTGTAGCCTCACTTGAACCTCTCTTCTCTTTTTCTTTTCTTTTTTCTTTTACCTTCTCAAACCCTAGCCGCCTATGGAGCAATTCATAGCCTCTGTTTTGTTTGTTTTCCAAGACTTAAAGCCACAATAGGTGGGCTTATTAACCTAATTTCTCAAAGTTACAAAATTACCCATCTAAGTAATAGGAAATATAATGCCATCTCATAACTAATTCTTTGATATTAATAAATGACCCATATAAATTAATTTAACTACTAATCTATCCAATAAAATAATCCTACACACAACTTGGGTTTTACAGGTTATAACTAAAAAAAAAAAAAATTATAATCAAACATCACGTGAAGTATAACTAACAAAATCATAACCAAAATAATGTTATGACCAATAATATCGCAATGTATCATAACTAACAACAAAATGCAAAATTTATTAATTTGTCTATTTTCCCTAAATGAATTGTCTATTTGGCATATGTGTATACTTTTTCAATGTGGAAAAATAACCATTGACTAGCTGAGGGATAGTTCTTCAAACTGGTAACACCAAAATGCAAATGACAAATTTTACAAGATTTGTAAAAATTAGAAGCAAGGATCAACAACAAATTTATTTTTTTATTTTTTTGTTTTTAAAACTGAACCAAAATCCAAAAAACACACTGCTACCAATCCTAATGTAGAAACCAATTGCTGTAACACTACTCATTCACATCACCAATTTTTAACCCTTTTTTATTTCATCACTTCAAAATCCAAGCAGAATTTTGTGCCATTCATTCATGATGAGCTGAGTGAGAAATGTTTTAGGCAGGGACAATGTGAGCATCTGGCTCTGATGCTTCATTTTTCTTGGCCTTCCCTTTCTCAAGCAAGTAGATTCTTTCTGCTTCAGGTATCGCCAACATGATCGTGTTCAGCTTCAAATTCAACTCTTCGACCTTTTCCATGAGCCTGTCATTTGTAAACATGCCAAGAATGACGCTTTGGATCGTTTGCCAGCTTTCTGTCAGTGGCAAAACTATAATTACAGCTGATCCAATTGTACCCCATGCTATTGCTATGATTGCCCAGAATGTGAAGTACCCTTCGCTGAATCGCCCTGCAATGACCCAACAACAAAACAAAACAATAAAAAAGGAAGAAGAGTTCAATCAACTCACATCTTTCATTTTCCAATTTCCATTTATGTAGTGAAAATTTAAAGTTTGTTACTTGTTCAGCAACAAAAACGAAAGAACAAAATAAAAATGTTGCTTATCAAACTGAGGTAACATATTATCGGCACAAAATGACACTTCTTCAATTGATATAATCTCAAAAAGTTCATATGTAGAAGTTGGGAATGAGTTTATGGTCAGTTCAAGTCTTGGTGATGAATTTTTCATTTTAATTTTTGGTAGTGGCTTCAAAATAGAAGGATTAAGCATTCATGTGCTATTATGGAAATCGAAGCAAAAAGTGAATATCAGAATTTTGAATTTACCTGTGAGATTGGATTACAAGGAATCAGAACGAACAGAATGAGTTGCCAGCTAATTGCTGAAAGTCCCTGGCCTCATTCTGTCCATTCTCAAGGCCTTTGGTCTGATTCCTGGTAATCCAATCTCACAAAAATGTGAATATAAAAACTGTGAATTCAAACACTGGTTATTGAATTTACCTGCAGGAAGAGAAAGAAGGGGCCACAACAAAACAATCACAACAGTAAAACCAACACCCCATTTCACAATCCACGCTTTCGCTCTTATCAGCTTTTCCTCCTTGAACTCCTCAGCTAGCAATTCACTCTTTTCCTTCTCAACCATAGTTATCTGCTTTGTCGTATCCCAATCATAGTTTTGAGGCCACAAAAAACTACACACAGCATGAATTGCTCCACCAGTAAGTGTGGACACGAGGTTTCCAGCAAGCATCGGTGCATTCCTTCCAGTCGTGTCAAGATTGACCCTTCCATACTCAACACTCGCAACTGACAACCAAGTGATAATCCCAAGAATGCAACCAATAGTCGTCCCAAGGATGGCACCAATCGCATTTGCTTTTCGCCATAGAAGCATGAAAGCTATGGGAAGGACGGCAGAGCCAATGAAGACTCCCGTGGCGAGGTACATCCATCCTAATGAAACTCCAGCCTTGTTTAGTATTACTGCTAAAAGTCCCATGAAACATCCAAAGCCTAGGATGACTCCCCTTGACACTCTGAGGATTTGCTTTCCAGTTGCATCCGGGTTTATGTAAGTGCGGTAGATGTCATAAGTGCATAAGGAAGAGACTGCTATTAGTTCTGATGAACCGGCAGACGTCACAGCCCTGTTTTTCATGTGCCAGAAAATTCAGTGTTTATAACAGAATACTGAAATATTGGAGTTTCAAGATTTAGTACATATTTGAACAAAGAAGAATGAATTGGCCAGAATGTGGGGATTTGAAAATTAAATTGTCAAAACTTCGCTCAACAAAATTTCAAATTCAACTGATATTTGAATAAGATGAAAGTTTAGTATTGCACATTTTAGAAGCCACAAAGTCTGAAATCTTGAAATTATGGTACTCGATTAAGTTTGAGTAGTAAAATTGTCCAAAGTAGTAAATGTAAATGTCCAAAATTCTAAAACCGCTGAGAATAAAAATTGAAAAAAATGGAATGCTAGAACTCAAATGGTGATTGTAAATATAAGATCACCAATTGGCTTAGCTAATTCGGTTTTGAGGGCCTTCAACTGATATTGGGGATGACACTTCAGCATATAACTTACAAAAACTCTACCAAGCTTCATAAGAGTATTGATGTACTTTTTCATCTAAAAATGTAGTCTTACTACACTGATATTAGCAAGATCATGGTCTATATATAATGCTCAATTCATGTTAGCTACAGTTTTGAAATTGTTAATGTAGCATTGCTTGAAACTCACATAAAAAGCATAGTAAGTAGAAGAATAGATCCTCCTTTTCCCATCAAAGCAATAGCCGTTGCAGGAGGAACAAGTCCATGACTGGCCTCACTTGCCGTTATAGGTAGATCAAGGGCTAGTGCTCCTAGACCTAGTGACGTTGCCAGAGAGAATGGCACAGCAAACCAGACCAACCCGCCCAGCAAATAGCCCTTATGAGTTGATGAAGGCCTTGCAGCAATGGCACTTACCCAATATCCCTACACATTCAAATATTCTTTGTTACTTAGCAATTGAAGAATGTAGACACAGGGCCAACGCTCACTTACATTGTCGACAAACACAGTACCAAAGTTGCCGACAATGTTAATTATCCCGAAGACAAGCCCTCCAGAACTCAACATTGTAAGGTAAGAGCCCTTGTAATTCCCACTAACTGGCCCACAAGACTGCCCATTATGGGTGAGTGGCTCTTGGCAGACTCTTGATTTGCTTGCAACCTCAAGCAGACGATGGTATACGATACTTGGGCTGCCAAGCCTACTGCTTGATGTGTAAACTAAGTACACAAACACGACTAAAACAACGTGCACTGAAACCAAAGACAAAAATAATAGAGCTCATATAAGCACCAAATGTAACTGGAAAACAAGATTACAATATGAAGAGCGAAAATACCTATTACTGAATGTATGTAGCTTGCCAAGAAGGTGGCTTTTAGCCCCCCTGCAAGGGTGTAGACAATTACGCCAAGTGGGATTAAAAAACTTGCAGCGTAGATGTTCACTCCAGTGAGTGCATTCACGACAGCAGAGCCACCAAGAAGAAGCATGGCCGTGACAATGATGTTTGTCAAGAAGCAAAAAGTGAGAAATACAAGATGAGCAGCGGTTCCCCATCTAAAGTAATGGAAAGATAGCCATCAAATTCAAGGAAATGAAGTTTTTCAACGAGTAAAATGATTAAAGTAGCTATGGCACGTTCTGTGTTTTGATTGGAATCATGACAACTATTTGACATACCGAGCTTTCACAATTTCACATACAGTATGAGCATAGGGAGCCTTTCTTTTGATCTCTATTGCCATTACGCCAAACAAGAGTACCTGTTCAATTTAGAATTACCAAAATTATTTATTGCAAAGTATCTGATTTCCTTCTTGTGGAGACAAAGAACTTAAGAACAAAAACAATTGAGGAAAAAGAAGAGTTGACAATGCCTGGATGGTAGCCCCACTGGCATACCAGAATGGGCCACTAACTCCATATTCCCACGCAACATTTGAGCTTTGTAAAATTGTAGCAGCCCAAGTCCACTTTAGAAAACAATATTTTGAACCCATTTGTTAGGTGAACATAAAGGTATTCCAGATTTGCAGAAGTGGGTGAACTGAGCACATTACCTGAGATACAATCACACTAGCAATCAGTCCTGTTTTAACATTCCTGCCTGCAGTGTTGAACCATTCTGATGTGTGGCGCGACCCAACATATCGCTTCTCTAGCCAAACCTGGCAAATTAATTCATAGTTTGTTGTTTCAATTCAAACAAGCAGCAATAATGGTAAAGAAACAAAAAGATAATTCACACTAGTATGGAGTTTCAAATAGTTGTTACTTGTTAATGATCATACTTGTTTGGGAATTCAAATAATTGTTAATGATTCTATGTGGAAGGGGCACTCTCAAATTATTATTCATGTAAAAGGTCATATAATGGTCTTGGTCATTACCATCTACACTTCCACTAAGCTTATCCTTCAGTGAAAAATAAATGCAACTCCATGAAGCAGGAGAAGATTTTATGATTTTATGAGGGGATTTTTTAGGATTCCAATGGTTAAAAACTTTTCTACAAGATTCTGGATAATTCTAAATACACCCACAAAATTTCTCAATACACCCATTTTATGAGACACAATTCCCCAAATAGTGTGTTTATTCGATATTGCCACTAATTACAAGTGTGAACCCTATGAACAATAATAGAGTGTAGAGAGATAGAAAGAGGGTAATACCAGAAAGGAGGTGAAGACAGCAAAGAAGGCCCCAAATCCAAGAATAACAGAGTACCCAACACCTTGATTTAAAGCTGCTTTCCCTCCAAAGAAACTGCTCTGTCTCACACAACTGCCCCCCGTGCCGGAGTAATACTTGGCGGCGAACTCAAACGGCGGACAATTTGGCAGAGAAGAAGCCATGAAGTCACTTCTCTTCTCCAACTTCAACTGTCAGAGTCTGGCACTCTGTTTGTGTGGAAATTTATATAAACATAGAGGAACTGAACTGCTTTATTGTGACGGTATACACAATATGGTTCGAGTCAAACTATGAAAGTGTGTGTCTCATTGCTTGCTATGAGAGCCATGTCTTGGATGGCACTGATGCTTTCAGTGGTCACTCTCTTGGCTTTGAGTTATATATATATATATATATGTATGTATGTGGCATGTCTATTATATATGTTTTGTCACACTTGAAAAATAGAATTTTTTATTGTCCAAATTAGGTTCTTTTAATTCTTAATTCAGCTAGTTTTATATTTTTTCATGTAGTTTTACTTCCATGTTAATATTAAAGAATCAAATTACTATAATACTTGTCATTGAGTCAATTATTACCGAAAAATATCACTGAAAAATACATGGGGTATGAGATTCTTTATTTTTTTGTTTTAATAATTCATTCTTAGCCGTTCAATAAAATTATAAAATTCTTGTATTTTAAAATTTTTATTGTTAATGTACACCTCCTACACCACTAAAACCTACCACTACCACTACACACCTCCACTACTCCTCACCCACTCCACCTACCACCTCCACTTTACCTACTACCACCACCCACTCTACACCTACTACTCCCAAAACCTCTCTATATATAGGACTTGTAATATACAGATACATATAACAATACAACAATCTTGTAACAACAAATCAATCAATAATACAATATTTTCTAACATGGTATCAGAGCAGGTTTAGAACCTACTATTTTTCGTTTAACCGGCGGGCGGCAATCTCGCCTTGGCCGCCTGCCGGACCTCAACCTAGTCCACTCGAATTTTCTACACATACCTTGAAATTTCCCTCCTAGTTTCTTTCTCTGGTGCAGACATCTCTGTAAAAGTCGGTGTGTGCTACGGCCAGCTGGGGAACAACCTGCGGTCTCCGTCGAAATCCGTAGAACTCAGAGCCAAGCGAGTGAAGCTCTACGATGCAAACCCACAAATCCTGAAGGCCCTGAAAGGCACCGATCTCCAGGTCTCAATCATGGTCCCTAACCAGCTCCTCCCCAACATCTCCACTAACCAATCCTTAGCCGACGACTGGGTCCACACCAATGTCTTCTCTGTCTGTGTCATCAATGGCGGTGAGGGCAACAGTGGCTAGGTTTCCAATGGACCCAGACGCACTGGAGTCTTCGGGGCTGCCGTGGGGGGTGACAATAACGCCGTTCGCCGCCAAGGACGAGAGCGGAAACCCTCCCCTTTACGGATCGGACGGCCATCTTCTGCCGCGGTGCGAGTACTGCTGGGCCTACTACAACACCTACTGCGAGCAAGAACAGTGGGCTTGGACTTGCTCTCTCTGCGGCACTCTCAATGGCCTCTCTTCCCAGACTATCTCTTTGCCTCTTCTCTCTCTCTCTCTCTCACTTTGCACCCACTCTCTTTTGCTGGCCTCTCTTTTCCTTTCTTTTTATTTTATTATTCACTTCCACTATTTTCTTTTCTTTTTTTTTCTTTAAGTAAAAGCCAGTGTATGTCTCCCCACCTTCGTATCTTTTATCTGCAGCGCCCATGCTTTCCATTAAAATATATTCTCTGTTCCACCGCCTGAACATCCTCCCCCACAACAATATATTCTCTGTTCTCTTTTTCTATTTTATTTTATTTATTTATTTTTTTTTTTATTCTTATTATTATTAAACAACACCAAAACCATTCCCATATACCAGCGCCCATAGTTTCCATTACTATATTATTCTTATTATTGTTATTATTCTTCAAAAAAAAAAAAAAAAAAAACCATGTTTACACACTATTTTTTTGTAATTGAGGGTGTTTGTATTTTTTGTTTCTAAAAAAACCAACCAAACGGATTTCTGAAATTTTTTTTTGAAAAGTGATCCTGGAAAAAGACAACCAAACACATTTCTGAGAATTTTTTTGGAAAACTTTGTTTGGTTTGATTACTCCTAGAAATGTGTTTGTAGAGCATATTTCAGAAAAAAATTTCTCAAACACAAACCAAACAAGCCCTAAGTGTCTTGAATACTCAGATGTTTTAGAATCCTCCATGTTCTCTTCAAGTGTTGGGAATAAGTTTTCCTCCATGCCTCATCTCTCCATATCTTTCTATACTATCGGATTTTAATTCGAACGGCAATTACTTAGAAGTACATTTTGTGCAACAGCCCTTCCTATTTGATAGAAAAGGATCCCATGATCCTGAACCAATCTTACCTGGGATCGAAAATCCCAAGTTTGTCTGTGAAGAGCGGATCTAATTGTATTAGTATCTATAATTGATTTATTCTATGTAATACTAATCGATAGGGCCTCATTGGTAAGTGCTACAAGATCTCGTGCATTGGAACCCATGGTTATGGACCCGAATCCATTAGTATGGAACATTTTCTTTTCCAAGTGAAATCCCCTAGTATATGAAAGAGTGAAAAAGTGCTTTCGAGTCCTCTTCAAGGCATAATATTGAGAATGCTCGTTGAATGAGCAATTCAATAAGAGAGCTCGGATCGAATCGGTATTGATATACCGATTCGATCCGAGCTCTGTCTCAATTTTGCTCAATTTTAGAGTGTATTTTGCATCCCATTTGGGTGGTTCATATTTTGAGATTGATATGTGATGGGTTAAGTTTAATGGTGGTGTATTTGTGGGATACACGATTGACTACAAGCAATTACAAATTGTTACGTGTATATAAACAACAATAGAATAATATGGGTTGAGAATTTCCGAAACCGTAATGGCTTTGTTTTGATGCTAAATTGTGGGAGTTCCTAATAGACTATTGGGTTAATTTATTCTATTGTTGTTACAAGAAGAGATGGATGGATGCACATAATAATTGTTTATGCGGTGTAATATTTTATTAGGTTTGTGAGATTGAGGTGGATCTTGGTAAATTGAGATTAGCTTGGAAAATATTATTTTAGCTGTTTGAAGGTAAGTAACCCTCTATCACTGTTGGTTCATTTTTATTCCTATCGAATCGTTTAAAATTATAAATATTTATTTATAGCCTTCGTGTTCTCTTAAAATAAAATATGGGTCAAGTATAAAACAACATCGAATATTATTATGAAAATTATTTGAATATTTGGTGAAACTATTCTGAAAATTGTACTAAACGTTTATTCATGAAAACTTCGAATGTTTTATTTAAAAGTTGTGTATTGTTTGAATTTTGAACATCACTCTAGTCTGACTATGATTGGACCCTAGCCAATGGGGGGTTATTTATTGGCACAGAAACTAGTTTCTTTTGGGGCTTTACCACCGGCCTATGTATGGTTCTGGGCCTTGTCACGGGCTAAGTGACCGTAGTCACCAAGACTTAGGTTTTGTGAATCAAATCATGGAACCATCTGAATATCGAACCATCGATTTGAACAATGAATTTACTTTGAATTATCTTGTTGGCTTTTCAATTAAAATGTATTGTACATTGTTTATTTTTAGTTATGAAACCACCTTATAAATAATTGTTGATATATTGATTTGTAGCGAAAATTATATTTATTGGTTATCGACTATTTATTTATTTATTTATTTTTGTATACTTGATCCAGCTAGCAGTGATGGTTGGTTATTTACTGGGTTGTCTAGCTTACCCTTATTATATTTTTTTTCAGATTCTGAGGAGTAGAGCTGCGCGGGATTTTTACTTGTGGGAGTGCCGAGAGTAGGACTATGATTTTAGTACTTGGTTTATTTTTTTGTTAATGGATTATATTAGTGGACTTGGTGGACAATTTTATATGATAAGAATTATCTATTTTTATGAATTTTAGCATTATGATAATTAAGGATTTAATTCGAGTATTTTACATTGTTGGTTATATGTTGGACTCTTAGCCTTGCGTGCTCACTTAAATGAGTGTACGACGTTGTCACGAAACTTGGGGTGTGACAGAAATTGAATTGCTTTATTACGACAGTATACACAATATGGTTCGAGTCAAACTATGAAAGTGTGTCTCATTGCTTGCTATGAGAGCCATTTCTAGGATGGCACTGATGCTTTCAGTGGTCACTCTCTTGGCTTTGAATTATATATGTATATGTATGTGGCATGTCAATTATATATGTTTTGTCACACTTGAAAAATAGAATTTTTTATTGTCCAAATTAGGTTCTTTTACTTCTTAATTCAGTTAGTTTTATATTTTTTCATGTAGTTTTACTTCCATGTTAATATTAAAGAATCAAATTACTATAATACTTGTCATTGAGTCAATTATTACAGAAAAATGTCACTGAGAAAAACATGGGGTATGAGATTCTTTATTTTTTTGTTTTAATAATTCATTCTTAGCCGTTCAATAAAATTGTAAAATTCTTGTCTTTTAAATTTTTTATAAAATTGAATTGCATTGAATACCTATAAGTTTATTGGCATTAATTTGGAATCGAGGGTTTGATTTCTTTCATCTCCTATCTCATCGGATAAGCAATCTATGGAATTACCTCAACCAACCATTGGTGTGAAGAAGAATAGTCAGGAAATCGGTTGGCGTGGTCTTTTGACTGTTAGTGATCTTCCAAGTCAATGCATGCCTTGTCCCTATTGGTGCAAAGTTCAAATATTGAGAGTTGTGATATATTCAATCAAATTTAACTTTTCAACGGACAAGGAAGAAAGTGGTTTAGGCGGTGGTTGTGAAGCGGCGGTGTCGGTGATATCCAATGCTGTCTTTGCTATTTTTGAAACGGAAGTCAAACCTCACAAGCTGGGCCATTATGTGCTATCCAAGAGCCAAAGGCGTCCTGGTCAAACCAAGTGAGTCCTGAAACTAACAGGAGAAAGAAATTGATGGTTATGAACTTGTAAAAATAGTTATGGCAATTTGAGTAGGATCAAGTGGTTTTAGACATGGCATAAGTTTATTTTTTTCAGATTCAGGGGGATTGGAACTGAATATTTTTTGGTCACTATGTCTTATGAGTATGGTTAATAAAAAGGGTAGTGCCATAATCAATGGGGTTACCTGTTAACCATTTCATTAGGATGTCAAGAGTCAATTTTGCGTGTGAGATTTTAGTTTTATTTGGAGGCTTGGAGTTTATATATAACTAGTGGAAAACGTGTGTTATACACAGGATTTTATGTACTGGATTTTATAATTTAATAAAATAAAATAGATACTCTTATACATATGTAACAAATAAAATAATTCATAAATAATAATTGTGACATGATTTGGGTACCATTTCTTCACATTAGGCTATCGTGTTCTATGTTTTTTAATGCCACCAACCTTAGGCCAAGTTTGGGAACCACATAAAATTGTTAAAAAATCAAAAAATCACTACAAAAAAAATCATCTCTTTCCTCTACTTTTTCTATAAGTGTTTTCGTAAAAAATCAAAAAATTATTCTCTTCATACCATTTGATATTCGTTTAGAATAATTCTATGAATACTGACACTTCTACTAAAAATTTTACTAAAAGTATTAGACGCTAAATTTGATTGATTGTCAAAAACGTAATGATAATATTTGAACACATGTTTTTATTAAGAATTTTATTACATGTATTGCTTATTTTGTTAATATATTTCTCTTTTTCGAATGATCTACTACAATCTTTCCATATCTTCCTCCATATCTATGGTAATTGCGTTTTTGTCGTGATCAATATAAAGGCATGATATTTCGATATGTATAGTTTCATATGCAGCTATAGGTTCTGAAAAAAAAAAAAATTACATATTTTAAGTGAACTTTAATTTGGCATTATAAAATGACTGACATAATATTTTCAATGCAATATGAAAGGAATGTTGAAGATATTTTCAATTTACAATTAAAAAAAAAAGTGCTCCAATAATCTATTATTATGATAGTTTTTTTTTAATTTAATATTATTGTAAATTGTATCATTTCACCTAAATATTTTTTTTCATTTAATGTTGTAAAACCTCTGTCTTTGCAAATTTACTCTAAAAATCAACCATAACTCATACTCGATATACTCTAAGATTTTGTCCAACAATATGTAAATTTGTATTTATTGAATATGTTAGGTTTTTGTAATTGGCAATCTCGTTTAATAAAATTTCTTTCAGTTGTAATTTTATTCATTCTTTTGTTCCAATGAGGCTATGAGTATTTAGATGTGAATCCAACCCGAATTGTACTTATGCAGAAGAGTTTGTGATCTTGATCCTTTCATGTTTGCCATTGTTTGCAACTTCGCTGACTATGTACGGGAATCGAGTTGCCCGGTCAGCTCGCGAGGATCTAGGAGGCAGTGCCCAGGCGAGGTCCAGGGGTAGCGCTCTCAAAGAAAAAAGAAAAAATGCAGCCGAAGTTGTTTGACTACTCAAGCGGAGAAAATGATTATCCAATATTTTTGCATAACATCTAAACTTCTAGGAAGCAAGTTTTACCGTTCGAGGGGTGAATGTTGTGCTCGAGCGATCAACCTACATGTTTTACACCGCCTTTACTCACATAGCTCAAGCAGTGAAGTGTGTGCTCGAGCAGTCTTCCCGATCCAATTTACTATAAAGTGCGTTGTTTGCTCATTTTAGGGTTTGAGCCGTCCAAATTTCAGAAAGGAAGAAAAAATAAAGTATTTTATATTAGAAGATGCTTTATGAGTGTATCTTTAATGATTTAAGAGTGATCAGTGAATCTATGAATTTTATATCAATATCATCAAGGGGTTTGTTTGTTTTCTTTTATTCATAAAAGAAAGAGTTGTTCTTCAGTAAATAAATAATGAATTATTATTACAGAAAAAATATTTTTTCTTTTCATAAAATTTTACACATGATAGAAAATTTAATTCTGAGTCTAACAGTACCAACCACGCATAAAATAAATCTATAACGAATTATTTATGACCATTTAACGCGATTCAGAATTAAAAACAAAACAAACAGTGCCTTAACATCAGCAGCCTAGCCAGCCAAGTCGGCGAAGGAAAACTGTGCGGCTTAGTGCATGGCGCGTGTGCATGGCGTGGACGGTGCTCGCGTGATGTCGCGTGTAGGCGCATGGGAAGCGCACCTGGCCCGTGGAAGCTGCTCACGGCGTCAGATGGCACATGCGGCCCACGCGCCGCCTTCCAGGGTGTTTTCTGGTCCAATTTCGGTATTGTTGGACTCCATTTTCCAAAATAAAAACATTTATGGTCTTAAAAATGACATTTAATGAACATAAAAATGAGGTATTTTACACTCTCAATCTAATGAGAGTGCTTCATTGATTTTCATGCATATAATGTGTATATATTAATAAAAATATACACATGATTAAAAAAAAACACGAAAATACCCATAAGGCTTTGATACCAATGTAAATTAAAGTATAATGCAGCGGATGAAAAATTTCAGAATCATACCTTTTAGTAGAGTCTGAAGCGAAGAATCTCGTGGGTTGTGAACAACCAACCCAGCAGTGGAGTGATATTACAAAATGAGTATCACCCTCACAAGTCACAGTGCAAAATGGTTTGATTGTTGTTTTGTGGGAGAGAGTCAGTATGGGGAAAATAAAAACATACGTTGTTTACTGATACCCATATCCCATATATCATATCAGATATATAGGATAAATATATTATCTATCCATATCAGTTGATATGATTGATATGGATATCCTGAGTGGTTATCTAAATAAGTTTTGAATTCAAATTCAAATTTACATGGATAAGGTTCAAAAGGTTCAAGTTCAAAGGGTTCAAAGGGTCATGCCACATGGGCGCCCAATTTCTAACATTTTTGAAAATAATTAAATATATATATTTTTTACTTTTAGCAACTAAATTATTTAGTAGCCAATTGAGCATATACGTTTGGAGACTAACTATTTGGTAGCCAAAAGTTTCACTTTTTGAGAATTGGCGACGAAAAATTTAGTAGCCAAAAGTTTCCTTTTTACAATTGGCGACTAAAAGTTTAATAGCCAAAAGTTTCACTTTTTGACAATTGGCGACTAAAATTTTAGTAGCCAAAAACTAACCTGTGAGATTTGTTTAGTCGCCAAAAGGTCTCATTTAGTTTTATAATTTGTTCTATAACATTTTTTACGCCATCTGTAACCTGTGCATATACAAAATTATTCATCCATTCATTCATTCAATAAAAATATTTCTTCACAACCTGTAGCATTCAATTTTCAACCATATACAAAACTTAACTATTAATCGTGCATATCAAAAAAAAATAAGAATCCATAAACATAGTATAATCCAACAAATACATATACTATCCAAACCAACAATTAAAATCTAAATTAAAAAAAAATCTTAATAACAAAACATATCAGGTGTACATGTTTTCCATAAACAAAAAATATAATGTAAATTACACCCATGCAAACATCATTAATTTGGCCCAAAAACATCACTGTATCCATGCCAACATCATCAATCTGTAACAAAAACCAGTGAGGTAACTAATCAAAAATGCAGAGCTTGATTTTTGTTTAAACAGAATATGGTTCAATTTATTTAACAAGTAATTTAGCTTATGAAGAAGGAAAAATTAGATAACTAACTCAGTTGAATTTAGATGAATAACACAACGAATATATCAATTGACATAGCAAGACTAAATAAAAAAAATCGGTCAATGATTCCTTTTAACTTAACAAATTGTTATTTCAAAGATTTCAACTAAAATAGGCAAATAACGATTTATGAGGATATAACACACAATATCAGTTATACAGCAACAAAGTAAGTTTATCAATTAGCTATGAGAGTTAATTTAAGATGAATAGCACAATATTTATTATAATTAATATAGCAAGACTAAATGAGGGAAAATTAGTGAAGTAGCTAATTGGAAACACTATAAATGATTTTTGATTTAATAGATAAAGATTTGAATATGCAAGCAGTGGCTTCAACAGATTAAGATTTGGAGCTGTTGTGGGCTTGATTCATACAAGTTTGAGCACCAATTACACTGGCAATAAGTTAGGCTTGTGGCTTAGAATTTTGAAAAGCCTAAGAGACATTTTATCAAACAGTTTGAAGGCAAGGAAAAAAAAAAAAATCATTTGTTATAAGAATCCAAATCCAAAACAACAACAAACTATTTTGACATTATAAGAATCCAAAGCAATAATCCATCTATAAGAATCCAAAACAACAACCCATCTTGAAGCTCTGATTTGGTTGTTTACAGAGGGATTAAAGAGAACGATTCAATGAGGTTTAGGGCAAAAATCGAGACCGCCATGGCGCTCTCCATCATCTTCGCCACTTTAACGCTCTTTTTAGGTTAAGTTTAAGGCGTTTTCGGCTCTAACTCCCAACCTACACGTGCTAATTACAATTCGTCTATTGTCACAGATCCTATTTGTCACGAGGAAGGTGGCCGTGACATCCGAACGATGGTTCAGGGACTGTTTTGCAATTTTGCCCCGTTAACACCCTTTTTCAGTTAAGTTTAAGGCATTTTCGGCTCTAACTCCCAACCTACACGTGCTAATTACATTCCGTCTGTTGTCACAGGTCCTATTTGTCACGGGAAAAGTGGCCGTGACATCCGAACGGTGGTTCAGGGGCTATTTCGCAGTTTCGCCCCTTACTCCTTTTTCAGTTAAGTTTAAGGCGTTTTCGGCTCTAACTCCCAAACTACATGTGTTAATTACATTCCGTCTGTTGTCACAAGTCCTATTTGTCACAACGAAGGTGGCCATGACATCCGTACGGTGGTTCGAGGGCTGTTTCGCATTTTCGCCCCCTTAACGCCCTTTTTCGGTTAAGTTTAAGGTGTTTTCGGCTCTAACTCCCAACCTACGCGTGCTAATTACATTCCGTCTATTGTCACTGGTCCTATTTGTCACGGGGAAGGTGGCCATGACATCCGTACAGTGGTTCGGAAGCTGTTTCGCAATTTCGCCCCCGTAACGCCCTTTTTTGATTAAGTTTAAGGCGTTTTTTACTCTAACTCCCAACTTACAAGTGATAATTACATTCTATCTATTGTCACAGGTCCTATTTGTCACAGGGAAGGTGGCCTTGACATCCGAACGGTGTTTCGGGGACTGATTCGCAGTTTCGCCCCCTTAACGCCCTTTTTTGGTTAAGTTTAAGGCGTTTTCGGCTCTAACTCCCAACTTATGTGTGCTGATTACATTCCATTTGTTGTCACAGGTCCTATTTGTCATAGAGAAGTTGTCCATGACGTCCGTATGGTGGCTCGAGGGCTGTTTCGCAGTTTCGCCCCCTTAACGCCCTTTTTCGGTTAAGTTTAAGGCATTTTCGGCTCTAACTCCCAACCTACACGTGCTAATTACATTCTGTTTGTAGTCACAGGTCCTATTTGTCACGGGGAAGGTGGCTGTGACATCCTTACAGTGGTTCGGGGGCTGTTTCGCATTTTCGCCCCCTTAACGCCTTTTTTCGATTAAGTTTAAGTCTTTTTCCGTTAAGTTTAAGTCATTTTCGGCTCTAACTCCCAACCTACACAGGCTAATTACATTCCATCTGTTGTCATAGGTCTTATTTGTCACGGGGAAGGTGGCCGTGACATCCAAACGGTGGTTCGGGGGTTGTTTCGTAGTTTCGCCCCCTTAACACCCTTTTCCGGTTAAGTTTAAGGCATTTTCAGCTCTAACTCTCAACCTACACATGCTAATTACATTTCGTCTGTTGTCACAGGTCCTATTTGTCACGGGGAAGGTTGTCGTGACATTCGTATGGTGGTTCGGGGGTTGTTTCGCATTTTCGCCCCCTTAATGCCTTTTTCGATTAAGTTTAAGTCGTTTTCGGCTCGAACTCCCAATTTACGCGTGCTAATTACATTCCGTCTGTTGTCACAGGTCCTAATTGTCATGGGGATGCTGCCTGTGACATCCGTACGGTGGTTCGGGGGCTGTTTCACAGTTTCGCCCCCTTAACGCCCTTTTTCGGTTAAGTTTAAGGCATTTTCGGCTCTAACTCCCAACCTACATGTGCTAATTACATTCCGTCTGCTGTCACAAGTCCTATTTGTCATGGGGAAGCTGGCTGTGACATCTCTATGTGCGCTAATTACATCCCGTATGTCCCCATCGGTCCTATATATATATATATATATATATATGCAAGACAAACTCCAAATAAAAAAAAGATCATTTCAAACGGCATCCAGTTAGAAGCATCAATTACTTTGTATAAATTTTCACGCTAAAAAAAAAAACCAGAAAGAAGGAAAGAATGAAAGACAAAGCAATTAAAACTAATTACACAACAAATATCAAAAGGACTAGCATTATCAAGAGCATAAAGTCAAACCAGAGTTTAGAGGTAATAAAGATTGATTCAAACCATAGTTTAGAGGTAATAAACAAATCCTCGCGCTTCACAATACCATCTTCAAACAGCTTCTTCAAAACCAAACCAATATGCAAGGAAAGAAAACTAGATCAATGTCTCCAAAACCTTCCAAGAAACTAAGAAATTTTCTCATTCCAAACAAATTATCTTTGACCATCGTGGTGAGTAAGTCTATTAAAATCAAATCACCAATTACACCATTAATGAAGTCAGTTGCAAATATGAATTCTAAATCATGGTAAGGATCTGAACTAATGAGACCCATCCCAAAACACATAATGGCTTGGCTTATTCACAAAGAGGTTCATTCTTGTTTAAGGTTACCGTGATGTAACCGGAGTATGAACAAAATAAGAAATTTTTTTCATAAGATATTTTTAAGAAAAATGATACTTATATTGTAAGATCAACCATCATTATGAGAACAAAAAGAAATATGTCCACGCAAAAAAAAAAAACAAAACAAAACAAAACAAATATTTTAGTACAATTTCCTAAAATGCATTTGTAAAGTGGTTGGTTCTGAAGTATGTTGGAGGTGGTTCCACAGCATCCATTGTGTGAAATATTATACCCATTTGTGAATTGCTATCAATTGTAGCCCGTTGCAGTGCTTCATGAATCTGCACATAATAAAACCTTTTGCCCAAAACAAGAATGGCATAAGAGGAGATCAAAGTATCTAAGTTTTGGCAATTATTGGACACCAACCCTCTCTAACAAGACATTTTTTGTTACATCAAAATTCAACACATTCAGTGTATCATACACAAAACCTGCAACAAATGAGAAATATAGAAATACATGTATCCCATAAAGACAAAAAGGCCCATACATATTTTGCTTGTCATAAGAAAACTAAACTACATAATGTGCTATACAAACATCAATCAAAAATAAAATGAACATTGCAAGCATGTGGGAAAATGCAGCCAGTCAATTTAACAGTATACTTCTTGAGTTAGTTGCCTTCATTATATCTTCGGGTACAGAATAGCAAATTGCACCAAATGCTTTACAAATTTTCAATATTTTTTTTTTCTTGCTCCCCCGAGAAGAACACTACAAACAATTTTCTCAACCTGCACATGCACTATACAAGCAAAATTAGTTGAATTCAGAAATTCAGGCCACAGTCTTCAAAGTAATAGAAGTACACCAATATAGCACTCCAGTGAAGAAAGCATACTATTAAGAAGTAGAATATATTCAAGGTTTTCAGATTATAAGCTATAGTAAGAGAATACGTAGAAATAAAATTTATCCCAAAAGACCAAAAGATAACAATGTAAATAAGAGAATGACCATTTCAGTTGATACAGGATCCAAGATTTGTTCATCAGTTGGTGCTTGATTGAAAAGCATGTTTCCTTTTGTAGCACAAAACAACATCTGCTCAAACCTAAGAGCTTTGGATTTACTAATAATGCCACTAATAAATCTAAAACCAGATTGATTTGACGACCCAGGTTGCATCTCCTGTAGAATGGATTATCTATAATAAACGAAATGATGTTTATAGTTTATCTACCTAAACAGTATTTGACAAAGTAGACAATTACCTGTTCAAGTAAAGATGTTGTATCTGCATAGACATCATTAGAGTACACATGATCATCTAACTCTCTTTCCTCTTTCACTACATGACTCTTACTTGAAACAAGGAAATCACTTGCCTGGAATTGCGCATGAGAAGGCATAAGAAAAGCATCTAAAACTATATTTTGGATTGAAGCTTCATATATGCACATACTCAAGAAAGAAAGAACACTAAAATTATTTGGCACAAATTTATTCAGCCACAACTTTCATACTATATTTACACTCCATCCAAGTACTGGACATGTTAATAAGAAAGAAACACAGATCATTTGATGGCTTGGGGCTCATCAGCCATTGTTTAAAAGCATTGGTTCATAAAAAATTCTTACTGTCAAACACCTCAATGCTTTCAAAAACCTCATTTTATACTCTCTCTCACATATAATTTGATATTAAGGCCAAGTTTGGGAAGACTAAATAAGTGCACTTTTTGTCTTTTTAGACTAAAAAGTTGAGGTTGAAAATATGAATGTTTGGGTTAACTTTTTGACTTTTTATGGAAAAATGTGTAATAAAAAATTGTAAAAATTGATTTGTAGGAGAAAATTAGAATTGGGAGTTGTGCAGCCGTAATTGTTGACTTTTTGTGAATAGTGATAACTTTTTAACTTTTTGAGTAACTTTTTGGATTTTTGGCTTTTTGGGGTGTTCCCAAACTTGGCCTAAGATTCACCTAGTAGTTACACAGTACTATAAAAAATAAAAATAATAAATAAATAAAAGCAGTTAACCCTTAAAGTCAAAATTAAGAATATGAGAGTCATCCAACAAATTATTTAAATCTTAATTTCTTCAATTAACAATAAATCCTTATAGTAACAGAAACAGTTGTAATAATTAATTTAAACAACACACAATTATCATCAGCTTCCAAGAACCATTCAAATTAAACTACAAAATCTCAACAGGTTGACTCTGAACTTCACATTTATCATCACTAATACCCATGAATCAGCACTAATGACCAAAGCCCTCTTTCCAATATGAAGAATTTCATCAACATTAGTGAAACTCAGCAGAGTATTCCAGGATACTTGACAGCTATCAACCCAGCTCCTAAACCCCCCAAAGCAGGACACACAGCCGCAGGGAACCCAAATTTTTCCTTGATCAACTCAAATGCCTCGCTGAACCCAAATTTTTCCCTCAACAAAAACAAAAAGAACTGCAAAATTAGCTAGACAATCTACCAATGCAACTCCAAATTTACTGTAATTTGAAGAAATTAAACTAAAAACAAGCTAAACAGGAAATAAACTAAATAAATAATATAAACCCTAGAGCAAGAGTGAGAAATGGGGAAATAGAGGAAGGGCGAGAGAGAACCTGTTTGTATTGCAGCGGCGGCGGTTTTATTTGCGGCGGTGTGGTGGCGATGTGCGTCTTACGGTTAGCAACGGTGGTGAACGACTGCAGTGAGGTAAGGTTTGGTAGTGGTGACTGGTTATGTGTGTGTGTGTGTGAGAGAGAGAGAGAGAGACTGAGAGAGAGAGAAGAGAAGAACCCTGTTTTCAAAAATACTGAGAAGAACTGGCGCCAATCTTTTGATGTTTAAGACATGCATAAAATGAACCAACCAAATCGCATAAAAAATTGTAATGTTCTCGCATGCAATCTAAATTCATTTTTTGAGAAATCAAATATATAAATTCTAAAAATTGTACAAATAAACTCATCAGTCACTAGGGACACTGACGATTAAGTCAAATGGAGCCAAACATGAAAACATTATATAGAGAACAATAATCAAATTAATAAAATTCGTAAAATATTATGAAGATGCATATATAACCCATACATAATTCAAAATTATTTTATAGCCTTCGGTGATGGAGATACCAAATTAATAGAATTAGTTGACTGCAAAAAAGAATTGATTCTAGGCTACTTATAAATAGAATTAATCAATCTAATGCATTTTATTTGAAAGGCCAGTTAAAAAACTCAGAAACATCTAAAAATATAAAATTAAAAAAATTATATAATTAAACTGAATGGACACGTTTCACTATGTGTATGTATATATAATCTAGATATACATATCACACATACATTGCAAATGTAAAGTGTCAATCACACAATGTTTATTTAAAATGCACCTATGAATCCTTAAATTATAAAATTTACATGCTACCAAACTTATCGTGTCGCAACAAATGGGAATTCGTTGATATCATTCCCTTTAGTTAGCGTCACCATGCTCGACCTCACTCCATGCAATCGATTTCAAACAAATGTGAATCGATGATTCTCTAATCAATCTTCCATCAAATCATATGCTTCATAACTTAATGATGAACTAGGAATTTTGTTTTTTTGTTTTTTGGTGATGGTGGCATAGTTTGTGCTACATAATTTCTAATGAAGATATTGAAATATATTGTAATTATAGACTATTATATAGAGAAAAAAGAGAGTGTGACTTGATATGGAAAGAGGTACAATAAATCAAGAGATTTTTATATTTTAATTTTTTTTAAAAGAGTTGATTGGATTAATTAGGTTTCCTTTTCATGCATAATTGATTTTTTTTTTCCAAAATTTTGTGGAATTTTTTTGTAGATAGTTTAGCCAATAGTTGTTTTAAAAATTATTTCATAAATTAAAAAAATAAAAATTTTAGAATAAGATTTTGGAACTCCCACAAGACTTCTCATTAAAAATCACATTCTACTTATATAATGTATTTGATAGATTGTAACTTTTATTGTTCAATTTGTGGGGTTTGAAGAGGGTGTGGTGCGGATATTTTCTTGAAAAATCTTACTTTTCGAGTTTTGCATCATGGCCATGGCTGAGAAATTGTTAAAACACCTTGGTAATGTTCCAAACAATTTGTTGTCTACAATGACTAAGAGTTGAAGAGGGCTGAGGTGTCAGAGTTCAGTGGCAATTTCGCCATTAAACTTATTTGAACCAAGGCTAGGAACTAATCCAGCAATAATTGGATCAATTGGGTTTTGGATTCAAATTAAATTCAATCTATTGATAAATTTAGTTTCAGACGCAACCCTTTCCAACAAATCAGGGAAAAAAATTGAAAATTCTTTTTTAACTTAGACTTTAGGAAGAGTTCTATTCGATTGATTACCAACTAATCCTAATGATCTTAAGGATGACAATCTTCTAATGCCCATGAAAGAGGAGGTTGATCAAATTCTTAAATAGCTCAAACTTGACCGTTGAAATAATCAAATACGGTATTTGAAAATAATATAATGACTCAATGAATTGACACATCTCTAAATATGATATGTTTGTAAAATACTTAGATTTCTAAAATGAAAAAGGCTATGATACCAAAAATTATTGGTTGCTCCTGTAGCGTCACGTGGTTATGTCTCTCACCGATCACAATTTATCATGTTCTTTCATATCTCTCAATTACCCAATACAAATTCGTGCATTTCACTTCTTCTACCAATCACAATCCTGTTGGGACACCACATGGTGACGCCCCAAGACCAACCAATAACTTCTCCTATAATACGCAACTCTCAAAGGGATGTCATAACTAAATAAGTTTAGAAAATAGATAATTTCATAAAAAATGTGTGTTGAGTAATTGAGGGTTTCACTTTCTTAAGGTAACCCTCTTTTTATATCTTCTCTAATCATCAATCAATCATATCACTTACACATCATTAGATTTACAAAATAGATATAAAAGTGAACTTATATATCATTCAAGTAATGTTAGGGATCATGAAAAAAAATATCATGAAAATAATCATGAAAGATTCCCCACCGTTAGATTACACATACAATAAAATACCATACACTAATCAAAGAATAAAAAATCTTCATGAAGTATTTCATGATTTTTTTTTTCATGATTCTTAGTATTATTCATATCATTTTACTTAGGAGATGATTTTTATACTTTTTTTAACATTAATTAAAATATTTTTATACAATAAGAATGAAATTAGCACAATTTAACTATTGATAAACAAATTAACATAAGACTCTATATTTTGGAGATGAATATGTAAGTATTCCTTATATTAATAAATTAAAACCTATTAGGTCCCATAGTCTTGTCAATGCCGCGAACAACTTTGTTTGTTTGAGTTGTAAATTTTCTTACTGTTTTGTCTTCCTCGCTCGAGCGAAGGACTACGTCTGGCAAAAACCTGAAAGAGATGAATGTGCGCTCGAGCGAAGCCTGCGTGGCTCAAGCGAAGAACTGCATCTGCATCAATACCTGAAAGTGTTGATTGCTCGCTCGAGTGAAGGTTTCGTGGCCCGAGCGAAGGCACTTATAGAAATCACGCGAGTTAAGTTCCTCGCTTGAGCGAGAGAAGCTTCGCTCGAGCGAGCTTCAAAATCCAGGATTTCTATAAGTAGTTGTTTTACTCCAAAACTAGGATTGACTTTTCAGATCTACTTTGAGGTTTTCTAAAGTTTTCTTCTGGAGGGTTTTTTGAGTTTTCCTTGATAAAATTGAATGAGTATTAAACTCATGAATTGAGAAGCACATATGAAGGAGGTTGATCGAATACATACAAGAGGGTTATTCTTCGGTGGATTCCGAAGGTTCAAACGTAGAGTTTCAAAAGTGTTTGATTCTGTACGTAGTCGTTAATTCGACAAGTAAAGTTGTGGATTTGACTTCAGATTAATCAGTTCTGAGACGAAGGTTACAGAAGATTTGAAGACAAATTGACTGAGTTGGGTAATTTGTGTGTTATCTTTGTAATCTTTCTTTTTTCAATAATGGATTGATTAGTGGCGTTTCGCCCGTGGTTTTTTATTACAATTGAAGGTTCTTTAATTGTGGTTTTTCCACGTAAAAATCGTTTGTGTCGATTTATTGTTTATTCCGAAAATAACAATCTAAATCACTTTCGTAAGTGCTTGATGATTTAGATTGTGTTTTTTGAATAATTGGGAATTGTAATATTTTAATCTTGATCTAATCACGAATCACTTAGGATTTTCAATTGGTATCAGAGCAGGTCACTATTTGTTTTTATCAAAACTATAGGAGTGTGACTTTGTGTGACTAGTGATATAGATTCTATTCGTGAAGGTAACTCGACCCATGAACCTCCTTTACTCGATGGTACAAACTATTCTTATTGGAAAGCTCGTATAAGAGCGTTTTTAAAATCCATCAATGAGAAAGTTTGGCACTGCGTGATCTATGGGTGGAGTGAACCTATTGTCACCATTGATGGTGTTGATATTCCTAAACCCCTTGATAAATGGGACACATCTGATTACCAAAACTCGAGTTGGAATAGTAAGGCTCTTAATTCCCTGTTTTGCTCCGTCACACCTGAAGAGTTTCGTCGTATCTGCATGTCTGAGGTAGCAAAAGAGGCATGGGACATTCTTGAAACGATTCACGAAGGTACTACTTCTATCAAAAGGTCAAAACTTCAATGTCTCACCTTCGCCTTTGAAACCCTTTTTATGCTCGATGATGAGACGTTTGATGATTTCTATGCAAAACTTAGTGATATCGTGAATTCCTGTTTCACACTCGGTGAAAAAATCCCTGAAGCTAAAGTTGTTGGAAAAATTTTGAGGTTTTTACTGGAGAGGTTCCAATCAAAAGTGACAGCCATTGAGGAGGCTCAGAATGTTGATACCCTCAAGCTTGATCAGTTGGTTGGAAATTTGCAGACTTATGAAGCCCACCAGATTTCTAAGAAAAAACAAAAAGATAGTGTGGCTTTCACTAATGCTCATGAGACTGCAAAAACTCTGGAGACTGAGTTTGATTTAGAGTCTGAAATGACGGCTATGTTTACTAAACAGTTTAAAAAAAAAATTGAAGAAAAAGAAGCCTAATTTCAGAGACCCTATTTCAAAAGGCAAGAGTAATGAAAAACCCAAAACTTTTCTACCAAGACTTGCTCCTAAAACTGAAAAGAAGATTATAAAGGGGCAAGGGGTCAAGTGCTATGAATGTCAAGGGTTTGGTCATATTGCCCTTGAATGCCCTTCGAAAAAGAATCGAAAAAAAGTCTACACTGTGACCTGGGATGATGAAAGTGGGTCGGAGCAAGAACCCGAAGAACCTGAATCCGGTGAAGACGGGGATAGTGCTTTCATGGCATTTTGGTCCATTTTCACTCAACCTCCTCCAAAGCCAGCTGAATTAGCGCGTGGTCAGAACCTGCATCATGCTCCCACCTTTGATGGGAGTAACTACCTGTATTGGAAGATCAGAATGAGGGCGTTTCTGAGAGCTTTTGACCCAGAAGGCTGGCAAGCCATTGAAGAAGATACATAAAGTGCTGACAATCCGAGCAATCAGAGAGCCCTGATTACTATTCATGGAGCAATTTCTGATAAAGAACAGTAACGGGTTGCTCACTGCACAAAGGCTAAAGATGCATGGGAAATTCTGAGCCAATTCCATGAAAGAGGAGATTCACCTTCACCACCATCCAGCAACTTTTCTGCCTTAGTTGCCCGACTGGATGAGGTCAAGAAGAATGAGGAGCAAAAAGAAGATGATGAAACATCTACATCTGAAGACAATGATGAGATTACTGGTGATGATCTACAACAAGCTTACGAAAAGCTTTATGATGAACCTCTGAATCTGTCTAAAATCAATGACAAACTCACTCTCAAGCTCAAAACATGTGAAAGCGAGAATGTCAAGCTAAAAGGAGAACTTGTAGCAGCAAAGAAGAATGTCATCAAGATCTCAAGTGACAGGCAAGACCTATGTGGAAAACTTCTATCCTGTGAAACTGAAAGGAATGAACTTCTGAAAGTGTATTCCACATATGAAGAGAAGCTTGAAAGCCTTGAGATGTCATAAGCCACATTAGAAGAGATAGTCTGTCAGAAAGGTAAAGAACTCCGTATTGCTAGAGCCATAATTGCTATGTGGAACAAAGGTTCCAAATCTTTAGAAGACATCCTCGGGTCTCAACAAATGGGTTGTGACAAAAGTGGGCTAGGCTATGGTGCGACAACTCACAAGGGACAGGCCTTTACTTCACATGACTTGAAGACTCAAGCAAAGGGAAAGTTGAAGGTAGACCAGGGTGATCCCTCTCTTCATCTACCTAAAGGGGGTAAGATCAACAAAAAGGAGGTAAAACCTGTTTTTATTTGTCATCACTGTGGTAGGTATGGCCACATTCGTCCTTATTGCTTTGAATTGTTTGGTAAGGTGTCTAAAAAGGGTAGAAATTCGAATACTTTTTGGGTTAGGAGACAACCTTACACGTCTAGGCGGAATACCAAGATTCTTGAGGGTGTTCACAACGCCAAGACATTTACGGAGACCAAAAAGATTTGAGTGAGAAAAGATGATTTGACTTGTTTAGTTGTTCACACTGCTCTAAAAGCACGTGACTCACACATGTGGTATCTTGATAGTGGGTGCTCCCGTCATATGTCCGGTAACAAATCCTACTTCACCTCCCTTGAAAAATATGAAGGATGAATTGTTACCTTTAGAGATGGCAGCACTTCTAGAGTCATTGGTAAGGGCATTATAAGTGTTGCCGGTCTTCCCAAGTTTGAAAATGCCTTACTTGTTGATGGTCTTAAAGCAAATCTTTTGAGCATTAGTCAAATGTGTGATTCCCATCATGAAGTATTGTTTTCTAAAAATAAATGTGAAATATTGGACAAAAAGGGAAATACTGTCTTGCATGGGGTTCGCACATCTGATAACTGCTACGGGATTGTTACTACCAATGATCTCACTTGTCACTCAACCATCATAAGTAACATTGATTTGTGGCATCAAAGATTAGGTCACATGAATTTCAAAGACCTAACTAAGATAGCCAACAAAGAGCTTGTGAGAGGAGTACCTAAATTGGGTAAGAATCTGAACCATGTGTGTGGACCATGTCAACTTGGAAAGCAAACCCGTGCCCCTTATAAGAAGGTGAACAACCTTACAACCAAATGTCCTCTTGAATTGGTTCACATGGACTTAATGGGACCTACTCGTATTGAAATCATCGGAGGTAAAAGATACATTTTTTTAACTGTTGATGATTTTACTCGATTTTCGTGGGTAAATTTTTTAAGGGAAAAATCTGATACATTTGATGCTTTCCAAGCTTTAGTCCTTAAAATCCAAAATGAACAGGGTGTTTCTATTGGGCGTATCATAAGAATCCGAACTGATCATGGTTGTGAGTTTGAAAATAGTTCGTTTTCGGATTTTTGTGATATGCATGGAATCAAGCATGAATTTTCTGCACCTATTACTCCACAACAAAATGGAGTGGTTGAGAGGAAGAACAGAGTTGTCATACTCCTTAGTAAAAAGCTTCCTCCAAAGTTTTGGGCTGAAGCCCTAAATACTGCTGTTTATGTTATAAATCGCGTGTATTTAACGCCTGGCACTTTACAAACTCCATATGAATTGTGGAAGGGTTTGCAACCTACTGTAAAATACTTCAGTACTTTTGGGACTAAGTGTTACATTTTCAAAGATAGAGAGCCTTTGGGCAAATTTGACTCCCGAAGTGATGAAGGTATTTTTCTAGGGTATTCAACCACTAGTAAGGCTTTTCGAGTCTATAACCTGCGAACTTCTTCTTTAATGGAATCAATCAATGTGGTTATAGATGACACAGGTTCACCTACTCCAGCAACGTATGAGGATGACAATGGTGAGTCTCCAATCCTGGATACTGAACCACAAAGTCAAAGAGAAGCTGATGTCTAAGCACAAGAACTTGTGACAGCACCATCCTCACAGGTAAGTCAAAGTCCAAAGAGTGCACAAAGAGACATCACTTCTGATGCTCCTGTCACCGCAAGTCCTGAGTTCAAACCATCAGCAAGGGTGTAACTGAATCATCCAGCTTAACAAGCGATTGGAAGTGTATTAGATCGAATGAAAACCCGAAGACAGATTCGGGATGAGGTATCACATATGTGTTATGTTTCATTAATTGAACCTAAGAATTTTAAAGAGGCCTTGCTAGATGATAGTTGGGTTAATGCTATGCATGAAGAATTAGGTCAATTTGAACGTAACAATGTTTGGACTCTAGTTCCCAGACCTAGAGACATGCATGTGATAGGTACCAAGTGGATTTTTAAAAATAAATCTGATGAGAATGGTACTGTGATTAGGAATAAAGCTAGGTTGGTTGCTCAAGGCTACACACAAGTAGAGAGTGTTGACTATGATGAGACGTTTGCCCCAGTTGCACGTCTCGAATCTATTCGTATTTTACTTGCTGCTGCATGTTTTCTTGGTTTCAAATTGTTTCAAATGGATGTGAAAAGTGTCTTTCTGAATGGGTACTTGAAAAAAGAGGCATATGTTGAGCAACCAAAAGGGTTTGAGGACCCTAAATGTCCAAACCATGTCTACAAGTTGGACAAGGCTTTGTATGGGTTGAAACAAGCCCCTCGAGCTTGATATGATAGACTTACTACCTTTCTTCTTGATAATGACTTTCAAAGGGGTAGTGTGGATAAGACTCTATTTGTGAAACATACTAAGTCTCATATTCTTGTTGCTCAGATTTATGTTGATGATATTGTGTTTGGATCCACTGCTGATCATCTTGTGAAATATTTTTTGGATTGCATGACACATGAGTTTGAGATGAGCATGATGGGAGAGTTGTCTTATTTCTTGGGTCTTCAAATTAAACAGTCTCCTTCAAGTATGTTTGTTTCTCAGACTAAGTATGCTAAAAATCTTGTGTCAAAGTTTGGTCTTGAGTCTGCCAAACATGCACGTACTCCCATGAGCACCAGTCTTCACCTTTCCAAAGATTCCTCTGGTATTGATGTTGATCCTACCCTTTATAGGAGTATGATAGGGAGTCTTCTTTACCTGATAGCCAGTTGTCCTGATATTGCCTTCAGTGTAGGTGTTTGTGCCCGTTACCAAGCCGGTCCTAAAAAGTCTCATCTTCTTGCGGTCAAACGCATCATCAAATATGTGAATGGGACATTGGGGTATGGGGTTTGGTTTTCTATTGATACTACAGCTGAAATTACTGGTTTTTCTGATGCCGACTGGGTAGGGTGTGCTGATGATAGGAAGAGTACATTCGGGGGGTGTTTTTACCTTGGGAATAATCTGGTTCCCTGGCATAGTAAAAAGCAAAATGCCATTTCCCTTTCGACTGTTGAGGCTGAGTACATTGCTGCAGGGAGTTGTTGTGCACAAATGCTGTGGATGAAGCAAATGCTTCATGATTATGGGATAGAACAGAACACTCTCACTCTTTTCTATGATAACACAAGTGCAATAAACATTTCAAAAAATCCTGTCCAACACTCTCGCACCAAACACATTGACATTCGTCATCATTTTATTCGAGAGTTAGTGGAAGAGGGCCTTATTGTTCTTGAACATGTACCCACTGAGCATCAAAAAGCTGATATTTTTACAGAATCCTTTGATCTTGAGCTCCTTAGAACGACCTTAGGTGTCATGCTCGATCACTAGAGTGTTACTTGTTCCTTGAGTGGGTGTGAGTGTTTGGCTTTATGTGTGCTTGGATGCTATAATCTCATTGTCATTGATATCTGTTTGTCTTGCATCCAACTTTATATGTACACTACTCATGCTGCTTACAAGATCACATTGTTCGTTGTTCATAGCTCATTTTAAATGCCCATGCTCATTAACCTCATGATCTCATTCTGTACACATCCTTGAGATAAATTGTCACAGGGGTTTCCGCACAAGAGATCAAAGTTCTCTATGGACCACTAGCAGTGTTTCTTGTACTTTTAGAGTGGAATTGACCGATACTAGTATATCATGGGTGATGTTGAGTCTTTTAACCATCTACCATCATTTTACACTTCCACGGTTTCTCCCTCAATTCCTTGAAGTCCGGGCATTAGGAAAAGGTTACCTCAGAGGCTCCAACCAGGCCATCCTTTTTTATTTTCATTCTTCTCTGGTTTGGTTTCCATACTCTTGAGCGTGAATGCCACCAGTGAGTGCCCACAAGAAAGAAAATTTTGAAAAAAATGAAAAATAAGGGTCTCAATGATTGAGGGAGAGCCTCCTCATTTACTCAACAAATACCCTGTGATTCCTAGTGGTTTGACTTTTCTCTGTGATGTTCAGTTACTCTTGCCGGAGGTCCAGCCATCCGATCACTACGAGGATTAACTCTAGCTCAGTGGACTCTCATGGATTGCACACACACACTTTATTTTGTGAGATCTCATGTTGGATTTTGAGTTGTACATTCTCATGTAGCTTATGATCACTGATTATATTTCATCCGCTTTGCTCATGATTTCTAGTGTCATTTGTTTTTTCAAAATTGCAAGTTTACAAATTTCATGATGTGCAGATTATTTCATCTTAGATAAATTTTGGCTAAATGTGATCATCTACTTGTGTTCCATGTCTCACTTCCTGATATTGCGCATCTTGTTTTTGTTTAAAAAAAATAAATAAAATTTGGTATTGTTTTTATTTCTTCTTCGCTCGAGCGACTGAGTCCTCGCTGGAGCGTGCTTCTGCTACTGCATTAGACCTGAGAGTGTGTATTTTTGGCTCGAGCGACAAGTTCTTGGCTCGACCAAACCCTTGCGCTTTATTGCCCTCGCTCGAGCGACCTGTCGAGGTTCAACTTCTAAAACTGTGTCTTTTCAGTTCATATTTTTTCCCCCCTCTTCGTGTTTCCTCTCTCTCTCTCTCTCTCTCTCTCTCTCTCTCTGTAGACACCCCATTTTTGACCGTCCTCAAGACTTGGACATCACCGTTTGAACACTCGGTGATCATCCTTATTTGTGTTCGTCTTGAGTTCCCGGAGGTCTCGGCTACGCGCCTTGCCTCAGGATCTCTCGGCTTGACTGTTTTGTGTCTGGTTTTGCACCAAGAGCTTGTGGATGTGTTCCTAAGGGAAAGGGATGGCCTGTCGACCAAGCCTCCTGCCCACTGGCCACCTTGCTTTTCAATCGGCCAAATATGATGGCCGGCCGGCCAGTTTGACTGCCGGTCAGCTACTTTGATGGCCGGTCGGCCAAGTGTGGTTTTCAACAAGTATCTCTGTAGACAGCTGGCAGCTGTCATTCTAGGCCATACCCCAGCCCATGCCTGGACATGGGAGTTCTGAGGAGCTGCAGATTGATATATCTATATCAATCAAGCTCTCTCAAAAGACAACAAGAAGGAGATACAACTTTGAGCAAAAAAATCTCTCTCTCTCTACATTTTCTGCCTCTCTCTCTAGGGTTTAGGGCTTGTTTGTGCTCAAAAGTGCATTTTTCTTTGCACTTTTGCACACAAACACCTAGTTCTCTACTCCCTTTATTGAGCTGAAGTCCTTGGAGGTGATTTTTGGGATGATTTGAAGCCTTTTTTGGTCCAAAAGTTTCTGATTTGCTGTTGTGCTTCAAGGGTGAGCTTTTATCTCTTTTAAGCCTTGTTTTCATAGCTTGTTTTGCCATATTTGCATGCTGTTTTAGACTTACCTCTCAACCAAAAAAGTCTTGTTTTTATGTCCCTAGCATGTTTGTTTGAGGTCATTTTGGTGTTGGGGGTGATCTACCCCCTTTTGAGCTTTGTTTTGCCTTGTTTTGGGTCGCTTTTGTTGACCTCCGAGCTGGTCTTTTCTTGGCCCTTTAACCACTGAATTCTAGAGGAATTTCAGTGGTGGGGATGGGGTTTTGAGGTCCCAAATGGGTGGGGGTTGTACCCCCTCCCTTGCTTTTGTCGGTTTGTGTTAATGGCTCACCAAATGAGCATGTGTTTCCATCTTCTTCAGCCCTTGTTTGAGCATGTTTTTGTGCCTTTTTAGACCTTCCTTGACTCTGTTTTTGCTTGGTTTGGTCACCCCTTGCATGCTTCTAATACTTGTAGTGTAATCCTACTTGAGGCTCACCAAAGTGACATGTTTCTCAAGCATGATTTGGCTCCTCTTCAGCATGTTTTTGGTAGTATTTTGGCATGTCATAACTCTGTTTTGCATTGGTTCAAATACCTCTTGCATGCTCCATGTACTTGTAGTGCAATCCTCTCTCTAGCCTTAATATGTATCATGTGTTTAGACCATCATTCTAGCATATTTTGGCTTAGCTCTGAGAAGATTTTGTCCATGTTTTGCCATGCTTTAGCTTTGTATTGGGTTGGTTAGAGCATCCCTCATTTGCTTCTTGCACTTGTAGTGTAAATCATGCTTATTGGCCTATTTTGCTTGACATTTTCCCCTTTCATTCTAGCATGTATTGCTTGTGCTTAAGCACGGTTTTGGCATTGTTATGGCATGCTTAGGGACTGTTTTGAGGCATCCTTGATCACATGACATTGTTGCATGCTTGTTGAATAGTTCACGATTTGCAAAATATGACATGCTCATGTTGCACTAGTTTTGCTTGCATGTTTGCATCCCATCCCTCTTGATCAAACATGATGGAGGTTGGGGCCCCTTTGTATGTTTTGTGTGCATTTCATTTTACATTGAAATTGCATACTTGGCCTTTTGGGCCATCATGCATCGGAATGCGCAATTGATGGTCCGAGGGTCGAGGGCCACGCTCCCTTTAGTCCCTTGCATGATTGGGAGTGTGTTCATGCTCACATTTGCTCAAGAAAATTCCATGCCATACACTGTTTGTCCTCTGCTGCTATCAACTGCAGGTTCTGCAGGAAATTTTGGCCGATCGGCTACCAGGAGTGCCGACCGACCAATAATTTATGGCCGATAAGCTTGATCAGTGGCCGGTGACCATCTCCTTTGGCCGATGATGCCCCCACTTGGTCGGTGATGCTCCCCAGTGTCCATATAAGCACCCTTGGGACTTGTGAGAATTTTTAGAAGAGCAGGGCAGTGCAACCAGAGGCAACAGTGCTATGGCAACGAGTTTCCGGGCGAGACGAGTCAAGCATGCATCGTCCGCGCATCCCGAGGCGGAGGCTGCGGCCATCTCTCTTCTGCATTTAATTTATTAATTAATTAGAAGTTATGTTTTAATTAATTTAGTATTATTTATTCGGACTGTAATACTTATTCGAACCCTCCGAGCAAGGGCAATCGTGTAATAAGTGTGCGTGAGTGTGTGTATGTCTTCCAACCCCACGTCTTTCTTCCCTTTTATTTACTAGCTTTTGATGGTTAGATTAGGGCATGTTTCAATTAGCATACAGTATGATAGCATGTTTGCATTCATTCATCCGTTTTGCATACACCGGGCTCGGCGCATCATTCTAACTGCATTTGTATTCCAATTCCAAAATGAATACATGTTAGTTGTAGCATCTCACATGCCATTCATAGATTAGCCGAGCCTATCTTAGTTGCATTTTGCATGTGTTGCATTAGCCATCTTAACATGAACTAGGATCATGTATATGATTACTAACTAGTTTCTGTTTTGGCTTGGAGTACTCGGTAAGTTCTCATGCTTTAGCATACCGCATGCGTGTGAGTGTTTGCCATGACAGCATGCTTACCATGAGGCTACGTGCTTACGTGTTATAACTGCCTGAGTGCCTGTGGATGGAGGTTGAATTACCTAAATTGGAATAACGCATTAAAACTGTGAATTTTAAGCCCACTAGATAGTTGCAAAACCATCTTTTCTAAAGCCCACTTGAGGGTGGCAAAACCTGCATTTTAGCCTACTTGCGAGTAGCAAACCATTTTCAAAACAAACATGCAATGTTTTGTTCCAATTTAGGCGATTTGGTCTATACTTGTTTATTGTGCGCATAACATAGTAATTCTAGGCTAATAACTGGAATAAGAACACATAACGTTTTCAAAAAACGGATATCACGGTTAGTAGAGGCCGATCTTCGGATCGGGCGAGAGGGGGTGCTCATAGCTGACCTTCCCCAATCGTACCTAAGCTCCCGAGCCGAGGCAACTTTGGTGATGACGGACACGTGGCCTTTGGCACCGAGTCAGGGTTTCCTAAATTCCCCCATAAAAAATATTTAGGTGGCGACTCTGTATCTGGCAAAGCAGTCCATGTTTGGCACTTCTTTTCTAAAAATCTGTTTTCTCAAAACGATTTGTCGGATTTGGACTCTTTGATTCAAGATTAAAGACCGTGACACAAATCGAGTCCGAACTGTGGGGTGAGGCCCTCACGCGGGGTGCGTCCACACTCTCCCCTAGGGTTTTCATGCTCTACTTTGCTGGCCTCTTCTGTGGTCTCTCTCATTTTTTTGTTTTTGGGGGTTTCATCCGTTCCTTCATCCTCATTCTCTGTTCTTTTGGTAAGTTTTTTATCCTTTATGTTTTCTTTCCGTTTTTTTTATTTATGCATATGCTCTGTGTTACTGTTAAGGCTCTTCTTTATTTTTTTTGGTCATTTTTGTCATGGATTAGTGTCTCTTTGGTGCCTCTAGGGTTCCTGGTTAGCCACATTTTTCAATGCTTCTGTGCTAGGGTTTAATTCGAGATTTTGTTAAGGTTTTCAATTGGGCATTTCTTTTTCGTCTAAATATATTGCGCTGTGAGATTGTGCTCTGTTTTTATTATATTGCTCCATCTTTTGATGTTTCCATCCATTAATGACTTCCATACATTACTGCTTTGTGTTTTTGTCGGACTATTGGACTAATGTGTTTCAAAACTAATCTCTGTGAGTTGTTTACTTTGTTCATTTAGTGGTTAACATATTCATGTGTACCTTGTGGTCTTAGTACATCACACTTTCTGATGCTTATTCTCTTGGTGATTTGTCTGTGCCTGTGATTTCCTCATTAGTCTGTAGTTCTTAACATCTAGATTTTGCTACAAGTTTATGCTTATTTTTCTAACCATGTTGAACTAATGTGTTTTGTTGTCTACTTCTGTTTGTTTTTGGGGTTTTTCTGTTCTTGTAATTGGGTTGTCTAGCCATGGCTGAGTCTTCCAAGCGTCGCATGACCACTGTTTCACGTCCTTCATTCAACACTGACAAATTCGAGTCTAAGGAAAAGTCTAGGTTGTTTAGGGAGTCGTTTGCCACTCATAAAGTCCATTTAGATAGAAATGTCCTCCCAAGTGCTTTTGAGGTTCTTACCATTCGGTCATTATTTGATTCATTAGGCGGTGATCAAGTGTTACCATTCGGTCTTTATGTGTTGTATTGTATTCATCATAGTCTTCCCATTGATCTTTCAGCGATGATCGTTTCCAAAATGATTGGGGTCTTTGAGGGTAGAAAGTCCATGGGGCTTCCTTATGGGTGTTTGCTTACTCGTTTTCTCACTTCTCTTGATATTCTTATTTATGATGATGATGAGTTTGCACATCTTATAAAACCCATCACAAAGCTCACAGTTTCCCAGAGTCAAGCCCATGTGAGGGGGGTGTGTCAGGGGTTGGGAGTTCTGGTGTAGGTGATGATGATCCCCTTGCAGAGGAGGAGGAGGAGTTTGAGGCAGCCACTGCCAGTGCCCCTGATCTACCTGAGATGCGTCCTCGCTCATTTCGTGGCCAGATGCAGATGTTTAAGCAGTCTGTCACTCGTCGCCTTGATCAGTTGGATGCCCGACTCGATACCCTTGATGGCCGCCTTGACCAGCAAAGTACCATGCTTGCTCAGATCCTCTCTATGCTTCAGATGCAGCATCCACCTGTAGACACCCCATTTTTGACCGACCTTAAGACTCAGACGTCACCGATTGAGCACTTGGTGATGTTGCATAATGTGCTTGTTCAGAAGTTTCGGAGTTGCGGCCGTGAGCCCTGCCTCCGGACTCCCGAACCCTTTTCTGTGCCTTGTCTCGGTTTGCGAACCAGACTCGGTTTTCTCTGTTTCTTTTCCTGAGGGTTCAGCCGTAAGTGAGGGTGATGGAGATAATGGCAAGAAGAAGGCAGATTCAGTGGTTCAAGGAGATGATGGAGATAAGAGATTGGGTGAAGAAGAAGGCAAAATGGCTAGAGAGAGAATAATGGCAAGGCTCTCCCAGGGATCTCCCACTTTCACTCTCAAGGTTGATAATGGAGAAGGGAAATTAGTTCTTTCCCAAGAGTTAAAAATCTCCAAAATCCATCCCTTGTAAAGCTATGGGTGGGTGCTATTTATAGGCACCTCATGATGTAGGATGGAGCCCATGTGCTAGGCACATGGGGGATATTCTCTCTAACCACCTTGTCTGAGGAGGTGACCTCTCCGAGGAGGTGACTTCTCCGAGGATGAGAAAACCCCGAAGAGGAGATCACTCCCTCGGCGAACCCTTCTTCTTAGCCACACCTAACCAATGATCCCCGATCATCCCAAAGGGTCAGGGGTAGTCCCAGAGGACGTCCTGCCGCAAAATATTGCCGAGTCTCATGGACCCCCCGGGGTCGTGCCACCTCGACCCGGGTATAGGCTAGTGTAACCGAAGAGTGAATTTATCTGCACTCACCGTCCTCGGGATCGGGTCCTTTGTTCGGACTCCATTACGCCCATGGTTCTGGTGCGTAGATCCCGGAAAGCTCCGAGCCCGCAAGTGTTCTGGGACTCATTAACGGAGCGACTTCTAGATTGCGTCTGAATCCGTTCGAAGCCAAGTACTTCGGATCTCTAGATTCGTGGATCCGAATCCTTTCGAGTCCGAGTGCCTCGGATCTCTAGGCTTGCTTAATACCCTTTCGAGTCCGGGCCCGAGTAAGTCTCTAGGTTCGTGGATCCGAACCCTTTCGAGGCTTAGAGCCATTCAGCCCGTTTGATGGCGATAAATCTAGGCCCACCAATTCTTGGACTTGCGATAAATTCGGGCCCACTAATCTTGGGCTATTGGGCCTAAATAATTTAGTGGGCTCAAATTAGCCCCTCTTACACACACAATGTTGATTTAAAATGCACTTATGAATCCTTAAATTATAAAATTTACATGCTACCAAACTCATCGTGTCGCAACAAATGGGAATTCGTTGATATCATTCCCTTTAGTTAGCGTCGCCATGCTCGACCTCACTCATGCAATCGATTTCCAACAAATGTGAATCGATGATTCTCTAATCAATCTTCCATCAAATCATATGCTTCATAACTTAATGATGAACTAGGAATTTTGTTTTTTTGTTTTTTGGTGATGGTGGCATAGTTTGTGCTACATAATTTCTAATGAAGATATTGAAATATATTGTAATTATAGACTATTATATAGAGAAAAAAGAGAGTGTGACTTGATATGGAAAGAGAAACAATAAATCAAGAGATTTTTATATTTTAAATTTTTTTTAAAAGAGTTGATTGGATTAATTAGGTTTCCTTTTCATGCATAATTGATTTTTTTTTTTCAAAATTTTTTGGAATTTTTTTGTAGATAGTTTAGCCAATGGTTGTTTTTAAAATTATTTTATAAATTAAAAAAATAAAAAATTTAGAATGAGATTGTGGAACTCGCACAAGACTTCTCATTAAAAATCACATTTTACTTATATAATGTATTTGATAGATTGTAACTTTTATTGTTCAATTTGTGGGGTTTGAAGGGGGTGTGGTGCGGATATTTTCTTGAAAAATCTTACTTTTCGAGTTTTGCATGATGGCCATGGCTGAGAAATTGTTAAAACACCTTGGTAATGTTGCAAACAATTTGTTGTCTACAATGTCTAAGATTTGAAGAGGGCTGAGGTGTCAGAGTTCAGTGGCAATTTCGCCATTAAACTTATTTGAACCAACGCTAGGAACTAATCCAGCAATAATTGGATCAATTGGGTTTTGGATTCAAATTACGCAACCCCTTCCAACAAATCAGGGGACAAAATTGAAATTTCATTTTTAACTTGGACTTTAGGAAGAGTTCTATTCGATTGATTACCAACCAATCCTAATGATCTTAAGGATGACAATCTTCTAATGCCCATGAAAGAGGAGGTTGATCAAATTCTTTAAGTAGCTCAAAGTTGACCGTTGAAATAAACAAATATGGTATTTGAAAATAATATGATGACTCAATGAATTGACACATCTCTAAATATGATATGTTTGTAAAAAAAATACTTAGATTTGTAACATGAAAAAGGCTATGATACCAAAAATTATTGGTTGCTCCTGCAACGTCACGTGGTTATGTCTCTCACCAATCACAATTTATCATGTTCTTTCATATCTCTCAATTGCTCAATACAAATTTGTGCATTTCACTTTTTCTACCAATCACAATCCTGTCGGGACACCACGTGGCGGTGCCCCAAGACCAACGAATAACTTCTCCTATAATACGCAACTCTCAAAGGATGTCATAACTAAAGAAGAAGTTTAGAAAATAGATAATTTCATAAAAAAATGTGTGTTGAGTAATTGAGGGTTTCACTTTCTTAAGGTAACCTTCTTTTTCATATCTTCTCCAATTATCAATCAATCATATTATTTACACATCATTAGATTTAAAAAATAAATATAAAAGTGAGCTTATATATCATTCGAGTAATGTTAGGGATTATGAAAAAAAAATATCATGAAAATGATCATGAAAGATTCTCCACCGTTAGATTACACATACAATAAAATATCATACACTAATCAAAGAATAAAAAATCTTCATGAAGCATTTCATGATTTTTTTTTTTTTTTTCATAATTCTTAGTATTATTTATATCATTTTACTTAAACGAATGTGTAGAAATTAAAGAAGATGGTTAAGGTCTGCTTAGGAGATGATTTTTATACTTTTTTAAGTTTAAGTTAAAATATTTTTATACAATGAAATTAGCACAATTTAAATATTGATAAACAAATCAACATAAGACTCTATATTTTGGAGATCAATATGTAATTATTCCTTATATTAATAAATTAAAACCCATTTGACAATTCCAAATTTAACCAATCAATACCACAAGTAAGAAAAATTTAGAGAAAAAAAAAAAAAAAAAAGGAGTTGTAAAAGATACGAACAAAATGTAGGCAATGAGGTGGACTCACAAAATTACATTTTTTATTTTTATTTTTTTGTTCCATTATTAAGAAAATTTACAAATCATTGGTACTAATCTAAAATTATATAAAAAAAATTATAACTTTAATCATTAAAGTTTATAAAATTTATCATAAATTTATAATTATTTTTCAAAATTAATACTGATTTATTATTTCCTTCTATAATTATATGTATATTTTTGGGGGAAACTTTTTAGTCCACATAGCACCGCTGTTTGTGTCCCGTTCGGTATGTTATGTTTGGCAAGTAACAGATACAGAAGTAACAGATGCCAAGTCAGCAAGAGCAAATTGACGGCTGCTACACAAGCCACGTCACTCGGAGGGTGAATATTCAATTCCATAGCACGTGCAGGATGCACTCATTGAAAACGGTGCGCGAACAAATACTCTTTTCTTTGAAAAATGCTACAACCCTTAAATAATTTATTAAATTTTTTATCAAATTTCTTACATGAGTGTGATACACGCATATAAATTTATGTAAATCCCATGCTCGTACAGTTTTAATAAAAAATTTAATAAATTATTTAAGGGTTGTAGCATTTTTCAAAGAAAAGAGTATTTGTTCGCGCACCGTTTTCAATGAGTGCATCCTGCACGTGCTATGGAATTGAATATTCACCCTCCGAGTGACGTGGCTTGTGTAGCAGCCGTCAATTTGCTCTTGCTGACTTGGCATCTGTTACTTCTGTATCTGTTACTTGCCAAACATAACATACCGAACGGGACACAAACAGCGGTGCTATGTGGACTAAAAAGTTTCCCCCAAAAATATACATATAATTATAGAAGGAAATAATAAATCAGTATTAATTTTGAAAAATAATTATAAATTTATGATAAATTTTATAAACTTTAATGATTAAAGTTATAATTTTTTTTATATAATTTTAGATTAGTACCAATGATTTGTAAATTTTCTTAATAATGGAACAAAAAAATAAAAATAAAAAATGTAATTTTGTGAGTCCACCTCATTGCCTACATTTTGTTCGTATCTTTTACAAATTTAAGTGAAGAGTGGTGCTATACGCATCAATTATTATAACAATTAGTGTATTAGCATAAGTTATGATGTTGTCACTTCAAAATTATTGATCCCACCTATTATACATGTAAGTTTGGTAGAGAGAGAGAGAGAGAGAGACTGAATGAAGTGTGTTGTGTATTCAGTATATCAAAGAGAAGCAAACTCACTCTCTTTCATAGAGAGGTGTGTTGTACATAGGATGCTACACCACCGAAAGCAGAAATAAAGAAATAATAAACATTATACTTTATGTTACAAATGAATGACAGCTAGCTATATTATATTTACACTAACAGCCCCCCGCAAACTCAAGGAGAGTAAGCAATAGGGCGAAACAGAACAATGCAACGGGTAACATGCTGGCGAATGAAATGACAATCAATCTTAATATGCTTGGTGCGATCATGAAAAACATCATTGTGAACAATCTGAATGGCACTCTGATTGTCACAATAGAGAGAGATGGCGCCAGAAGAAGAAACACCCATATCAATAAGGGATTGGTACTAGAGCGGGCAGTGAGGGATTGTTTCTTGCTGCGCCAAGTAAGAAGAGAATCTCCTAAGAAGAAACAGAAACCCGTGGTGGAGCGTCGATCCATAGGATCCCCAGCCTAATCAACATCAAAAAAGGCACACAGTTCAAGAGAGGAGGAAGCAGAGTAGTGAAGGCCATGGAATAGAGTGCCTTTGAGGTAGCGAAGGATACGGAGTAGAGTAGTATAATGGGGAGTGTGAGGAGCCGACATGTACTGACTAACAATGTGAACAGCATAGGCAATGTCAGGATGAGTCACAGTGAGATAGACAAGACTACCAACAAGCTGGCGATAAGGAGTAGCATCTGAGAGGAGATCGGTATCGAGAGAAGTAAGACGAATCTGAGGATCAACTGGAGTAGAGGTAGTTTTGCAATCGGTAAGACCAGCACGGGCCAGAAGATCAGATGCATATTTGGCCTGGGACAAATAGGAACCAGTAGAATCATGGGAGACTTCAAGGCCTAAGAAGTAGTTAAGAGTACCAAGGTCCTTCATCTCAAACTGACGGTGGAGAAAACATTTGAGGTGAAGAATACCAGCTGCATCATTACCAATAATAATCATATCATCCACATAAAGAAAGGAGAAAAGTGGTACCCTGAGAAGTAGTCCATATAAATAAAAGCAGAGTCATAGGAGCTAGAGGTGAACCCGAAGTCATGAATGGTAGAACTGAACTTAGCAACACAAGCGTGTGGTGCTTGCTTGAGACCATAGAGGGCACGTTGTAGTTTGCAAACCTTATGAGTAGGATAAGTAGACCCAAGTGGAGGTTGCATGTAGACCTCCTCAAGAAGATTACCATTAAGGAAGGCATTCTTGACATCCATCTGAAAGAGCTCCCAGTGCCGAGCAGCAGCAACAACAAGCAAACTACGAACAGAGATAAGTCGAGCAACAGAGGAGAAGGTATCCTTATAATCAATGCCATATTCCTAGTTGAAACCCTTGGCAACAAGACGAGCTTTGTAGCTCTCGATAGAGCCATTAGAATGAATCTTGATTTTGTAGACCCATTTGTAGCCAATTACAGTCTTGCCAGGAGGAAGATCAACAACATCCCAAGTATGAGTTTTGTCCGAAGCCTGAAATTCATCAGTCATAGCTTGCTTCCAAAGAGGATTAGTACAAGCCTCACGATAGGAGGTAGGTTCATAAATACAAAAAGTAGCAAACCCAACAATATAATCACGAAGATGAATAGGTGATTGAGTTACCCGGTGCGGCCGGCCCGTGGAGGATCGGTAGGAGAGAGAGCTGGCGAAGAAGTAGGAGACAAATCAGAAGAGGCAAGGAGAGGCGGACCATCAGGGAGAACAGTCTGGCCGGGATCAGGGATCAACAAGGGCGTCTCGATAAAGGAGGAACCTGTATCAAAGTTATTAGAAAAGAGATCTAGGGAAGGATTAGTAAAGACGACCGGAGTGGAGAGTGCGGGTAAGTGAAATGAGAAGAGAGAGGAAAACATTTTGTGCTCCCAGAAAACTACATGCGGGAAGATACGAAGACGCTTAGAGAGAGAATCCCAACAGCGAAAGCCTTTATGTTCAATCACATATCCAAGAAAGCAGCAAAGACGAGAACGAGATTCAAGCTTGGTGTGTTCATGGGATTGAAGCAGAGCAAGCTGGTCCCAAACAGAATACATTTGAGACAGAAAGTCATTAAGTAGACTGACTGGATTCTGGGCACATGCGGTGAAGTTGGCTCTGAAGTTAATACTGATGGGCAAGACCGATAGTCTGGTATCGATCTCTCAAAAAAACCCAAATGTCTTTAGCAGGATTGGAAACAGAGTCAAGTTGAAAACGACCAAACTGAAGACTAATAGAGGGAACAGAAGTGTTCCGAAGCCATGTAATGATCTGGTAGTTTTTACTGTCCCAATCTTCGAGTCGGTCTGTATATGTGGCGGTGGATTCAGCGGTCTCTTTGACCGGTTTGGTCACATCCCCGGTGATAATACGCCAAAGTTTCTGTCCTTTAAGAAAGGAAGACATGACTTGGGCCCATAATACATAATTGGAACCATTAAGAAGAACATAAATTGGATGGGAGACATCATGGCGATCCATATTGAAAGTGGAATATGACTAAATATTTAGGAGCAGGCCTGTAGGAGCAAAATTTGGTAAAACAGAGCGTACTAGTGAGTTTGGAAGGTTGAAATTAGCTGGGAAAAGGACTGATGTGAAGAGATGATATCAGCAGAAGGGAAGTGATGTCAGTGGCGCACAATAGCAAGAAGGGCTCGCGGCGCACCGTAGCACGGAAGCAGAACGGCGCACGCGGGGCGCACAGAAGCAAAACGGCGCACGTGGGGCGCACAGAAGTAGATGTGGCGCACGCAAGCGCAGGGCTGATGTCAGATGCTGACGTGAGCAAGCAACGGAGGGGTGCGTGAGGGCATGTGTGAGAGTGGCGGCGGAAGCTGGGACGCGTCAAACACAGAGGCGGCACGTGATGGCGAGTCTAGTGATGGGGGTGGTGCCGTTAGAATCGTGAAGTGATTCCGAGCAAGATGGTGTAGTGCCACTGTGTACGGGACTAAACACCAAAAACAGAAAATGCCAGGAGTGGAGAACTGGGCTCTGATACCATGTAAGTTTGGTAGAGAGAGGGAGAGAGAGAGAGAGAGAGACTGAATGAAGTGTGTTGTATATTCAGTATATCAAATAGAAGCAAACTCACTCTCTTTTATAAAGAGGTGTGTTGTACATAGGATGTTGCACCACCGAAAACAGAAATAAAGAAATAATAAACATTATACGTTATGTTACAAATGAATGACAGCTAGCTATATTATATTTACACTAACAATACAAATTACGAAGACTTTTAAAATTATATCATATTATTCATTAGTATACTAATTAATATATTAATGGATACGTATAGTTTTATGCTTAAGTGAATAGCATTCCACACCCTCACAATTTTTATTTAGTTTTTTATTTGGAAAAATTGATTAATGATTTAAATTCATTATATATGTGGAGTGCATGCTGCAATATTATTGACAATATATAATTTTTTTGAAATGTCTTATTAATGAATAAAATTTAAATTGATTATATATTTTTATGATAGATTTTTTTTATAAAAAATTATTAATATTTTAAATTTCTTTAATAAAATTCTAAATGACAAAAAAGAAATAATTATGGGCACCTCCCCTGGAACATTCCAAATTAAATTTTCGACTTGGTGCAAAAAATTAAATATAGAAAAACAAATGAGAAAGTTGACTGGGGGAAAGTGCTTCCATGAACATAGACCAAGTCGTGGACCTCACGCAACGTTCCTAAACTTGGCCCCCAAGAAAATGGAATTGATTACTTTGATTACTTGCACGCATTCCAATTATCAAACTGCCCCTTCTTTCGGAAAAAATGACACACACCTCTAAAGCCTAATTTATTTGGTTGTTTAGGGTATATTATTACAATGGTTAACAAATATTTTTTTAATCACAAGTTCGGATTGAGAAACTTGAGGTTAAATATAATATATTCATAAAAAAATATTTAAAAAATTATACATGATTTAAAATGTACAGATTAAATTTATTCTAAGTGTGATATTATATTTCCATCTTACCATCTACACATTTTCTTAGCAATTTTTATGATAAAAATTATGAGTTCCAGACTTTTCTCAAAGATATAAGGGATTGAGTTGGATTTGAACTCCCAACTAATCTTTTAATTTCTTTTTAGCTTAGTCTAAGCATTATAATTAATTTACAAAATTTAAAAAATAAAAAAGAAAAAGAAAAAGAAAAGAAAAATGCTAGAGGTCCCAAATTTTCGACCAAATAAATGAGTAAATGTCTCACATGGGTATGGGGGTCCACAAAATTGCAGACCCCACACCCATGTCAGACATTTGGTCATTTGTTTGGTAAAAAATTTGATATCCCTAGCATTACCCAAAAAAAAAAGAAGGGAACATCAAAAAAATCACTTGATTTGTGGTTTGAGTTTCATATTTTGCTAATTGATTGTTGACCTTATGAAAATGACAATATAATATGTTATTTTCTTGGATTTATGTTAATAATTTGGTAATCTGGATTTGAGACATTTTAGTAATTTTATAAATCTCTAGAATACACTAGAGAAGTTCATAAATAAAGTTTCCATCAGAAGTAACCAAAACGATTTTAATGACCAAATTTAGAAGAACAATTCCTCTTCTGCTTTGTAAGGTTAGGACGTTTTTACCAATTCATAAAAAAATAAAAAATAAGCTGGCCGAAGCGTTAGTCAAATTGTCTACATCATCACATTAGGCTGATAACTCCACCGCCTTGCCAACCAACCTCATGCGCATCACATTTTTTTTTTAACAGATTCATCCACATCATATGAGTTTAACTTAGGCCTTGTTTGGCATAAATCAAAAAAAATTAAAAAATTAAAAAATTATTATCTTATTTAAGTCATATTACATCTTTACTATATCACTTCAAATTCAACCTATACTCAATTCATATTTCATAAAAGTTAAAAAGTACACTTATTTAGATCATCTCAAACAACTCCTTAATCACACATATGGTTAATACCACATATGCGCATACATACACAACACATAAATCAAACCATCCCCTAAACCTTCAAAATAAGCATTTTGGCCTATTTTGATGAATAGGTTAAAAGTTAATTTTTTAACATTTCTTTAAAAAAAATAAAAAAGTACAAAAAAAATAAAAAAGTGATATAATTAAAAAAAATTAAAAAATCAAAAACTAACTTTTGACCTAAATGCCAAAATAGGCCTAAGGGTTGGGCTGACCCTGGGATATTTTAGTCATTTTCTAAGTCTCTACACTCATTTTCCACGAAAATAAATAAACAACACTAGACATTATAAGCAGCCCATTAAAGTTTACCACCAAATCAAACATAATTCAAAAGAGTACATGACCAATTTAAAAAAGTCTCTTCTGGAGTAGGGATTTGTTTATGTTTTTAATCTCTTTCGAGTCATATCATTTCTTTAATTTTTTACATATTTTTTTTTACAAAAAAATATAATTTTTAATTTACTTCCCAAAATAACCAATAATCATAATTTTTATATAAAATTTTCATAAAAAATAATATAATTTATTATGATCCTTTTATTTTTAATAAAAACACTCATAATAATTAGGAAAATGTTTGAGGGCCACTATTTTTGTGGCCACAATGACTCAAAACTGTCAAAACGACGTCGTTTTGGGTGTAAAACATGCCAAAACGACGTCGTTTTGGTAGTTTTGAGCCATTGTGGCCACAAAAATTGTGCCCTCTAGCATTGTTGTAATAATTATCCTTATAATTTGATAGATGTCATATCATGAATTATGCATACAAATTTTATAAGCATACCATTTTTCAATTTAAAAAGAACTTGTACCTTAATATCAAAAAAATTAAAAATTTTAATATAATTTTATATATTTCTATACAATTATTACATTTTTGAGTGGCCCAACCATACAGGCCTAACCAATGTCATGCACATGTGGCTAACCACACATCTAACCATGGTTAATACCATATGGGCAAACATGACCCACCACACAGCATAAATAAAACCTCGCTTAAACCCTACAAAACCCAAAAAACAAACCACAATACAGAGCACACACAAACAAAGCTTTTCTTGGAAAAAAAAATTTCATACCAAACTTCTCGCGTTTCCTGAATTTCGATCTCCTTTTTTTGGGTTTGACGAACCAGCGACGATGATGAGTCGCCGTGCGACTAGGGTGGTCCGGTCTGTGTTGGTGGGTCATGCGGCTCCGAGGTTGTTCTTCTCCACGGCGGCGAGAGAGTTGGCCGCCACCGCCTCCGCTGGATTCTTTCATGTGAATCAGGGTAAGGGGGCGGAGAGGATGTGGGTCAGATTTCCGGTGATGGGTGTGAGGAATTGTAGTACGGTGGCTTTGGATGAGAAGAAGAAAACGGAGGAGAAGCAGGTGGAGATGGGCTCGGCCGGTGGTGTCAGCGGCGGCGATAAGGCGATAGTGAGTTACTGGGGCGTTTCGCCGGCGAAGGTTACCAAGGAGGATGGTACCGAGTGGCGCTGGACCTGCTTTAAGGTAAGCATTCGTTTTGATAGTACTAGTAGTAGTATATCATTTTCATTGTTGTGATACAAGTTTTTAGGTAAATTTAAGCTTTGAATTCTTATTTTGCTAGACATGTGATCCCACATATCTCAAATTTACTTAGGTTATGAGTTTAAAAATAAATAAATAAATAAATAAAGGTATTCATTTTATTTGATTAAGTTTTCAAATTTTATTTTTATTAAAAATTAGAATTATTTTGAAAAAATAAACACCAAAAAAAAATTTTAATTAAAAAAAAATTGGCCCAAAAAAAAAAAAAACTCATGAATGAAAATGATGAGAACTATTTTTTTTGGAAAAAATATATATATATATTTTTTTTTGAAAACTCAATCAACCGAACAAGATGTATTATTTAATTTTTTTTTTAAGATTTTCACTACACATTTTAATGGCTATATTTTATTAATTTGTCACCTTTCTATTTTCATTTGAATTCTTCTCTAACTTTTCACCTTTTAATTGCAACAAATAAGTCTTCAAAGTTCAGGTTTCAGTTTGATTCTTCTATCACCCCACCCCATCATTTAACAATTTAAGTGAAAGTTGAAACATAATGGACTGAAATGAAACCTTGAGTGAAAAGTGTAATTAGACTTGATAATTTTATTTATAGATAGTTTTTATTTATTTTTGAAACCTGCAAACAATTTTCTATCACCAAAACATTCTCTAAAATTCCTGTATATTCTCACAAAAAAATTTGAGGAGGCACGCTTTTATTGTTTAAAGTTTTAGTTTTAAATTTTTATATATACATATATATAAATCTTATGTTAAGGCCTTCCCAAACTTAATTTGGCCACTTTAAATATATGAGATTATTTTGTTCATACGTATTTAATGTCACTTGTTAATAAAAAAAAAAAAACTACAACTAAATTTAAATGAAGATCCCTTATTTCTTACCACCACAGGGCCTCTTTTGAGTTGTTATGTAACCAAATATGTGGATTTAATTTGATGGTGTTATTTACATGGGTGTTGATGTTGGGTTTTTAATGGAATTGATGGAAGCCATGGGAGACCTACAAGGCGGACCTGTCAATTGATCTGAAGAAGCACCATGTCCCTGTAACGTTCTTGGACAAAGTTGCTTTTTGGACCGTGAAGTCTCTTAGATACCCTACCGATATATTTTTTCAGGTATGTAAGATAATGCAATAAATTCTCTCAATTTATTATTTGTTTTCTGTAGTAGATATGTCTTTACAGGATTGTTAATATTATGATTTGTCTAGAAGTGAAGAAAAAAAAGAGTATTTATTTAAGCCAAAAAACTAGGCCTACTTTCTAAACACATCACTGGCTCTAAAATGTGGACTTGTTTACTATTTTTTCAGAAAAAAAAAAAAAATTCACTATATTTGGTTCCATTTTTTTGAAATTTTTTTTCAAGAAGTGATTTGAAAACTCTATTTTGGAAAAAAAATCTTTGTTTGGTTTTCAAAAAGATGCATCATTGCAATTTCAAATTTCCCTCAAATTTAAAAAGAGAGACAATTTTTAAAAAAAAATTTGTCACATCAAAAAATACTCTCATTTTAATTATATATATATATATGTACATGCTATATATGTATGAAAGCATAATTTGGTATATATCTATTTATGAGTACATATTCTACCATTAACTGTGTGACTTTATCATTCCACTCATTTCAATCACAAAAAACGTAATTTTTTTTTCCAAATTGGCATTAAAAATTTCTTTCGTAGAATTAAATTTTCATAAATGTTTTACAGAAAATTTATTTACAAATTTAATTTAAAAAAATCGAAATTTTTGGAAATTTATTTACAAATTTTCAGAAAATGTAAATTTATTTACAAATTTTTAGAAAACATAATTTTTTTTTTTTTTTTTTTATTTACAAATTTTCAGAAAACTTAATTTTTTTTTTTTTACAAATTGGCATTAAAAAAAAATTGAAACTTTATGTTTAAATATATTTACAAAATCATAAATTTATGTTTAAATTTACGATTTACAAAATTTTCTGCATAACATTTATGAAAATTTAATTCTATGAAGGAAATTTTTTAATGACAATTTGGAAAAATTTAATTCTTTAGTTGAAATAAGTGGAAATTTTATGATAAAATCACACATTTAATCGTAAGATATGTAACCATAAATGGCTACATATCAAATTATGTTTTCATACATATATAGTATGTACATATATATATATATATATACAAGATGAAAGTACCTTTTCATGTGACAATTTTTTTTTTCAAAATTGTCTCTCTCCTTAAATTGGAGAGAAACTTCAATTTGAAAAGTCCTCAACATATATATATTCAAAATTGTCTCTCTCCTTAAATTCCTCAACATATCATTTTGAAAAGTGAACTCAATTTTCGGAATAACCAAACAAATACTCTAAAATTTTCAAAAAATTGAGTTTGAAAAACAACCACCAAACATAGTGATTATTTTTTTTTTTTTTAAAGAAGGATCAGAATTTGTGATCTAAATATGTGCACTGTATAAAACAGAGACGATATGGATGTCGTGCAATGATGCTAGAAACTGTGGCTGCTGTCCCCGGCATGGTTGGAGGGATGCTATTGCACTGCAAGTCATTGAGGCGGTTTGAGCACAGCGGTGGTTGGATCAAGACATTGTTGGATGAAGCAGAAAACGAACGGATGCACCTCATGACCTTCATGGAGGTAGCCAAGCCTCGATGGTACGAGCGTGCCCTTGTCTTCACAGTCCAGGGGGTTTTCTTCAATGCTTACTTCTTGGCATACCTCATTTCACCAAAACTGGCTCACCGTGTGGTTGGGTACTTGGAAGAGGAGGCAATTCATTCCTACACCGAGTTCCTGAAGGAGTTGGACGAGGGGAACATTGAGAATGTCCCAGCTCCGGCAATCGCCATTGATTACTGGCAGCTGCCACCTAACTCCACTCTCCGTGATGTGGTCATGGTTGTAAGAGCAGACGAGGCTCATCACCGTGATGTTAACCACTTTGCATCAGTAATAATCTTCTCCTTTTTGGCATATGCTTCTCTTCAATGACTGGATTGTCCAACCCTTGTGGGAGAAAGCACTGGATTAGACCGTTTGGTTACTGGAGAGAAGCTAAACCTTGCATTTTTCATGTTCTTATGCTTAGTTTAGATAGCAATTAATGGTTTATTGGATTGAATTGCAGGACATACACTATCAAGGACACGAACTGAAGGAAGCTCCAGCCCCGCTTGGGTATCACTGAAGGATCAGAAATCCGATTAATGAAGGACGTGTTGAGCTGTGATACTATAAAGTTCAAAAGTATCTTTCTTCAATCCATATTAATAAGACACAATGAAGTTTGTTGTGTAGACATATTGGTGTCCATATTTTCATGTGCCTGCTTCTGAACTTTTGCCTCTGTTCTCTTCTTGGAGTTCATAATCATAGGTGATAATGTAGTTCATTAATACAAGCTATCTCCTTGTGAATGGTATACTTGAAGCTCCTCTCTCTCTCTCTCTCTCTCTGTGTAAGAGTGGCACACACTACATGCGTGAGCTAAATTCAACAATTGTTTGTGTAGCAAACATGGGTTGTATAGTATTTAGCGAATTTGATGTGGGTTTGATCTTAATTGAACTGTAAGTATGGTTTGTTTACATATTTACCCTTTTGGTGGATGAGTAAAACCGTGGTAGAGAAGGCTTACCCTTTTTTCTTTTTCATGGCCGTAAGTTGTGTAATCTAATTAAAGTACCAAGTTTTGTATAGATCCTCAAGCTTTTGTTGTGCTAATGGTGTGATTTCAGGTGAACTACACTGAACTCCAATAAAGAATTTGCTTTAGGCAATCTGCAGACTTGTAAATCCAGTTTGTTGCAATTATCATCTGAAATTGTTGTAGAGTTAGTAGGGATGTCGGTGACGATCTCTGTTTTGAGAGAGAACAGAGGGAGGGAAAGAAATAATATTGTGAGAGAATGGTAAAGCTAGTTAGGGCTTGAGCAGTGATCTCCACGAAACAGAGAGGGAGAGAATTTTAGAGATTTTTTTTTTGCTACAACATTCATGTATATATTGTATGAGTAATATCTTGTTATCTATGCTTTTATTTTTCATTAATGATGTGTGGCATGTACATAAGAGCATAGATAAAAGGTATTACTAATACAATATTGTTACCAGCTGTCCCTAGCCAGTTGGTTCTGCATGAAAAATAATTTGAAATATCAATACATCAAAACAGCTCAATCCAATTAATTAAACAACAACATGCAATAAAAATTTGACACAAACTTGTAACAAACATATAACATAAGAACCTTGGAAATTGCAGATGCAGCTAAAGTGAGGAACGGGGGAATACTCAACAAGAAGTTAAGGTGGGCAACTAGTAATTGGTTGAAGTGAGAATGTGACTGGATTCCTCCCCTGTGATCTGGAGTTACAAATATAATACCGTAGGTCCTCATCGCAAGATACTGAAATCCAATCATTGTCATCATCTTGATACTTGACATTGTAAGTTCCAGCCATCCAGTTCAACCTCTTTGTCACTTCTTGTTGAAACTCTACCATTCCCGACAGCACAGGTAGCTGAAACTTAATAAAATACTCTCCATATTTTGCCTTTATATTTACAGTACTTGTATCTTGCGCTTCCATAAAATACGGCTTTGTAAGAGCAGCAATAGCCAAGTCTTGCTTATGAGGTGGATCAGAAAATGGGGATTGACTAGATTCTCGGATCTGACCCTCAGCAGCACCTTGGACAATTTTTTTGGAAAGAGAGCCGTTATCCTTGGTTCTCTTTCTAGGTGACCACCATGATATATTATATTCCCGGCAGACGCGTTTCAATGTAGATCGACTAACTACAAAATGAACAATCCAAATCCAAATAATCCAAGTAGAAGAAAAAAAATTAAAAAAATATATATATACTTTTTGTTTGCTACTGCCAACAAAAGTAATTGATTTTTCCCCAAGTACATAAACTTACCACCAAGGCTTTCTGCAGCATCATCAAGTTTCATTCCAAAACGTTTTTGGATGTCCTCGAAACTAATTGGAATTCCAGCTTTTCTGCATTGTCTTTTGGACGGATGAGTTATGCATTTTTGCTGTGAGGAAGTTGCAGCAGCAATCTTGTTTATTTCTGTGCTATTAAAAACGTTGTTTCCAGTGTCTATAGCATCCACTTGTAGTAATTGTTGATATGATGCCAACTCCCCTCCATTCTCTATCCGATCTGGAGATCTTGCAATTTGGGGTATTTGATGAGTTATGCATTTTTGCCATGAGGAGGTTGCAGCAGCAATGTTTATTTCTGTGTTACTAAAAACATTGTTTCCAATGTCTATAGCATCCACTTGTAGCCATTGTTGATATGATAAACCTAGGCACACCACCTCCAATCCATTCTCTATCCCATCTGGAGATCTTGCAATTTGGGGTATTTGAAAATGATCGAGTTTATCATCCTTTGAAAAATCAATAACTTCAACAGATAATGCATCTCCTAGTTCTTCTCCTGAAGCAACCTTAAAACTTTTTAAATGGTGCCTCATCGTTGCTACTAACAAAAACAAGATGAACCTCGGATCCCCACCACCTTCAGTGTAGCTTGGGGGCAAAAAGAATTCTAGCACGATGACATTGTCTCCAGTATAACTTTCTTGCAAGCAAATTGCAAAACAACCCGTGAAGCTACACTCACGTGCGTAGTGTGCCAAGGGATACTCAGTTATGTTGAACTGAGTAATATCTTTGCAGAAGACCAAATTATGAGATGCAAATGCCCTCCCAACAACCCCCTGTCCCTTTTGTAGCGTATGCAAAGAACATGCATGTGAGAAATGAAACTTATCTTTGTCCATATGAAAACATGTATCCCTTTCAGACACCAGATGTTCCCTGCAGCTTACATTAAAGCTACCACCGATGCCTATAGGATGGCAAAGCCTGCACAGGATCCAAATCTGAGCCAAAGGTAGATAATGTGTTCTACACACCAGTTCCAACACCTCTTTCACTTCAACCAGTGCAGCTTCAAAAGCTTCATCCTTGTACAGGGTCTAGTTTTCAAATTATTGTCACAAATAAGATAGATATTCGTGAGACCAAAGTCCCTACAAAATCTAATAATAAAGAAAGATTTGACATGTATTTGAAATCATAGTATAGTGTGGCACTCACTGGCTTATAACACAATTGCTTACATGTTTCTGGATATTTCAGGTCTACAAACTGCAGGGGAATTGAAACCAATGTAATTGAAAAATCTTGACAGATTTGCAATTGGAAGATATTTGCAAATTGCAACAAGCATTTAAATATTGCATAATCTAAATGAAAGAAAAAATAACAAAAATCAGCACAGTTGTGGATGATATTAACAAACCAACTTAGGTTGCCTTGCCACCATGGTAATTATAATTGTCCAAAATCAACTTGGGTGCTAGGGGCGGCTCAACCATGAAGTGACCAAAGTGGTCGCTTTAGGCCCCGTCTTTAGAAGGTCCCAAGTTTTCACTCTTTTTGTCTAAGGCTTAGAAAAATATACTCCTTATTTAAAATTTCATTAAAAAAAATGTTCTCATGGAGATCTAAAAAGAAAAAACAAAATGGGTAATGATGTATAAGCAGAATTTCTTATATAAAATTTAATGTCATTTCTGGTGGTTCTTCATATTTAATGAAAACACTGGCCATTGTTTTCATAATTTCACAAATGCTATATTTGCCACATCATTCTTTTCATAATTCTGTATTAAAATCCTATAAGCATATCATGTTTTCAAAAAATCTCATTGTCAAAAGCCCTCAATCATAAACACTAAAAGCACATTTCTAATCAAAGGCCCCCCTAATAAACCTCTTTGTCTAAGGCCAATAAAAAATTCTTCTTGAAAAAAGACCCCAAAGGGTTACGAAAACTGCAATTAGGGCTTCACTCTTTTTCTCTCGATCTGTGTTCTTATCTCTCTTCTCTCACTCTCACTCTTGATCGTTCTCTGTCTCTCTCTCCTCTCACTCTCGATCAACTTCATCTCTCTTCTCTCTGTTTCGATCAACTTCGTCTCTCCCTTCTCTTTGTTTTCTTCTCTCCCTTCTCTCTGTTTTCTTCTCTCACTCTTGATCCGTCTTCTCTTCTCTCTTTTCTTCTCTCTCTCTTATTTTTAATTGGTATTTATCATATATAATATAATTTATCACAAATAATATATAATGTAAATTATATCATAAATAATATAATGAGAGCAATTCCTTTTGTCTTTCAAGAAAAAGGTGTACTGGCTCTTGAAAGTTGTCACCAACAAGCTAATAAACTTTCACTTTTTCACCTACCAGTCAAAAGTCAAAACAGCTAGCATTCACCTACCAATTATATAATAATAAATCTAATTAAATCATATATAATAAAAAATAAAATCTAATAAAATCTATAATTGGCCAACAAATCTTTTAATACCATGGGTTGTTATGTAACTAATTTATATTTTTGTTATTTATAATATATATGTCAATTAAAAGTAAAAAAATAAATTATATAGATAAATTAACAATATTATCAATACAAATAATAAATATATTTAAAAAATAATATTTAACTCATCTTTATATAATAAATATATTTAAAAAATTAAATATTTAATGTATCCCTATTTGGATCCATATCCAGATATCCTCAATTTTTAGTTTTAAAATGTCCGATCCCTAGATATCCACCATCACTCAATACTCACATCCGAGTCCGTGTAACGTAACCAACATCACACCTACATCGGGGCCGAAACTAAGGTTTCAACGTACTCTAGACATAAGAAGTAGGTATGACACTCCAATAATCCGTTATGGGGTAGAGTTGAACTCAGGCGTTAAGCACGGTGGACAAGCTCATTACCACTGTCAAACCATGAGAATTGTTGTTAAAAAATTCATGTTAAATGATTACACAATAAAATTAGGGAAGGGCAAGAGCAAGATTAACTGACCACAAGGTCTCATTGTTTAAGAGTAATGTTATTATATAAATAGAATTTTTATACGGAGAATTTTTTATGCATAATAATATGATATTTTGTAATGTTTTCATTTCAAACAAAAATACCTATTATTGAGATTTATAATTATAAAAATATTATTGCTAACAATATAAAACCACTTAAGGAGGAAAAAAAACTCATAAACATAGAATAGACTGAAAAATCATTCAGGAGTAAAATTGAATCACTGAGACCAAAAAAAAAAACCCTTAATATTAGATCAAATTATTTTTATTTTATGTATACCACGGTCGACTCTTCCCCTACCAAAAAAAGGTGAAAACCCATTTGACAAAACTACCCAAAGTAGTCATTTTTTTACAATATTTTATCCATTTTACGAAAATAAGAAAACACAAAAAGCCCATTTAACAGAACTACCAAAACTGTCACTTTTAACTACGTATGTATAGAATTGAGAAAACATTGACCCTTGAATCCAAACACATTTATTATAAGAAACCGCTTTACCCACCAAGTAACTCCTGACTTCACAAAGATTGAACCCAAATAAAAATAGCTAAAAGATAAGTAGATGATATAGAAGAATTACATGGGATTTTTTGTTTTTTTGACACATTGACCCTTGAATCCAAACATCATTTACTATAAGAAATCACTTTATCCACCAGGTAACTCCTGACTTGATAAAGATTGAACCCAAATAAAAATAGCTAAAAGATAAGTACATGATATGGAAGAATTACATGGGATTTTTTGTGTTTTTGACACGACCCATTGTTTGAAATCTGAATGTTTGTGTTGATTCTTGGGTCTTGCAGAGCAGTGAGAGATTTTATTATACACAGATATATGCCTCTGTTTGGCAAGTTAGTTTTCAGACTTTTTTGGCTATTTTAGCCACAAAAAACAAAATAGGCTATTTTAGCCATAACAAACAAAACATCACATCCAACCCATAATTATTACATTCTTCTCTCATAAAAAAAGTCAAAAAAGTCAAAAAGTCAAAAAGCCCTTCCCAAACCAAGCTTTTTAGCCCAGGCTAAAATAGCCAAAAAAGCCAAAAAGCCAACCCACTTCCCAAACCAAGCCATAGTAGATTAAATCATCCATGGTAGGTTGGATCAATTTCAAATCTAGAACAATGTTTGAATTTTTTTATTTAATATTTTTAAAGTTGATAGTTTAAAAAAATAATTGTTTTTTCATAATTTAGGGGTTGTTTGTGATGACCTAAATAAGTGCACTTTTTATCTTTTTACGAAAAGATATGCAAAAAAGTAGAGAGGTGATGTGATGAAAAAAGATAAAAAGATGAATTATTTGAAATATGTCAAACTTGACCTTAAAGTTTTAAAATAAATTTTACAGATATAGCAAACATTCCAACTGATGTAATAATATATAAAATTAAAATACTAAATTCTTTCTCAAAATGCATACATTATTTATGAAATATTATTAATTAATAATAAATATAATTGTTCCTTCCGCATAGAAAAAAAACAAAGATCAAACGTAAAATTGACTATCTCACTAGAAAAATTAAATGTATAAAGAATATGTGTTAACAAATTTGAATATAAAGATTTAATTAATATTTTTTAACCTTAAAAAGCCAGAAAGGTAAACAATCTTGGGCTGACCCTAATGGACCATTAAATGAATTGATTAGTAAAATGGAACCAAAACATAAGCGAGGAGACTTATCAAAATAATAAAATATTGACACATAAAGTGATAAACATAATATCATAAAAATATATGTTATCCTAGCATTATTAAGAGCATCTCCAACAGTGTACCAAATGTTTCACCAAACTGAGTCAAAAAGAGGTCATTTCCTTAATTTGATACTTCGCGCTCCAACGGTTCAACATCAAATCTGTTTCATCAAATTTGCGCTGGGCAACCGGTTGGTTGACCGGCCGGTCAACCGGTAACGGCAAATTTTTTTTTTTTTTTTTTTTTTTTACCGGTTTGAACCTTTTTTTTTTTGAACTTTTTGAACTTTTGGTGGTCGACCACCTAGGCAAAATTTTTTTTTTTTTTTTTTTTTTTGACTGGTTTCAACCTTTTTGTGAACTGTCTGAACTTTCTCCGGGGCGACCGGTTGGTTAACCGGTTGGTCAACCGGATGGTCGACCCGTTCGTCTCATCCCAACGGTTAGGAACAGTAATTTGGTGAAATGCTTCGTCTGCACTCAGTTTGGTATCATTTTTGCTGAATTCTGGATTTGATATCGATTTGGTGAAAACGTTGGAACTTAAAAAAGTGACTTTTTCACCAAATTTTAAATTTGATGCCAGGTTTGGTTCACCGTTGGAGATGGTCTAATAGTTTGATCTCCATCAAAACAAATAATAATAATAATAATAATAATAGAAATCATCATTGAAAATTCAAATAAATATTCATTGAATAGGCAAGAGAGAGAGAGAATAAATAAATACTAAATAAAAAAAATTAAAAAAAATGAAGCAGATTTACTCCATCCAGTCCACGAAAATCTGCCGCCTATAAAAACAGAGATTGAACATAACTGCAATTAGGGAATTAGCGACAAACCGTAAAGTCTTTGCGCATCCAGTTTTTAATTTCACGCAAGTAATAATTTCCTTTGGCGGCGGTAACAATCTCAAGTACACCAACACAAGGCTGTCCTCCAGAACGCTCAAACACGGGCAAAGTCAAAGCTCCCGAAATATTGTTAACGATTGCTTGATTACGCTGTGGATACTCTTTGCATGAGTAATACCCAATATTTGGAGTAGACTCTGGCTGTTGATGCCGGAACACACGGCCAAGTAGACCAAGCTCGTCTTCATCGGTCGCCCCCACATCCACGCAAAATTCATAACCCAGAGATACCAACCTGTACGAACAAAGTCCAGCATGTTCAATTGTAGAAACACCAAAAGGTTGGTCTCGAGTTGTAAGTAAACGCCTTCCTCCAATTTCTATGGCTTTCCAAAACTGAACTAGAAACTCTCCAGGCGAGAATACCATCCATTTTATTACGGATTTTATCTTCTCTACAAGATCCCGGTTAGCAGCAACCGATGTATCTAATTCCAAATCGATTATCTCCACTGTATGAATGATTTTTTTTCAAAATTTTCCATCCAAAACAAAACAAACAGTAAGAAAATTGAGGATATTGGAGAAAAATCAGACCAGTAATAGGAACTGAGATAGGAACTCACAGGAGAAGGGAGCCGGAGGAGGAGGAGGAGGTTCGCAACAGTCATCTTCTTGATTCGAAAAAACCCAGCCTCTGTTAAAGTATCCACGTTGGCAGAGCAGTTGGTTCTTCTTCACATACATTTTGAAATGGGCAGGGAAATCACCGAACATATTATCATCCGTAGGGTATTTTGTCCAGAGGAACTGTTGGTGGTTCTCGGCCATCGTCCCACTCATATAAGAGGATATCCCCAGATCCTCTTATATAATAGTCCGGACCCTCGGTAGGATGCTAAGAGTGATTTTGTTAATGGATCGAATCTATTTAGAAAATTATATGTAGTCTATTTTTTATAATGCATGAGTGATATTATTAGTTGGTAATTACAGAAAATATGAGAAATTATTAATTTTTATATCTTAGTTGATTGTTATATCATTAAATTTGAAAATTAAATCTAATTTTTAATCTTGAATAATAATACTCAATTTATTTTAAAGTGATTATTAGGTTTTTTTTAAAACATTATAAAAAAAAGCTAACTTATTAAATTATTAACTTATTTAAGTGACATTGCTTATCTATTTTTTTCACACACTTTAAAAGAAAAAAATTAATCACTTTTTTTTTTTTAAATAATGCTTGAGGCCTCGAATTCAAAATCTCGAATTTGTCTCGGATTCCATTTTTTTTTTTTAAAAAAAAAAATTCCTCTCTTTTATTTTCCTTTCTTTTTGCAAGGGTGGTTATGTGTAGGGATGTGTTAAAAAATTAGATATCGCGCACTAACTCAGCCTGTATGATTTGATAAAGTGAGTGAGTTGGGTTAGACTGGTTGGGTGATAAAATTGACTGATCAGTTAGGTTGCTAATTAAAATTTGTTATTCCATAATTTTTTTTAAATATTTTTTATTTTATTTGTTGGGCTATGTTGGTTTGTTTTTTGTTTTTGTTTTTTTTTTTTTTTTTTAAGTAGTTATGTGTAGGAGTGTGCAAAAAAACTAGATATCCTGTACTAACTCGTTGTACAAAATTATATAAATTTAACAAATTTCAACCAGTAACCTAACTGATCAGTCAATTAAGTTGAACTAGTTGCGTGATAAAATTAACTGATCAATTAGACTCTTGGTTAAATTTTGTTAATTTCATATAATTTTGTATGATAAGTTAGTGTTTGATGTCTAATTTTTTAACACATCTCTACACATAATCACCCTTAAAAATAAAAATAAAAATAAATACTAACAACCTTAAAAAAAAAAATAAAGAAATTCGAGACAAATTGGAGGGCTTGAATTTAAGACCTCTAGCACTGCCTTTTTTTTTTTTATTATTTTTAGAAAAATGCTTGGGAGCACTAATTAGTGCTCCCACTAATTAGGTGGCAGTGGGTCCCGCCATTAATGATGTGATGTTTTGGTCTTGGAGTTGTATTTTTTTTTATTTTTTTTTACTTTTTTAATGCATTAGTGCTATTAGTAGTGATATTTTTAGTGGGATAAATCATTGCTGTTATTTTTAACTCTAAAAGCAAACTTTTATACTATTAGTTATCCAAAAAAAAAAAAAAAACTTTCCTCTCTTTCATTTTCCTTTCTTTTTGCAAGGGTGGTTATGTGTAAGGATGTGTTAAAAAACTAGATATCGCGCATTAACTCAGCCTGTATGGTTTGATAAAGTGAGTGAGTTGGGTTAGACTGGTTGTGTGATAAAATTGACTGATCAGTTAGGTTGCTAATTAAAATTTGTTATTCCATAATTTTTTTTAATTTTTTTTGTTGGGCTGTGTTGGTTTGTTTTTTGTTTTTGTTTTTTTTTTTTTAAGTAGTTATGTGTAGGAGTGTGCAAAAAAACTAGATATCTTGCACTAACCCGTTGTACAAAATTATATAGAATTAACAAATTTCAACCAGTAACCTAACTGATCAGTCAATTAGGTTGAACTGGTTGAGTGATAAAATTAACTGATCAATTAGACTCTTGGTTAAATTTTGTTAATTTCATATAATTTCGTATGATAAGTTAGTGTTTGATGTCTAATTTTTTAATACATCTCTACACATAATCACCCTTAAAAATAAAAATAAAAATAAGAATAAACACTAACACAACCTTTAAAAAAAAAAAAAAGAAACTCGAGACAAAATTGGAGGGCTCGAATTTAAGACCTCTAGCACTGCCTCTTTTTTTTTTTAATTCTCAAAGCAAACTTTTATACTATTAGCTTATCAAAAACAAAAACTTTTGTTCTATTCTCAATTTTTGTAATCATTCAAAATTGCTCTACCTTATTATTATCATCCGTTTAGTTGCCTAGATTTTGAGCACAAGAAGGCGGGACCAGCTTAGTTGCCTAGATGGACCCCCAAACAAAACAAATCAATAATTTTAAACTAGTCGGTTTATTTTGAGTTAACTTTTTGAAAAAGGAAACGGTTCAAGTGGTTTAATTTTTTCAATACCTACCCTGCATGTGTCGGCGAGAGTGTGGTGCAAACTAATGGGTTCACAAAAACAAATACAAAAAGAAGCTTTATAATGGCACATGTGGACCCTATTGGAAGGAGTGGGGGAATCTGGATGATTTGGAACCCTAGTGTTGCGAATGAAGAGTCACTGAGGCAAGTTCCCAACTAATAACTGCTAGAATATCTAGGCAAAATTACCATGATTGTATACTGTCAACTGCCTATGCAAGTCCTAGCGTCAACAAGAAAGCTGAACTTGGCAAAATCTTGAAAATATTGCCCAAACCATGTCTAAGCCTTGGCTTTTAGCTGAGGATTTCAATGACTTTACTACATAAATAGAGAAGAGAACCTTACTTAGCCTCCGTTTGGGAAGTGGGTTGGTTTTTTGGCTTTTTGGCTTTTTTGGCTATTTTAGCCTGGGCTAAAAAGTTTGGTTTGGGAAGGGCTTTTTGGCTTTTTGACTTTTTTGGCTTTTTTTGTGAGAGAAGAATGTAATGATTATGGGTTGGATGTGATGTTTTGTTTTTTGTGGCTAAAATATCCTATTTTGTTTTTTGTGGCTAAAATAGCCAAAAAAGCCCCGTTTAGCTCTTGCCAAATGGAGGCTTAGGGTTCAAAACCAAAGCCAGAGCCAGGACCAGAGAAGAACCAAAAATTTCTTAGACAGAATGAATAGTTACAACCTGATAGATTTGGGCTGTACTGGGCCCAGGTTAACTTGGACAAACAACAAGAAATGGTAGGCAAATACCATGGTAAGGTTAGATAGAGTTATGTGCAATACAGAATGGAGTTCCACCTTTCCTGAAAGTCTGGTTCAAAATTTATCTCGTACCTACTCTGATCATTCACCTCTGATGATTTTCACCCAAGGCAAGGCTTCTCCCACTCCTGGATGTAAATTCTTTAAATTTATTGCTGCTTGGATTTCTCATGATGAATTTCAGTCTGTGGTGGAGAGCAATTGGGCAAACTCACCCCTCTCTCTTATGGATAAACTAAAGAAACTAGCTTTTAAGGCTAACGAGTGGAATAAAGAAAAGTTTGGAAATATTTTCAGAAATAAGAGGTAGTTGCTGGAGAGAAATGAGGGCATTCAGAAATCCCAAAATTATAATTATTCCCACAACCTCCATCTTCTGGAGATAGATCTCATTGAGTAGTATAATAAAATTCTCCATCAAGAGGAGCAACTGTGGTTTCAAAAGTCTAGATCCAACTGAATTATACCCAGCAGGATAGAAACACCAAGTTCTTCCACCTTTCCACCTTGACCAAAATGAGGAAATGCAAAATTGAGACTCTCAAGAATGAAAGTGGTATTTGGATTGATAATATTGATGCTTTGAAATCCATGATTTTTGATTATTTTGTGGAACATTTTAATGGTACTCCAACTATTCAACTTGATCATTGGAATAACCTCACTCCTGGTTTGATTAGACAGGACAGGAAGATAATGATAAGTAGTCTAGGAAGATTTCTAGTGATGAAATCTCCATTTCTGATGCCGCATCCCCTCTGCAACAATCCTTCGATGACCCCCTTCCTTCCAAATCACCATCGCAATTCCATTTCCTTTCCTTCACCCCCTGCAGCCTCCATCCCTGACCACACTTTTCCTGTAGTGAGAGATAAAAAGAAAAAATAGGTGCACATGGAAAAGAGGAAGAGAGAGATCAATTGATCTGGGTTTTTCTGATAATGCAACGATAGTGATGGCGGTGCAACTTTGATGCTGCAATTGGAGAGGAGAGATCTGGATTTTTCATATTTGGACTGCGATAATGATGGCGAGATGCTGTGCAAATGGGGAAAGAGGACATAGTTGATGTAGAAAACGGCTAGAGGGACAACAGCTACGGGTTCACGATCATAGTGTTGAGTATATTTTATTGTTTGCATTAACTTACAAAAAAATTTAAAATAATAATTATTGCTATATGTTTCTAGGAGTGGCAACGGGGCGGGGCGGGGCCGGGGATCACCCTCCCCGTCCCCGATCCCTGATGGTCAAATTTTTCCCGGCCCCGGCCCCGATCCCCGACGGGGAATTTATCAGTACCCCCACCCCCGCCCCCAACGGGGCTCGGGTTTCCCCGACCCTGAGCATTCCCCGGCTATAAAAAAAAAAAAATTCAGAAAATACTACAACAACACCATCATCCAAGACAGATCTGAAACAGATCTAAAAACAAAAACAAAAAAAATTGTGAAACAGATCTGGAAAAAAAAAATTCAGAAAATACAACATCATCATCCGAGACAGATCAGACCTGAAACAGATCTAAAAAAAAAAATGAAACAGATCTGAGACAGATCTGAAACAGATCTGAAAAAAAAAATTCAAAAAATACAACAACATCATCATCCGAGACAGATGAGATCTGAAACAGATCTAAAATAAAAAAAATGTGAAACAGATCTGAAAAAAAAAAAATCTGATCTGTGAGCAGCGGTGGTGGTCGGCGACGTCGAGAAAGGAGGGAGTGCATGAGAGATGCTGTGTGGTGGCGATGGATTTGAGAGAGAGACAGAGAACTCAGTGAACCAGAGGAAGATGAGAGACAGAGACGAGGTAGTCCAGAGAGAGACAAGATCTGAGGTGAAAAAGGTAAAGGCAGTGGTTTATATCTAAGGTAAAGTCAGTGGTATATCAAAAAAATAAAAAAAAGGTAAAGTTAGTGGTTATATATATATATATATAAGGGTACACACACACGATACTTTTGTACTTAATTTCAATATAATAAAATAAATATTCATTTTAATATTAGAAATAATGATTAAATTAGAGAGAAAAAAAGTCATTTAAAACTAAAGAATGATTCTAATTATTTATTTTGATAATTTTAACCCTATCGTTCTATAAAAATGTTATTTAAATAAATATATATAATAATTTTTTTTCAATTATTTATGTGTATTTTAATAATCTTAACCCTATCGTGTTATAAATGTGTAACTAAAATAAATATATAATAATTTTATATTATAACATAGTGAAATAAACACTCAATTTAACATTAATAATAATAGTTAAATTGGAAAGAAAATAGCAACATACAATTAAAAGTGATTTTAATTATTTATTTATTTTATTCAATTGGAAATAATAATAAAAAAAAGTAGGAATGGAAGTTATAAACAAACTTATTTTAAAAAATAAAGAATAAGTATATTGCGGTTAGATTAAGAAAAAATAAATAGATTAATTATGTTGAGTATTGATTTTTCTTTAATATCTATTTTAAAACTATTTATTAGGAAAGTGTAGTTTAAATTATATGTATGAAAAATAAGTATTTTTCAAATAGAATTCATATAAAATTGTTTATTATAATTGAAATTGAATTTGTATAGAACTTCATATGTAAATAAAAAATGTATGGTGATGTGACTTTCTTAGAAAAAGGCCTTATACTGTGCTATCAAAACATGGGAAAAATACTACTTTTAATAATATATATATATGATTAGTAAATATATTGAGTAACTAATCTAAAATATGCCCACTATCAATAAAGTGATTTTATGGAAGTTACAACTTCTCTAATGGTGGGAAGTAATGAGAAGTTACACTTGGATCATGAGTTCAAGTCTATCTATAAAATTCTATAATTGCCATCAAAACATAGACGTTTTGTAAATAGAATAGGCTTAAAAATCTGATCTTTCCACTTCTCCATATGGTTCTGTAAGAATATTTAGGATGTTTATAAATTTGTGAGTGGTTTTATTTATACATTCAAGACTTGATCAATCAAGAATGTCATTCAAAGTTCTGAACAACATGACAAGAGGTATTTCTCTTTCTTATTAAATTATTTTAGTTCTCACATTTATTTCACTGAAATATTTTAGAACACAAACAAGGACAGGAAATTATATTTCTCTCTCAAACACTAACACTCTCTAACTCTCTTATTGTTCTACTCAGTTCTCACACTTCTATCACTCTAATACATAAGTCATTCATAGATAAACTTGACAATGTAAAATCATTAAATGCAAATACAACAATTTCTAAACTCTCAAACTAGTAGCCATATTTGAACCCTTGATTTTAACTTCCATGCTCCTACTTCTAGTTAGCCCGGTGAAAAAGAAACACTCTCAATTAGACCGATGGTGAAGTAATTAAAAAATAAGATTATTTCACAACATCCCCCTTAATCTTAATTCTCCATGCTGTTTCATCCCCAACATCATCTTTATTTTATTGAACATATCATTCTTCAATGGTTTCGTGAAAACATCTCCAAGCTGATCTTGAGACTTGCAAGAAAATAGCTCCATCTCTTTTTCTTTTTTTTTTTCACATGCTCTCGGATGAAATGATAGTGGGTGTCACGACCCAACTCCGATATCCAAAGGTTAGGCGATGCAACCAGACATAAGTCATCAGAGATCAATCCAAAATTTAATAACACAGCGGAGTAAAATAAAAAGGATACCCAAATATTTATTGGGAGATTTACCAATAAATCTCAAATGTTAAACTTATGAACCAATTGGTCCTAAGGTTATTTCTATTGTTTTGATTAGTCCTATTAGTGGGAGAATATCTTATCAGTTGATCCTATTTCCTTTGTTTAGTAACATTGAGTGGTCAATTATACCCTTCATTATGTGTGTCATGTGACATACATCATTCCAAGGCAAAAAGCATAAAGAGCCTTAGTATACTTTGTTGATGTGTGGCACCCATTGTGTGTTTCACGTGACATACATCATTCCAAGGCAAAAAGTATAAAGAGCCTTAGTGTACTTTGTTGATGTGTGACACCCATTGTGTGTGTCACGTGACATATTGTGTGTCACGTGACAAACCCTCATAAAGAGCCTTAGTGTACTTTGTTGATGTGTGGCACCCATTGTGTGTGTCACGTGACAAACCCTCATAAAGAGCCTTAGTGTACTTTGTTGATGTATGACAGCCATTGTGTGTGTCACGTGACACACCCTTATAAAGAGCCTTAGTGTACTTTGTTGATGTGTGGCACCCACCGATCACACTGATGTGTAGCCTTAGTGTACTTTGTTGATGTGTGGCATCTATTGTGTATGTCACGTGACATATTGTGTGTGTCATATGACACACCCTCATAAAGAACTTTAGTGTACTTTGTTGATGTTTGGCACCCAAAATGAGGGCATTAAGGTCCCTCAAAATTCCAAGGACTAAACGGTTTATTAGAAAAAAATTGGGACCAATTGGTTCATAAGTTTAATATTTGGGATTTATTGGTAAATCTCTCATATTTGTTTTACAAAAACATACATTGGAGCTTTATTTGTATACAATAACAGAGCTAGACTATATTACAATGTGCTCTGTGTCTACCCACACCCCGGTCCAGCTACACCAACATAGAGACAAGGAAATAGTTCTCTCCCTAAATTTCATCACTTGAAAGTGGTTAAACACTATAAGCACACGATAGAGTGAGAAATATTATACTGAGAGCATAAGAGTATAAAAGTTACCACGGATTATTATTTGGGTTAAACTATGACACCCCAAATGCTGAATTAAAGTAAATAAAATTTTGAATTTATACGAGAAAATGTATTTTAATTTAAAATTAAGAATTATTGTGCAATTATTCTATTAGCCATGGTCAATGTAGAATTAAGGCAATCGTTGTTCTAGATAAGTTAAAAAAATAAAAATAAAAAAACGAATCAGGATGCTTATCCAATTTCAGCAAAGGGAGGGCCACGTGGTGATACCACGTGGTTCCTTGGGGGGGAAGGTAAATGGGTTAGAGAGACGTGCCTGAGGAAGCACCTATAAAAGGGTGCTTCGGGTAGAAGTGAGGAGTAAAGGAGGTGTGGTCAATCCCGTGGCATATCGCCTAACACTGTTACCTGAATTGTCCAATGTCCATAATGTGTTTCATGTTTCGATGTTTTGACAGTATGTTCGAGATCCAGAGCATGTTATTGATTATGAAAATCTAGAAGTTCAAGAAGATCTCTCTTATGAAGAACAACCAGTACAAATTCTCGATCGTCGTAATGAGGTTCCCCGAAACAAAACTATAACTCTTATAAAAGTCTTGTGGAAAAACCATCGTGTCAAAGAAGTAACATGGGAAATTGAAAATCAAATACGGACCAAACACCCACACCTTTTCGAAAACTAAGATACGTAAAGTTTGAGGACAAACTTCCATTTAGGAAGTAAGAAATGTGACACTCCAAATGTTGAATTAAAGTAAATAAAATTTTGAATTTATAAGAGAAAATGTATTTAATTTAAAATTAAGAGTTATTGTGCAATTATTTTATTAGCTATGGTCAGAATTAAGGCAATAGTCGCTGCAAATTGAAAAACACGGTGAGGGAGCCCAAGTTCTGCCTCACTCTCCCCATCCACATAAAACTGATAATTTAGTGATATCAATCTATAGGAACAAAGTCCTTCATGGGTTGTGGAAAGACCAAAAGGTTGGTCTTGAGTTGCAAGTAAACGCCTACCCCCAATTTCTATGACTTCCCAAACCTGAACTAGAAATTGTCCACGGCAGAATACTATCCATTTCATAATTGATTTTATATTCTGTATAAGTTCCCGATTTGGAGCGATTGGGGTTTCGGAACCCAAATCGATTATCTCTGTATGATTTTGCAAAAGATAGAAAGAAAAGAAAAAGAAAAAGAAAAAGTGATTTATATAAATTGAAGCAGTAATAATAGGGAGTCAGAGGAGGAGAGAGAAACTGACTGGAGAGAGGAGGAGGCTGGGAAAGGGGGGCGGCGTTGTAGAGTCGAGAAAACAAAGCCTCCATTGAAGACTCCGCGATCGCAGAGGAATTGATTGTTGTTCAATGACTACTCCACCGCCAATGTCACCTAACATAAGAGACTCTCTCTCCTGCCTGCTCAAGATTCCACCTATAAAGAAAGAAGATTTTTAAATTATAAATGCCAACGGTATACTTTTTAAGAGGGGGGGAAACAGTAGTTATTTTTGGATTAGTAAACCCAAAATTAATTCATCCACATTGTGTCTTTGATTTGACAAGATTTGAGACCCTATAAACCCATGTGTGTAAAGCATTTGCAGTACAAAACAGTAGTCATTAATCATCTGATGCTAAACTGTGTTTTCTCAGGATAAACAAGGCAAACACATGAACAGAGTTCAACTTTTATCTGTTGAAGAATATCATGAAAATCCAATCCTAAAAGTCTCTTTTGAAATTTTGGGTGATGGAAACATATAAACCAAGAAATATATATAGTTGAGAGGGCAATTTTAGACAGTTCTAAAACTTTCGTTTCACTCACAGACAGGAAAAAGTTTATAACAAAAATATTTGAGGAAAAAATGAAGTGGTAAGAATTTATTTACAGTACACTATAACAAACATAAGAGATAAAGAACTTGATTTAAAGACGAGTACGGCATTGTCCCACATGATGAAAATAGTTAAAAACTACAAAATCCGTTTTTGGTTGCAAGGGAAACAATGCAAGCCATTGTCAAGTATTCCGATAAGAATGGAAACTGCAATTCACACATCAAGTAGTTAATATTGATTCAAATAATAAATGCCTTACAAGGAAGCATGGCTCAACGGAAGCATGTATTGTACATTAACAAAATTCCACGTGTGACTTGAACAAGATATAAGGTTTCAACACACGGTAAAGCTACATGCACCAGTTAGTGTACTAACTAGTGTACCAACACTAGTTTTGACATTATTTTGACCCCACTCATTAATTACATTACAAATATCAAAAACCTCTTAAATTATGTCACATCATCAATTAGTACACTAGTTAATTGATACATATAGCATTATTCTTTAACACAAGGAAGATGGGTGACCTAATATTTACATCTTAATCAATTATATTGTAATATTCCTCGGACCATCCAGCAGACCGGTGCTCAATACCACTAAATTCTTCATACCCATCAACTTCAACCCTACTATGAAGCCACTGAGTTCCTGCCACAATAAAAGCAAAGATAACAAACAGAAGGGCAACAGCAAGAGACTATAGTACCTGTTTCAACGATTATTTCAGTAATAATATGTTCAATTGGACAGGTTAATCGGGTGTTTGGTTACAGGTTTCATCGAGTCCTTACTTATCTGGAATTACTTTAGCCATAAATTACTGGCTGATCAAAAAATAAATAAAAAACTTTAGCCATAAATTAGTGTAAGAAAAAACCTTTAGTCAAGTGGCTTTAAGGAAAAATTCTCTGCTTTCACACAAGCAAGCAAATAATAGTTCAACGACTTTGATTAACAATAATTCTTACCAATTTTACTGTGTGTTTATGGTGAGACTCCACTGATTTCTTTTAGGTGAAACTCATAAAAGGCCTTATGATATTCCAAGGTTTCTCCATTTTCTTCTTCTTTTTCTTGTCTTTATCTTTCTTTAGTCAATTCATTGCGTACAATTAGCAGTTACAATCGGCCATTCAAAAAGACTAAAAACTCATATTCATCTAAAAAACATATCCATTCAATCCTCAAACCCTAGTCTTCTTTATTAACTCCCACTCTCCCTCCCCCACCCAAACAGAAAGGCTATCCTTCAGTTTCATAGCAAAACTCAGCTCTGATCAAACCTCAACCAATTCATTTTTAGATGCAGAATAATATGGTACTTATCCTACTTTCATCATATTTGAACTAATTTAAGCAACATGTATAATTAGAAACAGGAATACAGGGTCCATCACCACCTTTTGGTAAGGATTTCCTGCAATCACTATTTCCTCAATTGTATGGCAACAATACAAATATAACTTCATTTCAGATATTGTTACAAAATTACGTATTGCACCAGATATTAAATTAGTAATAGAAAACCCAACAGCCAGATATTTAATAGTCAAGGGAATGAATCCATGTTGATAGTTGCAATACATAATTTTGAGAACCATAATGACATGGAAACAGGTAGAAAACTAAAACAGAACAAAAAAGATAAGCAAAGTAAACAAAAAGAAACAAGTTCAACCAGGAGACCTAAAAATCCACTTTTCAGGAAAATCACAAATCCAAAGACACAGAATATCTGGAGTCTCTCCAATTGATAAAACAAACATTTGAGTGATTACATAAGCTTTACCTGAACTAAGGTGATTGAAATAATTCTTCCCCCAATCCAAAGAACCACTTTGAGAACCCAAACACCGCTTTTCATTTAAATAGGAGTCCTTGAAAGTTCTACTCCCTTCAGTCCAGAAACCTTTTCCACCTCTGGAATACGCTTAGCATTTTCTGCATTTAACAGCTTATTACACAACAGCATGACAATGGTAACATATTCACAAATCACGTCACAAAAGAAGCTTGTTTCAAATGACTAACGATTTTCTGACTTTAATAAGTGTCCACTAACATAAATAAGTTAAAACACATTAGGTTACTAAATTCTTCAGAAACATAATCCATTGCAAAAGAGATATGATATCCCATATTAGAATTTCTGCATATTACACACACAAACACACACACACACACAAAAAAAAGGAAGAAGAAAGAAACATTAATCAATCATCAGGAATGAACTTTCATACTAAATGCATCATAGAGCATAATGTTCCATTCATGAAATCATCGATGATACAAGACTACTTCGAACTAAATTTCCCAAAAAAAAAAAACAAGTATAGAAGAACACATGTTGCAGACATAAGCATGTATTTTGTGAACAATACAATAAAAATAAACGACTCAGCCCCTTCGGTGAACATCATGAAGGTGTTAATTAGAAGGACATATCTACAGCTTCAAAACTAAACTACATTAAATAACATAACCAGTTTCATTACAATCAATTCCACTCGAGGAAAACAGAAAAGAGAAGAAAAAATCAATCACTTGAAGCATTGGAATTCTCCCTAAGAAATTAAGGAGAATGTAAAAGGTGAAAAAAAAAAGAAAAAAAAGTAAAACTTCAGATAGTTTGAATGAGCAGTATTACCCATACGAATCTTGTATTGTTTCTCACTCATAGATACCAAATTAGACACTTCATCTTCTGAAGGCATCATGATTTGAAGAACCTCTCCATCAATTGCCCATGCATCAAGCTGATTGAGGAAACAAGGAATTTCAGAAACACAAATAAAATGCACACATCCAATGCTGGAGTACATAATAATAACAAGGAATTCTTGTCAAACAAATCTTTGTACTATGCAGACAGAAAATATACCATTTGTACGGGGAGCAAATATTCCGGCAAGCCCGTACTCCTTTCTTCCGAGCTCCGTCGATATCCGATCACCTGCGGGCAAGTAACGGTGAGCTACCCGGCGGTGTGTAGCCGGAAAAACCCTCCGACGGTCAAGTTAGCACACACCTTAGGATGAATAGAGAGAAGGGAGAGAGTGTTTGGGTGTAAGAATTTCCTTACAGAATGTTCGTCTGTTGCGTATGGGGGGCGCAGACATGCTTATTTCAGGTGACAAAGCGACGTCGTACGGAGGAGCGTGGACTTGGTCAACAGGATTATACGAGGAGAATTATTTCCTCCCCGTACATATGCCATGCTAGTTTATATTAAATCAGGACACCCATGAGATGCTTTTGTGCAAATTAGATATTCTCTGTTAATTTAAGTTGGCCATGATAGAAACGCAGGATGCCCTTATTACTAGAGAATTTTAGGATTTTTATTTTTATTTTTTTATAGTGACATAATTCCCCAAAATATTTGGTCTCATAGCCAAACAGTGAAAACTTGAGAACAAATTGATGCTTCACATGCAAAATAAAAAAAAATAAAAAAACACCAGTGTTATGGAATTGATCATTTACTTAGTCCAGCATCTTTAGCCAGACATTGAAGATCACAATAACTCATCATGTTAAACTACAAATGAGGCGATATATTGAACCTACAGTGCATTCCAAGAATTCTCCTATGACATTGAACTACAAAAAAATTACCATGCTCATCTAAAGCGACAAGTAGTGATAAATCATCTGTTGGATTAGCTTCGCCAACATGTTGAATAGCAGGACCCGAAGGAATAATCGATCCACCTTGCAAATACAGTGCTGGTAAATCCTGATGTATATTCAGAAAATTGTACAAAGAGAAAAAAATGAGACCAATAACTTGAATACTAGCGAACACAAGAAGGACAAAGAATGAGACCTAGATATACGGGAACAAATACCGGATGTGAATCTTCAAAATCAAAACTCAACCAAATGCCTTTAGGCAACACAAGCTGCAGTTGATCGATCCCCTGGTCACTCACTGTGCTGATATATATGAAACCAGAAGTTAGTTGAAGTTCTGTGAATCAAGATATGTTAGCACTCCCAACCCCACGGGAGAAAAAAACAAACAAAAAAAAAACACCCACCATGAAAACATGTGGGAAGTGAAACACAGAAGATATGATAAAAAGTACAATAACTATCTATATTTTAGATGGTAAAATTATTAGATTTTTTTTTTTTTTTTTATGTCCACTGTGGGGATGTCTGCAGCATGTCGATATCCGATACATGTTGGACACCGACAAGGCACCCATTTTGGAGTGTCCATGCTTTCTAGATATACAACATGTGCAATAAAAAATGATGAACATATCAATATATAAAAATGTACTATGCTTATGTTTAATGTTTTAAGCGGTAGTGTTATGCATATATTAAATGTATATATTACAACTAAGCAAATATATCGTATATACTTATATATTTAATTGCCCCCCTAGACTCTTCCAACCTCAAACTCTGTAATGTGCCCTCTCCATTACCTCCTTTCCCACTTAGTGCAACCAAGAATTAAACGTAAGGGGGAATCTTTCAAACGAACACTTAGCAATTTCAAGAAGCAAGGAAAAGGGAATACATATAGATATGAAATTCTACAATGAACTAATATTTCATCTCCAAAGGAAACGAATGGCAACCTTGTATATATTAGTAATGGTCCCAACATAAATGAATTTTCCTGTGTTCTTAGCCTGGGATCTTTGGGATCTGTACAACAATTAAAAACACTTACACTCTCCAGAATAAAATGAAAAATACTTTAAAATTCAATACAATTGAAATAAAGTAATTCAACAGCATCCCACCAGCAAAGAAAGTAGGAGTTGCAACTGAAGTACCCCTCGTATGTGCCATATAAAAAAGGGTATATATGTGTGGTAAAAGCCGGTAGCGCCTCTTTAAAGCCAAGCGGCAAACTTCCTCACACTGTAACAAATATGGAGTCCAAACTCGGTGAAAATTAGAAGTTGAAACTCAAACTCAAAAAGCAATGTAGTTATTTCAAACAAAACGACGAGTAACAGCTAAACTTCTATGTAAAGGATTGATTATTTTGTCACACTCTTAGACCACAAAACATCACTTCCAGTTGAATACAGGACGATTTCCTACCCCCCCCTCTCTGTGTGGGTGGGTGGGTGTCTACTCGTACATGTTTCACAAATAAAGAAAGGTAATATGTTGAAACCAATTGGTTGATTTTTAAGCAGTCATATCTGGTGACAAATTCCTTCTTTTATAGAAAAGGATAATCTCTTTAGGCATTACTCTCATGCCAAAATTCTTTTCAAAGTTTCGTTTTTAGAAAAAGACACAGTGCATAAGTTGTGATTTGGCAAGGACCACTACCCAACACTAACAAATTACAAATCAGAAGTATAACCTGGGTACAGTACTACATATGCACGAGCCTTGGCCAGAAAAAGAGAAAAAGTAAGCTACAAAAGAGTGACTCTATTGATTTCTATCTGGTATAATTGCAACCAATCATATCAAGACTAGTAATTTCATTCAGAACATGAGGGACGTCATACAAATTGCACTTCTCAAGTCACAAGACATTGTAGCCAAAAATCTGCAGTTTGATTCCCTTCTCAACATCGAGTAACATAACAGAAAACCAAATTAACCTAGGAGTACACAACTGTGGAGTACCAAATATGATTAGTGAAAACTGTTATTCCTAAACACCAAAAACCCAATACCCAACCTTAAGTACTCAGTAATTGTAATAACATGATACCATATTTTTCAAATATGATTACAAGATCCCAACATGCTCATCTCAATAATCTATCTAAACTTGTTTTGAGTTTTTTTGTTATGTAACTTGTTTTGAGTTATGTATAAGAGTTTTATGCATATGGATTTAGTATAAAAAAAAAAAAAGAAGTTAATTTATCTGGGATGGTTAAATCCAATTAAATCAGCTCAGCTAATAAATCTTTACTAGGAGACTTCCATGTATAACATATTCTATATATTTTGCCATTTATGAAGCATTCTCACAAATAACTACAATTAGCTATCATGACATGAGATGAGATAAGACAGATTTGTTTTTTTCTAATCAAAATAAGGAAGCACTATGAACTCTTTAACCATAAACATGCATATTTTAGCATCTTAGTTCATTTAAGTGAAGCTCCTAGCCTCCTACCAAAGCTTATGTTATCCCCAATCACTATTAGTGTTTCTGTAGAACTGATTACAAACATTAGTCGAATAAACATTTGAACCCAAATCACAAAGTTCAAAAGTTGTAAAATTGTTAATTGTCACTGTGAAGTACGGACAAACCTCTTCCCCAAAAGACCAAGGCTCGTGGTTAATAGTGCCAGTGTCTGAATGTCCACGACAAAAAGGAAACATTGCATCCAAACCCATCCACCTTCCAAACAGCTGAGGTGTTGAATTCCTTTCAAACCCACCAATATCTGGTCCTGAAAGCGGCTGACCGCTGAGCCCCTGAATGAAAAATTAATTTTCATTGGCACAATGTCTCATATTCAAAAAGCTCGACATGATAGCATGTTTAACTTAAAATAGAAACCTAATTCTCTCCCATACAACTTTAAGCAATCTGGGTATGTGGAGCATTATTCTTTCTCAACAAAGAAATCTCTTGACAAAATAATCACAAGACCAGACGATCGTTTGTGGGGTTCAATGTCTTGTTTTAAAACTTCCTTGAATTAAAGAAAAATAAAGACACTAATGGAAGACCAAAAGAATCAAGTGATAAGCAAAGGAAGATTAACAATAAGAGATTTTATTAACCTTCAAAACACAAGTACTAGACACAATTAGATAAATATAGGTCTCATTCCTGCAGGTGTTTAATTTCACTTTAGTACACAACTGTGGAGTTCATAATAGAGTGGAAGAAGCATTGAGCATGCCGTCTTCCTTAGAAAGAGGTATGGAGTACGTTTTTGTTGTTGTTGATAGATTTTCTAAAGCGTCGCCTAGCATGTTGGGTTTATTTAACTAATTTGTAGTTCCAAGTCTTCCAAAGAAAAAGCTATAGATAGGTCCAGGGAGAAGGTCAACTATTGACAACACTTTTAAAGTTCAAATTTAAAACAAGCTCAAAAACGCAAAAATCAAAATTTCTGGTCAAGCTTCACAAAATCCCTTGTCCACTTACGAGTTGAAGGACCATTGAGATACGCATATGAAGGTGCTCCCAAGTAGACAGGTTGTCTCCTGTCCATGTTGCGGCATACCTCTGGCTACCTATAAACCCAGCTCTAGTAAGAACAAACTGACGGTTATTTTCATTGCCCAATTTCATGCCTTCATATGTTGATCGTGCCATCAGCATCCCATAAACCTACAAAGGACATCAAATATAAATAAATATAAGTTCTAAAGCGTATCATGTGGCAACCATAAGATGGGGGTGAAGATCTTTATAAAAATGTAAAATGTAAAGCATAAGAATAGAGCTATGGATAATACATTGTGATAATGCGAGTGATTTTGACAACCTCCAAGTTCAATATCTCCACGATGCACGTTGGTCTCAGGCATCATCTTTGTTACAGCCTGTGAAGAAACATGCTAAGAACATGAACAAATTAAAAAATATGCAAGCAAGGGAGGAAGAGTTCTGAGCATCACCTTAAAAACAGCTGGTTCATTCATATCATTCCAAATACCATCAACACCATTAGAAATGAAATCTTTCACTAAACTAGCCCACCATGAACGAGTTTTAGACAGTGTAAAGTCAGGGAAAACACAAGGCCCAGGCCAAACCTCCCCTAAAAAACAGAGTTAAAACTTGAAAATGAGTATCCTTCTTCATGTTTGATCCCTGGGTCAAGCATGAATGTAAAGGCATAAAGTGATCTACCAACAAAAGGCTTTCCATCAGCTGTTTGAATCCAGACATCTTTTGCAGAACCATTATCGTAAACAAAGTATCCTTCTTCATGTTTGATCCCTGGGTCAAGCATCCAGATTGCTTTGAATCCAGTGAGATGAAGATCTTTCACTAAAGATTTTGGATCTGGAAAGCGTTCCTGATACAAATCACAATAGTTCACTTTCCATGTCAATAATGGCATGAGGGTCTAGGGAATAGCTAACCATTTTCTAATCATTTATGGTCCCAGGGATATATGTACTAAGATCGTCTAATGAGGACATGCCTGGTCAAAAGTGAATCAACGAAACCCATTCATGTAGTCAATATCCATCCATATGACGTCACAAGGTATACCTTTCTCCCGAAATGTTCTAGCAATCTGCATATGTGAATGGATAAGTGAAAATACAAGGATCAAAATATCTAGAAAATAGAGACAATCAGAAAATTCACAGCTTTCTTCTGTTTTCTTTTGAAGGTAAAAATAAAATGACTTCCACAATCATAAATGTGAGGATCAGCTTTTACTCATCAAAAAAACAAGAAACCAAACATATATCCTATGTCAAATATGTCCTTGATTGTGAACTTGGTCATAAGATACCAAAAACAAAAAAAACAGTGGAAAAGAATAGTAATGCACAAACAAACATTTATATATATAGAGAGAGAGAGAGAAATAGAGAAATAGAGAATTTATTTAGCTCTTTAAATGCAAAAGTAACAACCTCACGAACTCGTGCATCAAAGTCATAGCTCCAACGACATTGATGATACCCCAGTGACCACTTTGGCGGCATAAATACAGTACCTGGTGAGAAAATTACCAGTTATACTGGTAGTAAGTTACTATCCAGAAGTGGGAAACGACAACAACAACAACGGCAGAACACTAGCAAAGAAAAAAAATATCTGCCATATCATCCAAAATCCAAATGTTTGCATTTTCTTAAGCTGGTAAATACAGACACCACAATCGCCGGTGAAAATGAAGCAGCTATTTAAAGCACAAATGTATCAGTGGGCGAAAACCATAAAAAAATTGAAAAGAATCAACAGCACATAATTTAGGCATCCTCTCTCTTTCTTTGTCTCCAAGAACTAAGACAGAAAATTAGAGGAGAGCTGAATAAAAGCATTCAAAGACGTTATATAGTAGATTCAATGAACAAATTATAAATTTCTTTAGAAGATTACCACCTGCATGAGATAAAGATATCAAAACATCGGTTGGTGAAGCAAATGGACCAAATGTAATGACGGGATATGCTGATGGAGCAACAAACTTTATTATTGATTCTTTCTGCAAATTAATCTGCATAAAAACAAATAAAATTGACCTTTAACGCAGCTATCCATTTGATAGTCATATACATGACAAAATGACATAAATAAAAAATCACAAGTACCTCACATCGTCACGTTGTATCAGCAAGAACCCCTAGTGCCTCTCCGCTTGGAAGAACAGCTAGCACCCATGGATGCGATTGGTACAAGGACGTAGTACCAGGCCCATAAGCCCCGGCAACCGTGTTCCATGTAAAAACCTGTTTATATAACATAATTGCTCAATACATGAAGAATAAGAACAAAGTTCAGTGATCACTAACCAATTTAACTTACTCTCTTCCCCGTCCGTTCAAGCTGCCCACTAACTTCTCCGGTTCCATAGAATGAGGTGCCGATTGGAAGCTAAATCAAAACAAAAATCCAATTACATTAGTGAAATGTGCAGCAAAATTTATAAATGCATAACCATATATATCTGCACAGAATAAAGTAAATACTTATGGTGAGGAAGATAATAAATGACGTTATGTAACTGACCTCAATTTGAATAATTTGTTCTCCAAAAACACATTCAAAAGTAGGGATATATGAAGGGACATTGTGGCTAGTCATAATTGGTGTGTCCCTGTCTTTGGGATTAACAAAAGAAAGACTGGGAAAAGCTGCATTCCTATGATCCGCAATGCAATCAAATCTGAAGACCCCTTCCTCTAGAACAGGCTCAAAAACCATATTTCCCGATTTCACATCAGAAGTCACGGCCACCTCTTCAAACTCAGCCATCTTAGACACTATCTGTGGGGATATATTTTCTGAGTACCAACACGTGGCAAGGTGACGCCGACGTGTCAGCCGACGTGCCACGTGTCTTGGTCGTTGTGCCGAGGTCATCTTGGCTAGGCCGAGGTTACCTCCGAAGATATCGGAATTCGAGATAAGCAGATAAGGGATGAGAGTCCTAGAATGAAGAGGGAACTCAACCTGGATATGGACAAGAGTCCTAGATTGGGAGAAGACTCTAGTTTGGGTAAAGATAAGACTCTTAGAGAGTTTTGTCCTAACTCCACTGGGAGTCCCAGATAAGCAGTAATCCTGAGTCCATAGAAGTCAGGCTTCTATTAGGACTAGGATTGAGTTGGCTATAAATAAGAGGCACCCCCATGGGTCTAAAGTATGCTTTTTGATACTCAAGCTTGTGAGTTTAGTACTTGATTTATCTTTGAGAGATATACTGACTTGATCGTCGGAGTGCCCCCGGGTGGTCGAAACCACCGCGGGATGCTTATATTTCTGTTGCAGGTCAGTCAGGTGCCATCTATTCTGCCAGTGCTCTCCAGCTGGTTACTAAGCGGGCAGTGTGGTCGGAAAATCACCCACACACTATCAACCTTTTGTTAATCCTCTTCTTTCTGCTGCCCGAATAACTTTATCAGGAATCTGCCCCAGTGATCAAAGAAAATTAAAGAATTACATCAAGAGTTTTAGAAAGCACAAGTCAATTTTGTTAAGCAGAGTCAAAACCCAAATATCAGAAATAGACACTGACAACAAATTACACCCCTCTTTCACAAAACTACCAATAGAGTCAAACCCATTACTTTTAACAATCCCCAAATTCTTACATTGGAACAGAAATGCACATAGATAGTGTAATCAACAGTTTATAGACAGTTCATGCATTTAGAAGCTACACCCAAACTCTACACATCATCATAAAACAACAATAACAAAACCAAACATCATAAGCATTAAAAAATATATATATTCCAAGCCAAATGTGCATATTGTAATTATCATCTTAAAAAAACAACAACAAAAACATTGATCATACCAATAATATCTTCACTAACTTTACAATTTTGACAAAACCCAATTAATTTCTCTTCCAATTTAGTGAAACTATCATTTTAAGTGAATCATATTCCAAACCAAATGTGCATATCATATTATATTATCATTTTAAGTGAATCATATTCCAAACCAAATGTGCATATCATATTATAATCATCATCTTAAGAAACAACATCAACAACAATATTGATCATACTAATAATTGCTTCACTGATTTTAGATTTTGGACTGAACCCAATTAATTTCTCTCCCAAGTGAGTGAAACCCATCTTTTTAAGTGAATCAAATAATCGGAACACAAATTCACACTACAGCCTCACCTGACCGAATGCAACAGAGAAAATGCAATTGCTGCTGAATTTGTTGTTGCTGCGAAGTGGGTCTGAGGACCAGTGTTCAGTACCGTATTTGAAACTGATGAAACCCAAGAAAAGGTACTACTACTCAATAATGGTGTTGCTTCCATTGGGTTTTGTGCTCTAAAAACGTTATTTTATAAATAAATAATTGAATTCAATAGTGAACTATTTGCAGAGATAATAATGATCATTCGTGGGTTTTTGGAAGATAATAACAATTGATGGAGTTTATCTCCAATGGTCTGCCATTGGAGCTGCCAAAGCCATTTTATAGCAGGTGTGCACAAAAAACGGTCTGCCATATCCCCTGCTAAATTATAGCAATGCTATAACTGATGCCAAATTTGACAGGAGTTTTGGCAATTGCCAAACTTGCCAGCTCAACAACAACCAACCGTCTTTGATTTCCCACCAACAAACAACCAACAGCAACAAACAAGAATTGAACAAAAGAATACCAAGAAAAATTTAAATTTCCTTCAAATTTTTACATAGAAATTTTCAAAAATAAATTATACAATAAATATTTTAGAGAAAAAAATAGATCAAAAAATGAGGGGAAAAAATAAGGACTGTAGGAACAAAATATTAAGAATAAAAAAATAAGGGGAAAAAATACCTGTAGAGGAGCTCCGACAAATCTCAGTAGAAAGAGAGAAGAATACAGAAACCCATATTTCCAAGCTATGTGTAAAATCCCACAACGAACAGATGGGTATTCGACTTCAGCAACCTAGAAAAAGCACCTCAATCCTCATAGGATTCGGCTTCAACAGATGGGAATTCGAGGTTTGTCGCGATTGGAATATTGTCGGTTTAATAGTCTACAGAGAAGAGGCAATAAGAATCAGACTCATCCATGAGAATGGATCATCGAGTGAAGTGGGTTTGGGCGAGATCGGAGATCAGAGTGCCATGAACGAGATACGGACTTGAATCGTCAAAGAGATTTGATGGATAGAAGAGAGAGATAATGGAACATGAAAGATAAACAAAGAGAGAGGTTGAAAAAGAGAGGAGATCAGAAGGGAGAGAATAGAAGGATCTGAAATGGAGATGAATTTTTTTTATTTTATTTAAGGATTTGATCATTTCTAACTTCACCATCAAGTGGGCATTCAACAGTATCATCCAACTTCACCATCAAGTGAGCATCTAGGCATCAGGCGTCCACATCAGTATGCATTTACAGTAAGCTTCACTACTCCCATATTGATATTCTGTCAGAAAACGATAAAAGCTTGCTGTCGGAGATAAAGCATCTAGGCATCAAGCGTCACATCAGTTGGCATTTAGAGTAAGCCTCGCTACTCCATATTGATAGAAAACGATAAAAACTAGCATAATTATTTGTTGCTGTCGGAGATAAAGCCTCACTTCACGCTCAAAAAACTATATTAGAGCTCACGTCAAAAATATATATAATTTGTTTTCATTTTTTAAAAAATATTTTTTTGAAAATTTTATTTTTTTATTTTTCATATTTTTTTGTTTTTTATTGAATTTTTTTAATATTTTCAATAATTTTTTTACTTTTTAGACACACCTAACATAAATACACTTAAAAAGTAAAAAAATTGTAAAAAAAATCTTTTAAAAACTCACTAAATACTAAAAATACAAGAATTCAATATATTTTTTATATTTCTATGTATTTATTAATTTTTGAAAATATTTTTTTACAAATTTTTTACTTTTTAGATACATCTAACTAAGATGCATCTAAAAAAAGTAAAAAAAAATGTTTAAAATTTTAAAAATATTCATTAAAAACAAAAGAATACGAAAATTAAAAAACTCAATTTCCAAAAAACTTAATCCAGAAAACTCAAACCAAACACACTGATAGTTATTGTAATTACAACAATGATTCATCCCACTAAAAACATTACCACTAATAGCACTAATGCATTAAAAAAGTAAAAAAAAAAAAAAATACAACTCCAAGACCAAAACATCACATCATTAATGACGAGACCCACTGCCACCTAATTAGTAGGAGCACTAATTAGTGCTCCCAAACATTTTTCTTGTAATTATTTGCGTCGATAGTGTGTTTTTTCTTTACTTATTATTTTAATAGACTAGACTATTCCTATCTTACTGCATTCAAGAAAAATTATGAGGGTCTTTACACGTGTATTGTACCCATTTTTTATTGTTATTGTTTATTCTGTAAATAAAAAATCATGATAATTATTTGTGTCGATAAGTAGTTTGTTTTTTCTTTACTTATTATTTTAATAGATCAGATGATTCTTATCTTACTACATTAAAGAAAAATTATAAGAGTCTTTACATGTGTATTGTACCCATTTTTTATTGTTATTGTTTATTCTGTATACAAAAAATCAAGAGAAAGAATTGAACGATATGCGATAGGGCTCAAATAGTATTTGGCATCCTTATCTTAACCCTTGAGTGATTCTTCGGTAGAGTAGTTACCACTATAAGTATGAATCACTCTTCAATTAGAAACACACACTCAAGTAACTCAAGTCCTTGTTCAAATATTCACATCTTTGTCTGTCAAAACTTTCTAGTGTCCTAGTATCTGTAACATAATCCTTTGTAAGTATATTCTTATATTAATATGAAGTGTGAATAATCTTTCTTTTTCCTTAGGTATTTTTAAAAGGGTAACTCTTCTGCTCAAATATATATTTTCTTTTTGAAAAACTAACTTTATGGAATGTTTGCTTGCTTATTAATATTACATGCTTTGAACCTTTATAGTATCTATTGTTTTTCTATTTCATTACTGAGTGATCTTAGCTAAAAAACCCCTCTGAGTCGTGATCAGGCATTAGAGTGAAATTGTAGGCAGGATGGGAAAGGTAAGGAATAGAAAAATAAAACTATACTATTGTAACTCGACTTTTTGTGCTCCTTTCGGAAGACGACTAGCCTTACAGTATCGGACTCCCGCAGTTCTGAATCTGATCTCACAAGTTTAATGTGAAATAGATAAACACCAAAGAGTCCAAATCCGACAAATCTTTTGGAAAATTGATTTTGAATCAAATTGCCAAAGATGGACTGTTTTGCCAAATACAGAGTCGTCACCTAAATATTTTTGAAAAATTTAGGAAACCCATGACTCGTGCTAAAAGTCACGTGTCCGTCATCACCAAAATTATCTCGGCTTGAGAACTTAGGTACGAGAGGAGAAGGTCATGCATTGAGCACCCCCGCTTGCCCGATTAAAGACCAGCCTCTACTAATCATGATGTGAATTTTATTTATATTATATGCTCTTGTTTCGGTTATTAGGGTAGCATTACTATGTGATGCGCACACACACAAGTATAGACTAACTTGCAAAAATTAGAACATTTGATTTCATATTTGTTTTGAAAATTGTTTTGAATATGTATCACTTGAAAAAGTGATCGTAAATGAACATTACTCAAATTATTCCAATTCAAGCAATTAGCCTTCATCCATAGGCATTCAAACAGTTTATCATTTAAGCACTTAGCCTCATGGAGAACATGCTTTGACATGGCAACATCAACATGCAATGCAATATGCTAAAGCAATGAATGGTCACCTAGTACTCCAAGCTAAAAATATGAAAGAGTTAGAAAAATGCATGATCCTAACTAATGCAATATGACTAATGCAATACAGGCGATATGCACTCTAAATAGGCTCGGCCACTTAACATAATATGTGAATCAATTTGATAGCATGTGGTCTAAGCACATATTCAAAGAAGCGTTAAACTAACAATGTGAGTTAGAATGATGCGCTGAGCTCAATGCATGCAAGACAAGTGGATGCAAGGCATGAGAGATGCTAAACGAAACATGATGCCGTAAAACTAACCATCATAAGCAAGTAAATAAAAAGAAGAAAGATGTGGGGTTGGAACACAAACAAATTATTACAATGGTGCACCCTCACGCAAGAGAGTCCAAATAAACTAACTAGCTAACTAATTAAAACTAATTAACCAACTATTACAAACCCAAATGAAATAAATTAACTAAACTAACTAATTACTTATTACAACAATAAATTAAATAACTAATCTAGAAATAATTAGAACATAAAACTAACTAATTATTTACAAGACAAAATTAACTAGCTACAACTAATTAATTACAACACTTTACAAAATTTAAAGAAATGACTAAGCTAAGTAATTAAACTAAACAGCCACGGGAAGCGAGGAGTGCTCATGCATGCGCGCGGATTTCCACCCGAAAAAGCCACTGTTTTGCTATCAAAAAGCTTCTGTTGCACAGTTAGAACACTTGCACTGTTTTTCACCTCAAAATCAACTCTGTTCTGTTTCAAAAAGCCACTGCTTGGTTTTGCCATGGTGGCCGGCCAGCCACAAATGATAGCCTGCCATCCAGAAATAGTGGTATACCGGCCACTAGAGCATGGTCCCTCCTGCTACAACAGAGAGCAAACATATCACAACCAAGGTATTCTCAAGGATTGTTTGTATAACTTACCCCTTCTCATCATCAAACAGCTCAAAGGAGTGATAAATTTGATTCACAAACCATCAATCGATGCAATTTCATTGCATGATGGCCTATGCATCAAAGGGGTACAATTCAATAAATGCAACATAAAAGACTCTCAAACCCCCTCCCTATCATAGGTTCATTAAAGGAAGTGGTTGACAATGACTCTTGAATCGTTTTCATCACGAACAAGTATGAAACGATTCAAGACTCAAGGTTTCAATTAACGTCCGATTGAACTCTAACCAAGTTATTATCTTGCATTATTTTAGTCCCAATTTTATTACTCCATTTTAATTACCAACCATTCCTTAGTTAATTAAGTCCAAAAGTGAAAATCCAGTCCTCTAATGGAAAGAAGCATCAAACCAAGTGTTGTTTTAGGCATGAGAGAAGTATCATACCGTTGGTAATGAACCCCCAAAGGGATTAAACCATTAAGCACAATGCCTCAATCTCAAGCTTAAAACAAATAACTAGCTTAAAATAACTTTCAAAGCAAATGAAAAGCCAAGAAAAGAGGGAGGTTGTAGAGGTGATTAGAGGTGATCACAAATATAGAAAGCAGGAAATAAACACTATCAACTTAAATAGGTTGGTGGCTAAGGCCTAAACCACCAAGCCTATAAGGACAATTACACTACAAGCATGCAATACAAGGCACAAATGCAATGAACAACTAAAAACAGTGCTAAAATAGTGCTAAATCAATTCTAAAACATGCTAAAATTAAGACAAAAATAGCCAAAATGATAAGTTACAACATAGAGCTATGTAAGCTAGTAAACAAAGCATAAGGATGGGAGGCTACCCCCTCTATTTTTGGACTTCAAAACATGTTTTTTGCCATTGAAAAGCCTCTAAAAATCAGTATTTAAAAGCTCAAAAAAGAAAAGAAAAAAAAGGATGACAACAAGATGGGAAACATAAGGGTAAAGGCCTAATAAGCTAGGTGGAAGGAATGATGAGCCACCCCTCCACCCTTATTGGCCTTAAACCACAAGTTTCAGTCCAAAATTTCAGAGTTTCGACAACCCAAAAATAGTCTAAAAATAGTAGGAAAAATAACAAATAAATCAAAGCAACAAGCTAAGCCTTATACCTCTTGAAGAAGAGAACACTCTCTAAGCAACAAATCAATACTTGCACACCCTCAAGAGCTCAAAGTAGGCTCAAAAGTACCTCAACTCAAAGACCATAAGATTTGGTTTAGAGTGTATAGGCAAAGGCTCAAGAATTTGCAAGAGAGAGAAAGAGAGAGAGAGAAAATATTTTGCTTCAAATTTTCCAACCCTCAAAAATGGAATGAAAGGTCTCATATTTATAGAAAAACATGCAACTCCCTCAGAAACATCTATGCATACACGTGTAAGTAGATACAAGCACCTGTGGAAACAGCTGGCACAGCTGGCATAAATATCTGCCAAAACACACTTGTGGCCGGTAGCCAATATCAGTGGCCGGTAGCCCACACAAGGAGGTCGGCAGGTCCCAAGGTTTTCAGGCTTGAAAAATTGTGGTTTGGTCCAAAACAAGGTAAGAGGTGTATAGGGTTCGAGCACTTGACAATCATATACAACTTCATTATTGGGTGGGCAAACGGTGACATCCAAGTCGTAAGAGCAGTCAAAAATGGAGTGTCTATAACTATGTCAAACAAGACTAGTTTCAAGGTGGGAGTACATGTAATGAAAGCAAACATCACTTAAAAATAGTTTTACAAAATAATGAAAGAAATTTAGAATAATAGAAGAGTAATCTAAATCGAAATACCAAAGGAATATTTTCAATATAATATCTTTTAAACCCAAAGTTTCATGCTTCTAGAAAGAGAACTTAGAATTAAAATTAAAGCTAGTACTGAATTTAGACAAGAGATAGAAGATCTGAAATAATTATATCAATTTCTGTTATTATTAGCTACAGGTAGATCTCTAGCACACCATAATTTGAGAGTCACACAAATTGACAGACAGCTAGCAATAAAACAAGAAGCCTTAGAGCAATTAATACAACAGCTTAAGAACTTATTAGTAGAATAACTGCAGAATTAACTAGATAACTCTCAGCCCAATTCCAAAATAGTAGTAAACCACTAACCCCCGAAAAAATTGATATCAGAGCAATATTCGGTTTTAAGAAAATTTAAGTTAGTGTATGCATTTTGCTTACGGAAATAGAGTAGTTTTTATTATTGAAAAAATTAGTTACAAGTTTGATGTTATAGTAGCTTTTAATAATTATAAATTATGATTTAATTTTGTATATGAGAAAAGTAGAATACCTAGATTTAGATCTCAGTAATTATAATAATCGTCGCCTTAATATAGATAAAAATAAATTTTGTTGTAATTTTGAAGGTAATTTTACACATAAGCTTCGTAACAAACATAATTTTCAGCTAAATAGTATTATAGATCATCAGATTAATTTTGCAGAAAATATTAAAAAGGATGTGGATAAAATCAACAATCTTTTTACCTTGTTTATAGACCATCTTCGTAATGCTCGCAGTATAATTAATGATCAAGATAAGAAATTAGATTATATCCAAGATCAGTGTAACTCGATTCTACAAAAAAGGTTAGATTTAAATTTAGAAAAGGTTCCCACTAAGCTAGAAATTGAAACCTTAATTTCAACCATAAACACTAGTAATTTGAAACAAATAGAGTTAGAATCTAAGCAACTCATAATCAAATAAATCAAATAGCTAGACAAATAGAACAGATCAATCAAATTCAGGATAATTTAAAACAAAAGCTAGAAGTATTAGAGCAATTAATAAGATCTTAATTTATGAGCAGTAATAAGAAAGCTAACAGAGATTATTTGGCCATTTTAAAACAAGCAGAAGATTTTCATAATAACCCAGAAGGAATTAGTAGCTATCAAAGAATAAATCAGTTAGATAAAATATTTGTAAGACAAAATAACATAGAAATTTTATTTCTTATTTGGTTGTGTGAAAGATTTGAGGAACTATCATAACAACTACACAGTTTGGAAAATCGTATAGCTTCTTTAGAAAGATTAGTGCATCAAAAAGGATAAAACGGTTGAAGGACAAGTAAGGTTCATTCTCAAATAAACGAAAAAAATATAGCTAAATATTTTAAAAATCTTAAATTACCATTAGGATTAACAGTAAGAAAGCCTGTTTGTAGAACTTATAGAAAATAAAAATGTTCAAACAGCTAGTAAAAGGAAGTAGTAGTAAAAAGCATAATGAAGATGAAGATATTAAGGTCGAAGAATTCATAGATGTAGAACAACAAATAGGAACTTCAAAAAGGAAAAATTAGATTTAATTCCAACCAAGTATATGTGTAAACTAGGAAAAATTCATAGGAAGCAATATTTATTTAAATACTATGGCGAACAAATGATTACCGTAACTCATGAAGATAAAAAAAATAGAGCTAAATTTAATAAATATAGACAGTTATAATTATGCTATAAATGAACATCTCAAGATGACCCACTTATGATTAGTTGTAATAGGAATTAAGGCTTTAACCAGAGAAAATTTAGGAGCTAGAGTCTTTGTATGTCTTTATGATGATAGGTTTAATGATGTAAGACAAAGTATATTAGGCAGCTATAAATTAGATATGAATTCAAAAGGAGGAATAGCTTATTTCACACCAGATTTTCTTTTACCAACCTCAACCTTTAATAAAAAGATAAAAATATGAATAAAAAGTAGAGATATAAAATGAAAATGGGAGAAAATGATTTATTAGTTTGCACAGGGTTTTTAGGCCTAGCGGTCTCAAAAAGCGATACCCATTCTAGACTTATAAATGATCAGATAATTAAGTTATTAGGAGCAAAAGGAATAAAGGCACTACTAGCTAAAAAATATAATTCTGCAAATAATGCAGCACTAGATTGGAATTTAGGAGATTTCTTAGGACAAAAAAGGTTAGCCCCTCAACATAACCTACTATATCAAAAAGTAGACGGTAGTTATGCAGTAAGATTTAATCAATATACATAGCCCCAAAAAGATCCAAATAAGATGAATTCAGTAACATAGATAAGGAGGAAAATCAAGATAATCATAGTAGCATAGATCAGCTTTATGTAAGGACAGAGAAAAAAAATAGTATCACAAAATAGGATATATAATATTAATGAAATAGATTTGGATAATTTTACCTTAAGTGATATGAATAAAATATTAGATACTAGATATTATAAATATATAGCTAGGGGACATACCCATGATGAGGCAGTGTCATTTTTGGACTAAGAATTTCATACCGAATATGTAGATATATTTAAAATACCAAAACAGGCTAACGTAGAAGACACCTTTTATATGAATACTCAAACATTTCCTCAAACAACAGAAAGCACAGGAACTAACAATCTACAGCCACAGCCCACAGTAGAAGAACCAATGAAATATGAGGTAGGAGGAAGACGACCATTAACCAATAAATGACGTAGTAAAGCAGATCCCAATAAATAGTATGAGTTTAACATAGACAACCAGATCTAAGCATACAATTACAACCAGCCACTAACCAAGGAACCCTTTTAGATTTAGCTAAATTCGACCCTCAGATATGGCAAGAAGTAATAGAGAAATGGAAAAAAAAAAAAAAAAGATGCAATGCAAGCAAAAAAAAAAAAAAGATGCAATGAAAGCCTGAATGAATAATCCCTTTGAAGGAAATGATATGTGGGAATATATGGAAACACTTCTAGAAGATTTAGCTTTTAATATATATTTAACTTTTAAAAGAAAATACGATGATACCATTAGACAGCCTTAAAGGATTAGGAGATAACCCATGAAATTTTACTAGTTTTATAAAAGAAATGCTCATAGAATATGACCCTTCCAAAAGAAATGATTATACTCAAAGCATAGCAGTAACTGAATTAGATCAGATAGCACTACGAAGTTGGAAATATTTTGTACCATTTAGTAAAGAATATTTAGTCATAGTAGCCAGGACACAGAAAAGTTTTGACGAAGAAATAGGAAATAAATATTTTAGAAAGTGACCTGGAGAATTTAGAAGAGAAATAGAGAAACAATGGTCAATTTATTATACAACCTTACCAGCAAGAATAGCCATATGAGAAGTAAATATAAGAGGAGCTTTAGGAATAGGACCTAGAATAGTTTTTACATTTAGAAAGCTTAGAGAAAAATGTATAGAAGTCAAAATATAGGAAGATTTGAAAAAACAAAACTATGATTTATGCAGTTGCATAATATACACTCCACAACAATATGAAAATAAACATAATAGGAGAAAGAAAAAAAATGAAAAATATAAAAAAATAAACATTGGAGGAATAAATATAAAAAACTATGGAAAAAACAAAAATTTATTAGAAATAGTAGAACTTTTTATAGAACTAATTATAAGCATCTACCTAAAGGAGAGAAAGATAAAAGCGAACAAAGATATGTTAAGAAACCTAGTACTAAAAAATATTGTTTTATATGTAGAGAGCCTAATCATTTTTAAAAAATTGCCCAAAAAGACATAAGCCTATACTAATAAACAGATAGAAAGATTACATATTATAGAAGATTTAGAAGAAGATATTGTAAGCATAAACAGTGATGACTTAGAAGTCTACGGCATAATAAGTGATTATGAATATCAAATAGAAGGTACAAGTTCAGATAGTGATTCAACGAGTGATACCGATATTGATAATCTTTTAGGACAACTTAACCAAGAAATAGGAATGCCCTTTTGGCATAATAGTTTCTTTATGATGATGGAATGTAATCCTAATACTGAATGTCAGCATAACTTTAGGATTGCACTAGGATTTGATACCACCCGATGCAGTTATTGTAATTGGTTCCACTAAGACAAAACTGATTTTTTATGGCACCACATTAACGACATATAATAAATACACGCAGTAGTTTTCCACTTTTACGACTTGCTTTTTTTGCACGTCGTAAATAATTTTCCAATCACGGCGTGTCTATTGCGTAGGCCATGAATGGTAGTAACGATATTTTTTTACGGCTTGCAATATTTACCGTAAATAATAAAACTTTCTATGACATGAATATGACATGTCATTAATACATCAATTATACACGACACACATACGTCAGTCGTGAAAAGTATTGCACTTTTCACAGCACACACAACGCCTGCCGTTAAAAGTATTGCACTTTTTACGACGCACACATTGTCTGTTATTAAAAGTATTTTCTTTTTACAACGCACAATGCATGTCGTGAATTGTATGTTAAAAAAAAAAAACGTCAAAATGAAATTTTCTAGCGCCAATTTACATCAACTGACATGAGAGCAACTAAGTTTTTAATTTTTTTATTTGTTAAATCAAAGACAAAAGTAATTTTTTTAATTGTTAAACCAAAAGTAATTTTTTTTTAGTTTTAGGGTTTGGTAAAAGTGACTTCTCTTTTGAAAAAAATTGTTACATTTTATTCTCTTTGTTGATTTGAAGAGGCAGAAGCAAAACTTGCTTGCAAAACCCTAAAGGGACACTTCGATTTGGTTCATTCTAGAGACGGTTTGAAGTTGAGAAGAAAGGGAAAAGAGAGAGGGTTCGAAGATAGATTTTGGGCACTTCGATCTGGTTCATTCTAGAGACACTGTCCTCATTCTTTCGGCAGGAGCAAACTCTCTTTCTCTCTTTCTCTCTCTCTGTCTCTCTCTCATTGCGATCAAATGTAAAGCTTCAATACATCTTTCATTAGATTGGAGTTTATCAAAAAAAAAAAATATTTGTGTTTCTCCACATAGTTTACTTCAGATTCTTTGAGGGTTTTGCTTGAATGATTCATACACTTCATTTTCTCTCTAGAATAAGGCATTCTCATTCTCTGTTTGATTTCTTTTCTTTTACGGTTCGAGCATTTTGATTTCTTTGTGAATGAAGGAACAATAGAGAGAAGTACACCAATGAGGAAGTCTCACACATCCACCACAGATCTACTCACCTGGTCTGAAATTCCTGTCTCCTATTCCCCCTCAATCACCTCTGCTGCTCATTCTCACCAGGTATATCTCGTTTCCCTTCAAACAAGCATTTCACGATTTTGTTTTAATTTAAATATATATATATATATATATATATATTGTCTTTAGATTTCAGTGATTGACTTTGATTTTAGTATTTTTGAATTTTTTTTAAATTTTTTTTAAGGGAAAGTGTTAGCCATCGGATGGGATCAGTAAGGTGGTGTTTGTAGGTCAGGTTACAGATGAAGAAGTTGAGAATTTGAACAAAAGGTGAGAGATCCAACCAAATTTATGTGAATAGTACTTTTAAGTTCTTTCCCTCATGATTGCAATAAAAAAGTTCATTGGTCAATTCTCTCGGAATGGGCTTAGTTAAAATTGTTGGGATGAGAAAGTTATTGTGAAAACAGAAGCTTGAACATCTTAATGTTATTCTTGTTCCTTATGTGATTGAGCCAAACATAATGTAATGTTAATCTTGTTCTTTATTAACAGTGTTCTATGTTTTTAGGAATTACTATGTTGGGATTGAGTCTTGGTGGAGTTTAATTGTGTGCTGTTGTGGGATTGGGTCTTCGTAGTTTAGCTAGCTATCAACATGTTCTTTTTGTGTTGATTCAACGATTTAATTTTTTTATTTTCTTTGATGGGTTTTTGGTTTTATGATTGGTAGGTCTTATATTCAATTATTGTTTGAACCCAAATTTTGTTTTTTTGTTTTTGTTTTTGTTTTTTTCAATTCCTCTTTTCTTATAGGATATAAATGAATTGCTATTTGCTTGAGTTCTTAGATTTGACTTTTTGTGAAATAGAAGCTTGAACATCGTTTTGCTAATCTTGTTCCATGTGTTATTGAGCTAAACTTGACATGTTATTCTAAGTTTTGTTACTTTTGGAAACTTCACACACAGGGTAGTTGTCGAAATTGCATTTAAAGGTTTTCTTATGCAAATTTGTATTCAGATTATTCTTGAATGAGACATTGACTAGGGGTATTCTTACAAATGAAATCATTTCCATGGGAGAGGTGTCTTGATCAAGTTAGGGTTTGACACATTGATCCCAGCCATAGAAATTTAAGGGTCATTGGATTGGTTAGTTTTGTCATGGTTTGTGGCTTGGTTAGTTTTGTCTCAAAGTTTATTAAATGCAAGGTTTTAAAAAGCGGTCGCAACCGTTACGTAACGCCGTTACGTAACGGTCTTGGTGGTTACTGCCACCCGTTACGGCCGCTTTTGCAGTGTGATTGAGATTCACAGGTGTGTCGGCCGTAGCGGTTGCTGTAGCAGTCGTAATGGTGCCATAACAGTCGTAACGGCCTGTTATGCACTGTTATGTAACGGTTCCAAATTGTTTCTTTCGAAAAAATAGACAAAAAAAGCTAAAAAATGGAGAAGAGGGATAGAGAGAAGAGGGAAGATAAAGAAAGAAAATAGAGGAGCAAGAGATAGAAAGAGAGAAGAGGGAAGATGAACATGTTATTGATTTGTTGAAGCTATAAGACCTATGCTATTCTATTCAGCTACTATCACTCAACTATTTTGTTTGTGTGTTATCTATATATTGTTTGAAAATAATAATCATAATAATAATAGGTGTGGTCATTATCTATTTAGCTTAGTTAAAATATGTATATATATATATATATTTAGGCTCTTATTTATTCTCTTACTTTTGTCATTGTTTATTTTATATATAATAGTTAGTGATTGATTTTTTGTATAATATAAAGTCATTAATTATTAAAATAAAATGTAAAAAACTCAGTTTATAGTGATTTAAAAATATGAAATATATTAGATTATATTTAAAAATTTACAAAAATTTATCAATATTTATTTTAAACCCAATATATATGATCATGGGAAAAAAATATGCGTATCAGTAAATTTTTTTTCAAATTGTGCGAAAAATAAAAAAATTCACGATTTTAGTTACCGCAACCGTTACGCTACAACCTTTACACTCCACAACCGCAACCGAGCCACCGCCACCGTTACGGCGACCGCAACTGCTTTTCAGAACCTTGATTAAATGATTCAGTGCAACCCATTCAACATAAATGATAAGTTTTTCAAGATAGAAATGTGACTTGTCTCATTTTAATTCCACTACTTGGATATTGAGTTTGTGAACTGTGCATGCAATTTCTGTCCAACTATTTTATGATTTTCATCTCTTAAATATAATGAAATTTTAGGAACTTTTTTATTTTTAAATTTTTATGGGGTTTATATATATGTTTAGGAATTTTCAAAATTAATTTCGTCAGGAATTTTGGTGAAAATTAAGTTTGAATCTTGTTTTTATTAGTGTATGTATGATTTTTCTTGTTTGAATTCTATCAAAATCATCACAAACTGTGGGCTTCCAAAAACGGTTGGTCAGTCTCGAGTCTTGACCTACAAATACAAATGTACATAGCACAAAACACGTCTTATTATTACTCATTCATATGGCCATACATGGCTTAGCTTTCTTGCTCTTGACTTCTTATTCATTCCATGTCACATGACTTGTTCATGTTGAACCACATAATCGGATTCGACACATATTTTCTAATTCACTTACATATGATGTTTCTTAGCTTATTAATTCTTAATGGCTCATAAATCATGCCTAAGAATGCCCGGAAAGAGATGGGAACGAAGATATGTACTTAAAACATCTTTTAAAAACATGTTGAAAATAAACTGTTGGCTAAAGTTAGCTTTTCGTCACTAGAGCCAGCTAAAGGCAAAAATTGGGCTTTCTTGAGCCACCACTTCGTCGCTCAAGCCAGCTTTTGCAGAGTTTAAAATACTGGGAGCTCGCAATGTTGGCTCGAGCCAGCACTTGGTCACTCGAGCCAGCTGTGAATTTTCTAGGTTTTAAAACACAAAGTTTGGACTCCAAAAATGTATTATAACTTGTAGAGGCTTGCATGGCCATTCCAAACTCATGAAAACACTTTGGTAATCATAAAAACATTTTAGAAAACTCAAATACAAGATGATTCACAAATCATTTGCTCAAAACCTCTTAACTTTTCCAAAATTGAGCTCCAAAGTTCTTGCATGCAAGAAATTCCTTTTCAAAACATAAATTTAAATGGTAAAACAAGATGATTCAAACATGCATGTGCCAAATAACTTACAATAACAATTTGGATGCTCAAAACCAAATTCAACATGGCCAAACTTCATATTTCCACGTATGTATGTCTCAAATTCATTCAAATTCTTTCATTTCACTTTAAACACATGCAATTGAGCCTCAAACCTTTATAAATTATGCATGCATGTGAGTTCTAGCTTTTAATTTCATCTCTAATGGCATGAATGATGTTCAAACATGAGAGTTCTTGACAATTTCATACATGCATGTATGATTTAGCACCATTTCCTTCATTCTAAGCTTATTTTATGCATTTAAACTCATAATCTTGATGAAATCTCATGCTAGATGACTTAGATTCAAAATTTAGAGATTAAATTCTTACCTAGAGTCTTTAATTAGCTAGATACTTGCACAATCTTGAAGAATTCAAGCCAAAGCCTTCAATTTCTCTTCAATTCCTACACTTTCTCTTTCTAAAAGTAAACTCACTCTCTCTCTAGAATACAATCTCAGATTTTTTTTCACTCAACAATGGGCAAAGATGAGCTCAAATGAGCTTAAGGCTCATGTTTATATAGTTGTAGTGGCTTAATACAATAATTAAAACATTTGGCCCACCAAACACAACTTAATTAATTAAACTAAATCAGTTTTTAATAAAATTTTCCATATGATTCCAAAAAGTTCGAATAACATATTGATGTAACTAATTTTTGTTTTAGAGGCCAATAAGGCTTTCAATTTTTAAATCAAAGCAGAATTTTAAACAAATATTTCTACAAGTAACAGATAAAAAGCCAAATAACATACAAAATATATAATAAACACATAATTTATTTTAACCACTTAATTAACATCCTTAATTACGGATTAGTAATTAATTACGAATCATGGTTGTTACAGTCTCCTCACCTTAAAAAGTTTGGTCCTCCAAACTTGAGTTACCATATATATATATAGATAAGATGTCTTAGGTTCACACTGTTTCCCATTTTCATATGTAGTTTCCTCCCCATTCAGCTTGTTTCAGAGACTTGATTCGTTTCCCAGTCATTTAACAGTTCATTGTTCAATTTGGTATTTGATGCAGCAATCCACCACAGTTATTCAAAGTCATTCAGAAGTTATCAGGTATACAAGGCAAATTCATGTATTAACCCTATAGCAATAAACACAATTCTGAAGTAATCATTCACATATTGTTCATTGGCTTCAGTCTCTACAGATTCAATTGCATTACACATTTACATAGAAGCAGTCAATCATAGAACATATTGATTACATATACTTCCAAGTAGTCAAGTTTTACAATCAAACTAGTCTACTGTCAACAAGTCTCATAGCATCAATTTCGAAGTATGGTAACACAAAAGCAATCATTTTCTTATTCAAACAAGTTCATGATAGTAATGGTAATACCGGAGCAATTAACTATGTGTCATATATACATATTCCCATATTTCCAAAGCATAAGTTACAAAATTCTATATTCCCATTCATGTGTGTTCACAATCAGTTATAGGCATATGGTTAAAAACTATTTATAATCACATAGTCTACTATTGACGGTTCACATTCTTCATAAGTGTTCAAAATTGATTCAAATTCCTAGTCTATTAGTTCCTGTAGAAACACAATCCGGTCATTCGGTCATAAACAATTCATAATCCCTCATAACGTAATCAAATTAGATAATGGTTCCCAAATTAGGTAAAGGTCTCCTCAAATCAAATCAAATCAAATGAAAATCCTATCGGATCACATCATATGAAAGTTCCATCTGGTCAGATCAAACAAAAGTTCAGAGTGTATGTCATCAAACAAAAGTTTTATCAATTCAAACAAAGGTCTCATCAAATCAAAGTTCTATCAGATCAGATTAGATAAAACTTCTATACCCATCATTTTCAAACGAAGTACATGTCATGACCCGAACCTGCCCCTATGGGTTAAGGTCATAACCGGCCAGCAATCAAGGGATTACCTGTGGCCTCAAACTAGACAAAACGTAATCCATCAGAGTTAAGGGGCCAAACGGAAGCAAATTTACAAATTGTCCATAGAGCAGTGCTTACATGGCACATCAAATGACACATCTGTATTCATTAATAGCTCACACCAAAAGGGAAAATAACACAAAGTTCTATATGCACAGGATCATTCAAAACTTAGTCAGCCAAGCCAAAACTTATGTACAAAGGTGATTCATTGTTTTCGCCAACATATAATATAACGAAAGAACAAAAGGGTGAAAACGAGTCTCGTGCGTGAGACGCTAAGGCTGACTTCTCAAAACTTGACCTTTCTCACATTTCACCGGGGCTGGGTTTGGACATCTCTTTGCTCACCTACATACACATGAATGAGTGTGAGCGAAAGCCCAGTGAATAATATCAAATAAAGAAGGTACACAAATGAGATTTACATATATCAAAAGGCCTTGGGCCAATTTAGAATTCTACTTAGTACAATAGGCGAATTCAAACTCGAACACATCAAACGGCCTTTGCCTCGAGCCCAATTCATTCATGTCCGACGGCCTCTGGCCCTATCATTCTTGTCAAACGGCCTTCGGCCCAATCATTCATGTCGAACGGCCTTTGGCCCAATTATTCATGTATGTCAAACGGCCTTTGGCCCAACCATTCGTATCCAACGGCCTTTGGCCCAATCATTCATGTATGTCAAACGGCCTTTGGCCCAATCAATTGTATCCAATGGCCTTTAGCCCAGCCATTCGTATCCAACGGCCTTTGGCCCAATCATTCATGTATGTCAAACGGCCTTTGGCCCAATCAATTGTATCCAACGGCCTTTGGCCCAACCATATGGCATAACAAACATTTGTCCGCAATTCAAATTAACAAGCTCATAAGATTTGTATGGAGATAAGCAATTGGACAAACAACATACTCCAAGATATCTTTACTAAGATATTACTCACAGTGATCGGCTGGATGATTTGTCCTCGTGCTTGACCCTACACATTTCATAAACATAACGGGTCACAAACGATTTAATCCGTTCTTAATTCATACATCCCTCTTAGGCTTCTTTCTTATCCTTTTAACTTATTTACAAAGCTAAATGTATGCCTAAGAGTGCATAGAAATGGAAGAGAACAGAAATTGAAACACAAAACTAACTTTACAAAATTTCTAAAACAGGGCTCCTCGCTCGAGCGTGGTTTTGGCCACTCGAGTGTGAATTCGGACGCTCGAGCTGGAAGTCACACTACATGGCTCCCTGCTCGAGCGTGAATGTCCCCGCTCGAGCGAACATCAATGTCTGCAAAAGTTCTGGGAGCTCGCATTTCACACTCGAGCGGCGCTTTCCCCGCTCGAGCGGATATGCCAAATTCTGGATTTTCGAAAATTGTTCTTCAGGTTCAAACTCCATGTTCAAAGGTTCAAAACTCACATTTTTGGTACAAAAACATGGAGTGGCATTACATAATATAAGAATGCCACCAATGTGAGGCTAATTATTCAAAATCATGATCTAATTCTCAAATAGATCAACATTTCTCTTGCATGGTCCAAACTTATGCACTCAAGCTTCATACCAATTTCATAACTTCATCAATCATGCATGCATGTCAATTTTTGACTTCATTTCTATTTCAAATGTTACAAATGACACTTATTATTATGAAACCCATGAAAATTATGCATACATGTGAAGATTGGTGCCCAATTCTCCATGTTCAACATTATTCATGCTAGCTTATGCAATTCCATGGCAATTCATGGTGATTCATAGTAATTTCATGCATGCATGTGCATTCTAACTTCATATTCAATTCAATCTTTGCCATGAGCTACCATATCACTTGAATTCACAAAATTACAAACTTTACTCATAAATCTTTGCTCAATTACTCACCTATGAGCTTCAATTCTTCCAAATTATAGCAAATTCTTAAGCCTAGCCTTTCAAAGCTTGAGCTCCTTAGCAAGATCTTCAAGATTGGCCCTTCTCTCTCTCTAAATTCGGTTCTCTCTCTCTCTCTCTCTAAGGTGTGATTTCAGCCAAATGAGTTTAAAAGAGAGGAATTGAGTGAGAATGAGCCTTTTTATAGATTCCCTTAATCACATTTCATTAACACTAATTAATTGAGTACTATTTCATCAATTTAATCTATTTAATTTGGTTCGAATCAATTTTCAATTAAATTTCACCGTAGGCTCTAAAAATTACGCTAATCACAATGGCACAATCAATTTCGGTTTCTGTGGTTGATAAGGCCTTCAATTTTTCAGTTTATAACAGTAAGTTGAACAGATTTTCCTACGGAAAACAGATAAAATTTCTAAACCACATATATTCATATAAATGGCACTCAAAATCATACCAAACACATAATCACATTCATAATAAAGATCAATTAGCATAATACGGAACAGGGTTATTACAGTACATTTGGTTCTATAGTTCATACTCCATCTGCTTAGGTACATAGTCAATAGTTCCATAATTATTCTAAGTTCATCAGTTCTCAAAATCACATCAGAGTCATGTATCATACTAGTTCTTATCGAAGTGTTTCAAGTCATATACAATGTGGCATTCTTCAAATAAGTTTACATGTAGGTACATAAGCACGCAGTTGTTCATATCAAGAGGTGAGTATCATAGTTAATATTGCAGTTTTCAAATAAGTCTTTCATATAGGCATACGGTACACAGTAATGTATCATATAAAGTTCCTTGGTAGCATATAATAGCGAGTTATTATGCAAAAGTTCCAAATCAGTCATACAATCACCAAAGCATAGGTTTACTATATGGGGTGTTCAAATAAGTTACATTATCACAAAGTCATAGTCTCGATGGTCTAGTTAATAAAACAAATAACATGACAAATCATTCTGAGCAAAGGTATAGTTATATATGCGCATGTCCAGAATTTAATAATATTCCCAATACGGATTCACAAGTTCGATGTGTGGATGGACACAAAACAGTTTCCCCCAGATATGATAGTTAAGGCAATGATTCACAAGTCTACTCAGTCTAGATACAAATGTAGTAGATACAACGAGTGTGTCGAGTTTGAATCAATTAACGTCCCAAGCAAAGGTATAGATATAAGTAAGTCCAAACATTTTCCATATTACAGTCAATCATAGTGTGTTCCCGTGTCCAATCATTCTAGTATAGTTCAAAAGGTCATACATAACAGTTCATATTAAATTATTGCAATACGGTATAAAGATCTAACCCAGCAGATTCTCATTGTCCATAAGTCCCAACAATTTCCGTGGCACGGGTGATTTGTCAAACTCATAAAGTTTCAAGCATCTCACATATAATTTACATTAAGTAGTAAGTCTTCAAGACAGTCAATAACTAGAGTTCAAAATTCTAATAATTCAATTGGTTTAATCATCATGTCCATAATTTATATCAAGTTAAGGAGTGTACGATTCCCACACAAATTCTCACATAAACATTAGCGCATAATTAAGGTAATACCTGCGTCAGTCATTTCAGTATTCTGAGCATTTCCTAGAACTAGGGTATAAACCCTTCATTGCCTAATATTGCTTCCCTCAAGAGTAGAAGTTGCATTTGTTCTAGTTACAGAAATAGAACCAGTCGTACTAGCATTAGGCCTATTGTTGTTCGGATGAGCTCGTGGGCAACATTTAGCCAAGTGTCATCTCTTTCCGCATTTAAAACAAGCTCCAGATACGTGGCGACAAATGCCTTAATGTTGTTTCCCACATTCTTTACAGATAGGTATATCATTGTTCACATTGCTTCCCCGAGTACATTGTCAAAAGTTCTCGCCTTAGATTTTTCATTCACGGAGGTCATTGAATTACTTGTCAGTTCAACTTTTTGTTTCTTTTGTTTCTTACTCTCCTATTTAGTTGATGATAACGACTTTGATATTTTCAAAGCTGCTATGTTTGCCTCAGACATTAAGGCCCTATCAAGAACGTCCACATACTTTGATAATTTTAAAACACCAACTCGGTCAAACACGTCTAGGTCAAGCCCACCTTCAAATTTTTTAGCCTTCTTGTAGTCAGTGTCTATCATGTGGGGTGAGTATCGGGCTAATTCCGTAAATTTTGCCTCATATTCAGCCACAGTCATATCACCTTGTTTTAGTTGTTCAAATCCGGATACCTTCTTATCTCGGATGCTTTGGGGAAAAAAAATTTCATAGAAAATTTCTTTAAATCTATCCCATGTCATACCTCTATTATCATTTCGTACTAACATCTACCATCTCCTAGTTTCTTCTTTAAGTGTGAATGTTGCCAACAAAACTTTATGTGCCTCAGTACACGAAAATACTTCAAATATTTTCTCTGTTTCTAAAACCCAAGCCTCAGCTTTCAACGGTTCAATACCCCCTAGAAATTCCGATGGCTTCATTTTATTGTATTTATGTGTCAGAGTTATCATATCATTATCAATCAGCTCAACTTGTACTAGAGACGGCAAATGAGGTAAAAGTGATTGTCTTTGTTGTTGTTGTCTCATAGATTTAGTTAAGGCTTCAACCATTCTTTCTAAACGGTTAATTCTAGCATCAGAAGATTCATATTCATCCACGTTACTTGTCCATTTGTCTATACATAAACAGGGTAATTATTAACATAGGAAAAGTTCTCAGTGATTTCATTTTTCATTTTGGTTCAGATATGTTCACATAAGTCATATAACTTTCACGTTCATATGTTCATGTTCACATGACTTACACATTCAATATCGAAATCAACATGACATGTTATTCCACATAACTTCTTTGTTCATACTCATAGGTTTCATTTTCATTTTCTTATCAAACATACACAAAAAAATTTACGCACACTCACACGAGATAATGCCATGTCCCTATTACTTTTCTAGGACATCCTATAGCTCATATGGACTTATGTGTGTGATATAACACGTGCTTTGATACCACTCTGTCATGACCCAAACCCACCCCTATAGGTTTAGCATTGTAACCAGCCAGTAATCTTGACATTACCGAAGGCCTCTAAACAGATTAAACAAAATTAAGGTGCTAACGGAAGTATATACATAAATATAATCGTCCAATGAGTTGTGTTGACTTATATGAAACAGAATATATAAAAATTTATATACATATCCCAAAAATCATTCTCACTTACACCTATACACTTAACTATAGCATCTTAAGTACAGCTAACAAAACTAAACAAAGTCTTACATACAGAAACAACTGGATCTTATAACATGTGACACTTTAGGAACTTCTACGTGAGGCACAATGGCTGGCTGACAACAAAACATAGATCCAGACAAAAGTCTTTAGGCCAGATCTCCAAAACACTCACCTATACATATATATGTACATACAGTGAACTAAAGCTCAGTGAATAACATTAATATAAAGACGATAGTGTTGTGAAATTTTAAATTTACTTGCAAGCGCACGAACCGTATAATAGTATAGGCAAATGAATGCAAGGTCAAACCCACAGGGACTTGTGAAAATTAAGGATGTGTTTGGTAATGTTTACGTTTTTAGTTTATATTTACAAAAATTTTATAAACTGGTTTTTGTTTATTTTTTGAAAAAACATAAACTACAAACGTGTTTGGTAATTGACAAAATATTTAAAAAATTTTAAAAATATAAAAAAGAGTGAGAAATGGCAAGTTGTGGCAAGTGGCAGCGGAAGACGGTGGTGGAAAGTGGTGACGGTGGGTGGTGGGTAGTGGGTAGTGGGTAGTGGCGGGTGGGTGGTGGTGGTGAGTGGGTGGGTGACGGTGGCGGGTGGTAGCGAGTGGGTGGTGGTGGTAATGGTGGTGGCGGCGGGTGGGGGTGGTGGTGGTAAGTGGGTGGCGGATGGCGAGTGGTGGTGGCGGATGGGTGGTGGTGGCGGGTAGGTGGTGGGTAGTAGTGATGGGTGGGTGGGTGACGGTGACGGGTGAATACAATTGGAAGCAAACTATCAATACTCAAACAGTATGTACTCGTTACATTGAAAAAGTTTGCTTGAAATTACTAAAGCACAATTTTGAGATGCAAAAACATCATTCAGTAAAAGAAATATTAATTTATTCCTTATCATTATATAAAATAATTTTACTGAAATAATCTGTCATGATTTTGATTCTAGTATAAACTTGCTCTGATACCACATGTAAGATTTTAGGATCTATATACTAGAAATCAAAACAATATGAATATATATAAACTCAGATACATAGGGTGTGTTTGGTAACGTTTACATTTTCAGTTTATATTTATAAAAATTTTATAAACTGGTTTTTGTTTATTTTTTGTTTATTTTTAGAAAAATATAAACTACAAACGTGTTTCGTAAATGACAAAATGTTTAAAAAATTTTAAAAATATAAAAAAGAGTGAAAAATGGCAAGTGGTGGCAAGTGGCGGCGAAAGACGGTGGTGGAAAGTGGTGACGGTGGGTGGTGGGTTGCTGGTGGTGGCTGACGGTAGCAGGTGGGTGGGTGATGGTGGCGGGTGGTAGCGAGTGGGTGGTGGTGGTGGTGGTGGCCGGTGGTGGGTGGTGGTGGCAGGTGGATGGTGAGTGGTGGTGGCAGGTGGTGGGGGCAGGTGGGTGGTGGGTGGTGAGTGGTGGTGGCAGGTGGTGGTAGGGAGTGGGGGGTGGTAGCAGAAGACGGTAGTGGAAAATGGTGGCAGGAGGTGGCTAGTGTTGGGTGGAAAAAAAAAAAAAAAAAAACTGAAAACCCAAAATGGAAACACATTTTTTGTGTTTTTATTTTTTGGCCAAATTTATAAACTGAGACCACTGATTTATAAATCAAAAATTTTACCAAACAAGTTTTTATTTGAGTTTTTTTAATTTTTGTAAATATAAACAGAAAACTGAAAACGTAAGTGTTACCAAACGGCATTATTTTGGAATTTAAATTACCTTAACCTAGTTAACAAATCTGAAATTTTTGATTCTAAATTCTACTAATGCAACACAATAACCTAGTTAACAAATCTGAAACTTTTTATTCTAAATTCTACTAATCCAACACAATGACAAAGATAAAGCTGGAATTGATCAAGTAATCAAATAAACGGGACTAAGGTCTCAGAATCCACAATCAAATATAAATAATAATCAAATAACATAATTTGATCAATTCCCTTAATGTCCAACACAGTAATTTTGTGATAACCCAACTCTGTGTTATGCTAATTGATCTTAATTATGATTATAATTATGAGCTTGATATGATTTTGAGTGCTAATTATATGATTGTGTATTTGTCATTTTGTATCTGTTCATTTTAGGAAAATCTGTTTGATTTTCTGCTATAAAAATTCAATTGAAGGCCGTAGAGGCAACGGAAATTGAAATTGACTGTATTTTTACGATTAGCACAATTTTTAGAGCCTATGGTGAAATTTAATTAAAAATTGAATCGAATTGAATTAATTGGATTAAATCAATTGAAGTAAGCATAGTTAATTAGCCTTAATCAAGTTTGATTAGGCAAGTCTATATAACGGCCTATGTACACTAAGCTCATCCTTTTGAGCTCATTTTCATACTTGGATGAAGTTACACTCTAGAGAGAGACTGAGAGAAGGCTCTAGAGAGAGAGAGAGAGACTGAAGGCAAAATTTGAGAGTTAGGCAAAGAGCTTGAAGATTGAGAAAGATAACTCAAGAACTAGCTAGGAATTGGAAGATTAGAGCTCCTAGGAAAGTAAATGAACTCGAATTCTTCAGTTTAAGTCCATAATTACATGAATTCTAGTATGATATGTGACCCAGAACAAGAATTGAGCTAAATATGATGAAATTGAAGTTTGTATAGACATGCATGTAAGCTTTTACCATGAATATGTACATTTGAGCTTTTAGCATGTTAAACATGCAGAATTAGTGGATAAGTTAGACATGCATCGATGAATTATAGGACTATGGAACTTGGTTGCATATTATTGAAGCTATAGAATTGAAACCCATATTTTAATGATGATAGATGGGAGTTAAGTTGAGATTGCATGGGAATTTAAAATGATGATTTGCCAATTCATGAAGTTCATGTATAAGAAATGTAATTTTTCAAGTATTAATGTTCAAATATATGTCTTTGAAGTTTTGGGTGAGTTATGCATGAAATTGGCCTTTGGAATTGAGTTTTGGGCTTCAAACAGAGTTTTGGAAAACCCAGAATTCGACTTGTCTGCTCGAGCGAGGAAAGTGTTGCTGTAGACACCCTATTTTTAACCGACCTTAAGACTCAGACGTCACCAGTTGAGCGCTCGGTGATATTGCATATTATGCTCGTTTAGAAGTCTTAGAGTCACGGCCGTGAGCCCTGCCTCCGGATTTCCGAACCCTCTTCTGTGCCTTGCCTCGGTTTGCGAACCAAACTCAGTTTTCTCTTTTTCTTTTCCTGAGGGGAGGGAGAGGTCCCGTAGACCATCTCTCAGTGGCCGTGGGCTACATTTTGTGGCTGTAGGCCATTTTGCCCATTTCGGAGCCCGGTTCCCAGTTTTTCGGAGCCGTTGGCCGTGTGCCTCGGTTCGGGACCGCCTAACCATCTCCGTTTGCCCCGGTTTTTGGCATACATCTTATTTACTCCCTTTTGAGGGACACTGAGGTCTGAGAGACCTACTTCGTGGTCGAATACCACCTTCGGTGCCTAACAGGCAGTTTTCGGGGCCCCGAACTGCGCGTTTTAGCCCCCGAACATTCGTTTTGCATCGGTTTTCGTTCATTTTTGGCAGGTACCTCTGTGTTATCGCCAGGAAGGCCGTAGAAGGGTGGGAGGCCAGCAATTGTTTCAGCAACCAGTTATATATCCTCCGGCGCCCTCCGACGCCCGTTTTTCTCACTTCCAAGCCAATGTTGACCACCCTTGGACCATTTTCTTGAACTTTTAACCACATATTTGTGATGTACACACATGGGAGGACCCTAAAAGTTAGTGGCCGGCCAGTAATTCCACTTGACCCTTTTGAACCCTTCCTAAAAGTGGCCTATTCTCTCTCCTGTTTTACAGTTGCCAATTTTGAATTACAGGGTTGTGTTGAGGACACCAATTTGTGGTGGCCGGCCATTAAATCTTCTTGACCCCTTTGACCTTTGGCCGGCCGGCTATGGGAGGTGGCCGGCCGGCCACCTGCAGCTCCACAAAGTGGCCGGCCATGATCCTTGCAGTATGTACATTACAGCTATACACTTTTTTCCCTCAAGAAATCTCTGTCCGGGGGGACAACTTTTGGGGAGAAACTTGGCTTGTTTTCCCCCCATTTCTTTCCCTTCTTTTCCCCCCTCTTTGGTCCATATACTTGGCTGGCCAGCTCTGTCATAAGGGTGAGAAAATTTCCCTTCAAGCCCTTTGCATTATATCTCTCTCCCTCTCCATCTCCAAGCTTCCATTCTTCAAACCCTACACCATTTTACACTACACCATCAAGCCCTACCCTTCCATCCTCCACTCCAGCAGTTTGAGGGTGTTCTCCAGAGCTTAGGGGTGCTGCAAACTCAAGCCAAGAGTTGCTAAAGACTTGTCTTCAAGGGTAAGTTCTATTTCCCCTCTTTTGAGCTTATTTTTGTATTATTTCTTAGCCACACATGCTTACTGTTTTGAGCTCCGAACAAAACTGAAAGTACCCTTCATTTGAGCTCTATTTCATGTTTCATTAAGGGACTTTTGTCATTTGAGGTCCCCACCTTACACTTGCTTCATTATCCCTCTTGTATGCCATAATCTTGCATGTTATTTTTGGCCTATATGTAATCTGTTTTGGAGCATGATGTAAACTGTAAGTGAGCTTATTTTGAGCCCTTCTTCAACATTTAAGAAGGGCTCATTACTGTTTGGGACCTCCATGTGTCACTTGCCATTATACCCCTCTTTGGTCCCCATTTTTGCATGATTTGGCAGCCTATTGTGCTTCTGTTTTTGGGTTCTTTTCAGAACTAAAAACAGTCTTATTTTGGCCCATTCTTCATGTTTCATTAAGGGCCTTTCATGGTTTGAGGCATCTTTTATACACTTCATGTTATATCTCTCTTTTGGGCCTCATTTTGCATAGCATTTTGGACATATTTGCATACTGTTTTGGGTCCGGACATCAACTGTAAAATGCATTATTTTTTTCCCCTCTTCAACATTGTTGAAGGGCCCCTTTGTGTTTAAGGTCAGCAACCACCACTTGCTTCTTTGGCCATCTTTTGGCCCATTTCTTGCATGAGAGTTTAGCCATACCTGTGCTGGTTTTTGTGGTTTTCCATAAACTGTAAAAGATCATGTTTTGGGCCCCTCTTCAACTTTGTTGAAGGGCCCTAATCTGTTTGAGGTCAGAAGCTGTGAGTTGCTTCATTATCTCACATTTAGGGCCATTTTTGCATGCTAGTTTTGCCATATTTGTGCTTACTGTTTTGCCATGCTTTGAACTGTAAAAATTCTTGTCTAGGGGCTGCCTTGCTTCTGTATTTTCATCTCATGTTCAAATTATGCATGCATTGCATAGCTATAGGCCATTTCATGCGCCAAAATTCATGTTTCGGGACTTGTTCCGTGCATCGGGTATCATTTCGCTTTGTTTCGGGGCTGTTTTCCCCCTCGTTTTGTTACTGATTTTTGCATGTTTGCATACCATATTCCATGTCTTTGCCATGTCTCATTAGAGTGGCATTTCGGTGCCTGAGGGTCGGTCCTCGGTTTGCGTGCACGCGTGCACGCATTTCGAGTTATCTTGTTTTCATCTGATGGCCTCCTATGTGAGTGTGGCTGAGGCTCTCTCATGTCGGTGTAAGCCCATTATTGCATTGCGTATGCCATTCCATCCATAGCATTGTGTATGCCCGGTTGTGTATCACCTCGTGTAGCTTGTATGCCATTCCATAACATTGTGTATGCTAGGATTGTATCTTAGTTGCATTTCATGCATGTCATGCATATTGCATCGTGTTCGGGATAGGAGTTAGCCCGGGCACGGGAAACGAGGTGAATTTCGTACTCCGAGTGACAGAATGTGTCTCAATTCAAAGTCACCGACACTCCGGATTATCCATGATGGAGTTAGGTTTTGTTGTATTTATACGTGCATTCATTCCATATTGAATTGCACAATTCAACCCCTCGGCCATCATGCATCGATATGCGTGATTGGTGGCACGAGGATCGAGACATGCATACATTTGTGAAAATACATTGCTATGCCCCTTTCCTGCTCTCTGTTGCAGCAAATCAAGAATCAGCGGTCTTTCGAGGCCTGGCACGCATTTCAAGAATAGGTGTAAACAGAGGCTAATTGGGGCATCCCAGTGGATTTCCGCGCAAGGCAGCCCAAAAATACATCATTCATCAGAGTCAAGGCAGTCCCTGGCTTGCACGCCAGTTTTACAGCTTTCTTAGTTAATTTGTAAATTAATTAGGAATTGTACATATTGGATTGTATTATTGGACTGTAATTATTCTTTATTTGGACTGTAACTTTATTCGGACCCTCTGTTTTGCGAGGGCATATTGTAATAAAGTGTGGGTAGTTGTGAATGTATGCTTCCAACTCACTCGTCTTTCTCCCTTTATTTATCCGGCTTATGATGGTTAAGATTAGGGCATATTTCAATTAGCATAACAGTATGACAGCATGTTTGCATTCATTCATCTGTTTGCTGGCACCGGGCTCGCGCATCATACTAAGCTGCATTTGTATTCAATTCCAAGGTGAATACATGTTAGGTGCATTCCATGTTGGCCATGTTTAAAGAGCCGAGCCTGTTTATAGTTTGCATTTTTGCATGGTAATTTCTGTTTGGCTTGGAGTACTCGGTGAGTTTTTATGCTTTAGCACCTTGCATGCGTGTGAGTGACTGCCATGAATTAGCATGCTTACCATAAGGCTATATGCTTATGTGATGAGTGCCTTGAATCCTGTGGTGAAGGTTGGTTGTTTAGATTGGAATAATTCATCAAATGTGTGTTTTAAGCCCACTAGATAGTGGCAAAACCATCTTTTTCTAAAGCCCCCGAGGGTGCCAAAATCTGCATTTTTAAGCCTAACTTTGCGAGTAGCAAACATCTTTCAAAACAAACATGAATGTTTTGTTCCATCAGACGACGGCTTACTTGTATCTGTGCGCATCACATAGTTAATGTAGGCTAATAACCGGAATTAAGAACACACAGGTTCGTTTGTTTGAATTTCCCAAAACTTTTTGGGAAAAATTTCTCTACAAATGAGTTTTCAGAAAACTCAAACCAAACAAATTTTTTCCAAATTTTTTTTCCAAAACTTGTAAACCATAAAAGTTTTCCAAACAAACTCTTCTCTCGATACACATCAAATCAATCACTTTTTCCAAACTCTCTAAAAAATTTGTCGAAAACATCTTTCCAAAAAAAACCAAACCAAACAACTTTTCGTACTTCTTTAGTCTCCCAAACTCATTCTCCCCAAAATCAAACCAAACCAAGCCCACAATGTTTTTCAAATAATAAATATCATTGGTTAGTAGAGCCGATCTTTTGATCGGCGCGAGCGGGGTGCTCACGAAGTGACCTTCCCCAATTCGTACCCAAGTTCTCGAGCCGAGGCAACTTTGGTGATGACGGACACGTGGCCTTAGCAACGAGTCAGGGTTTGCCTAAATTTCCAAAATTATAGACATTATGGTGGCGACTCTGTATCTGGCAAAGCAGTCCATGTTTGGCACTTCTTTCAAAAAAATCAGTTTTCCTAAAATGATTTGCCGGATTTGGACTCTTTGGTTCAGACTTAGAACCGTGACTACGAAAGTCGAGTCCGAGCTGTAGCGAGGGTCCCCCGCGGGCTTGTTACAGTTTCTGGCGACTCTGCTGGGGATTTAGAGAACTTGACTCGAACTCGTGATATCTGTTTTTGACTACACTTGTGTGTTTCTTTGCATTGCATTTGCATTGGTGCGCCTAGGACACCGTGTTTGCCATCTGCTATTCCTAAACGGTTTGCCGGAGCCCATTCTTGTCAAGGCATGACCATAGGGCTGACCGGTTGTGGGCTCTGCCAGTATGGGAACACAAACCCCAGTTTTACCGGGGCACCCTCTTTGACCATTCGACCTAGTGCATATTCGGATCCATAGTGACCATTTCAAACTAGGACAGGTTGCTTACCTGTTTATAGGTTGTTTGAAACCGCTCTGTGCGTAGTGAAACCCTAGCTCCTGACAAAATAGGACAGGGAAACCCTACCCAACATAGGGGTGTTTTGGCTCTCACTTACTTGTTATGTGCTTTTGGGGTGCGTCTCCATACGAATGCATGTATCAGTTTACAGGGTTTGGGCATCAGGCCTGCGGGCATCAGTTCAGTATTGTGGGTATCAGGCCTGCGGGCATCAGTCAGTATGTGAGAATCAGTTATCTGCGAGTATCAGATTCAGATTTAAGGACAGTGATTCAGGGATAATAATCAGTGTTGGAGGACAGTGTGTATTCAGCTTGTCGACTGTGTGTTGTTATGCCAGGCTGTGTGTCATGCATTTATTTTAAGCTGTTATGCTGTCCGTTTATCTGTTTATTTATTTCCTTTTCGCTTTATTTATCTTTTGCTAGGGCAGTTCCAGCACAATTGCTTCCAACCCAGCAGACATTCCCCAAGCACTTTGGACACGAGGTCGTCGACTCAATCGATCCGAGGATCTAATTGACGGACAACCAGTGTTCCATTCTCTACCCCCGGTTATCAGGCAGAGACCGAGGAAGCGCAGTGTATCTGAGCAGAGGACTACCCCGTCAGTGAACAGTCAGATTGGGATCCCAATTACTGCTATAGAAATAGACTTGCCAATAGTTCGGACGAACCAAGGCAGTATGGCAACACCGACAGGAGTCAAGGAAATGATGCGTCAGATGCAGGAAACCATGAGAGCCATGCAACAGGACGCCATTCGCCGGGATGAGTTTGCCAAACAGCAGGCCGAGATCATGGCCCAGCAGGCCGAACTGATTACCAGACTACAACAGCAGAATGCGGCATCTGCTTCACATCAAGTCCCTTCTCCGCCAGGGGCTCCATTACCCGAGCAGGCACCTACTGTTCAGAACGCTCTGCCTAACACCCAGAACACTGTGCCAAATCTCCAAAACCTATAAGAGGACACGAATCTTCCAACGGGGCCAGCTCCGCCCCCGCTTCCACCACAGCTGTCCAAAACCCATACACCCAACCATCCGGACTCTCCTTTCGAGTTCGAGATTGACCATACAGCTCTGAAATTGAGCAAACTTGAGAAGCTTTTCAAGAAATCCCAAGGGGTAAAGGCTATTCCGGATATCGAGGACGGATATACTGATGTGGCCGTGACATTGCCCGATAGGTTCAAAATGCCGCAAATTGACCGCTTTGACGGGTCCGGGGACCCCATGGTCCATTTTCGGCTATTCTCAGACATCCTGCGGCCAATGGGCCTAACCCGACCACAGAAGCTTTCACTGTTCAGCCGAACCCTGTCGGGTGTGGCCGCCCACTGGTACGCGAAGTTAGAGGATGAAGTGAAGAAGAATTTGGATGAAATGGCTGAGGCCTTTGTCGCGCAATACTCGTACAACACTCAGATCGAGATTACAACTCGTGATCTCGAAACGACAAGGCAGGAGCCCAAGGAAACTTTCTCAGACTTTGTAATCCGATGGAGGGCAAAGGCGTCAATGATGACTTTGAGGCCCACTGATAAGGACCAAATCCGGATGATTGTGCGCAATCTCCACCCAAAGTTGATGCAGAGAATGATTGTAATCCCCTTTCCCACTTTCTCGGATTTACACGAGATAGGGGTGCAAATCGAAGATGCAATGAGGCAAGGTCTGTTTGACCAGGATAGGGAGCAACCGAGGAGGACTTTCAACCGTAACAACAATGCAGGCCCGAGCGGTGCTGCAAACGCAAGAGCCTCTGAAGTCAGCATGGTTATCACCATTCCCCCTCCCCTTCTAAGGCCCATGGCAGCCACACCCTTCTCCGGTGCATCCGGAAGCAATACTCAAACCTCCAAATATCCCCCCAGAGGCCAAAGAACCTTCACCCCACTATACATGCCTTTGTCTAAGGCTCTGGGGGTCTTGATCAGAAAGGGACATCTCAAGCCCTTAGAGCCGAGGCCATTGCCGAACCCACTCCCTCCTTCTCACAACCCGGCCAAGTACTGCGCATATCACCAGCAGTATGGCCATGATACCGACCAATGTTATAGGCTGCGTCATGAGATTCAAGACCTCGTTGACAAAACTGTGATTTTGCCGCCAGAAAAACCCAACGTCACAACCAACCCCCTCCCTACACACAACCAAACTCCACCTCCCAAAAGAGTCAACTTTATCCAGACTGGGGTCGTGTCTTACTATCCTAGCATCTATATTACTCTCACCCACCTACCTAAGCCGGAGGTGTTCCTCCCTGACTGCACTGACTCCTTGTGCATGTTGGACATCTCTACAACCCAACCCGAACCAGCGGTGGTGACCGTGGAAGATAGTGCAGCAGAGGTTGCAGAGGGGGATTGAATGGTCGAGGCTAGGTTTGAACAGTCTGGAATTTTTGCTGAGGAAACCTACGACCCAAGTGAATACATCCTATCAGTGGGCCAATCCGAGCTGAGTGTGGGGTTGCCAGAAAGTGCAGAACTGTATATGATCCGAGGGGGGGGATTTGAGCAGAGATCAGATGATCTAACAGCTGTAAAGGAGGACTTCGCCAACCTGTAATTTTTCGATGATCAAGAACCAGGGGATGCGGCAATCAACTGGTTTGACTATGAGGAATCGGCGGAGGCCACTGGATGGCTCGATGATCAACCAGATGCAGTGGGAGGATCACAACCAGAACAGGGCCCGGCAGGGGCGGGGGTATCAGTTGTGGCCGGAAGGGCCGGAAGTCAAAGTATATTGCCGGAGAGCGTCGGTACGAAGAATTTCGCTCTGGACGGAAGCATTGTGGATGCAAGAAAGGCTGAACAACAAGCTGCGCTAACGCAGATAAAACAACAAGGTTCTGAGAGAACCGGGAAAGCTAAGATCCATGAAGGGATCGAAAGTGCTGCGGGCACAGGGATAGAGGATGCTGTGGGCATACAGACTGAAAGTGCTATGAGCACGAATATACCCGAACCGGACGGGCGTCTTTTGAATGCTAGTGGAATGTGGTGGGAAGACGATGACTTATATCTTGCCCACACGGATGAAGATTGGGGAAGTAATCAACCGAATGACACTTGGTACCTCGATGAGGTGGATCACATGACGAGAAGTGGGCGGTACTTCAAGCCCCCACACTTAGACCAACCCGAGGCATCCGGGAAGGATAGAGAAGCAGAAAAACAGAAGGAGAAGCAGATTGAAGAGGAAGCTGTGCTGAAACAATTAAAGAAAATACAAGCAGACATCTCCATCTGGGGACTGCTAATGGCATCACGAGTACACAGAGAAGCTATTGGCCAGATAAGTTGCCGTTTGCTCTGTGGGGCTACAGAACTTCGATTAGAACTTCTACCGGAGCAACTCCGTATTCGTTAGTTTATGGAATGGAGGTTTCTGATTACACAAAGGGGCATCGAGGTCGACCCTTCCAAAATCAAGGCCATCTTAGAAATGCCACCACCAAGGACTGAAAAGGAGGTGCGAGGCTTTCTGGGTAAAGTGCAATTCATAAGACGGTTTATCTCAAAATTAACCTTGACTCCTGGACAACACAACATTGAATTTCATGTCTTGGACGTTCCCGCAACCTTTAACCTACTTTTGGGGCGACCGTGGTTGCACCAGGTCAAGGCAGTCTCTTCCACTCTACATCAGATGCTGAAGTACCCTCACGGGAAGGGGGTAGCAATTGTTTTTGGGAATTCATCAATCCATCCGCCGCCGGAAGTGTCCACACCTGTATTGGAAATCGAGCACGGCATAGAGGATGTGTTTTTCTCCGGGTTCACTTTGGCTGAGGCTCGAGTGGTACAAAATGTTATGGCTGTGAATGAGGGGGTGTACGTCAACACTCAATTTGTCTACCTCATGAACAAGTTACAACACATCCCCGGAATGGGATTGGGAAGAAGCGGCTGGAAAGGCGTCGCGGCATTGGCCGAAGTGCCACACAACCCTCACACCTTTGGATTGGGTTATCTGCCCACCAAAGAGGACTGGGTGAGGAAGGGAAAAGAAATGGCTGGAAGGGCTAGAGCAAAGAAGGCTGGGAAGCCGTTTGAATTAATGTACCGGCCCATTTGGGGTACCCTAAACGGACGCTTCGTCCGGGAGGGGGAAGACTTTCCATTTTGCGGCTTCCCAGAACCATGGCTGAACGCGGAGAAGAAACGCGTGCCTGGTTTTGAGATCTTCTTCGACTTACAACTATCTGGGGATGACGTTGCCGAGGCGTAGACAGACCCACCAACTGACGATAAGCAGTGTAAGGCAGTGGATTCTGAGAGCACTGAACTTGAGATGGGGGTAGCACTGGCGTGTCTACTTTCAGATCCTTCGATCGACCAAAAGTGCTTGGGGGATAACTCCTCGGTTTCCATGATTGGAGATGAAACAGCTGCGGGCTTTCTAGCGACTATCTTGGATGCATCTATCGCACCCTCTCTCACTTAGCAGTACGAGGAGGGATTTTTGTCCAGCAACACCGGGTCAGGTAGTGAGCCGGAATCTGATTCCACCGAGTCCTGTGAGTCGGAATCAGGTTCCAGCTCGACTGAGTCTGAGTCTGGTAATCCTGGGGATGATAACCCGGATGCCACAGTTATGTCCAGGTCGTCTTTTTCTTTCTCATTTGAGTCTGTTGTAACCGAGAATTCGGACGATTTGGATGAGCTTAATGAGAATCAAGTGACTGTGGTTTCTGAGTACTTTTCTGTGCCCTTAATTTATTGCATAAATTCAGACTTTCAAAATTTTGATGAAAACGACGAGGAAGAAATTCCTCCGGTTTTGCAACGTTTAATTGAGCAGGAGCATGAAAGATTTGTCAAACCCTTAACGGATGAAATCATTACCGTGAACATTGGTACTGAGAAGGACTCGCGGCTGGTCCAGATCGGGTCCACGCTGTCTTCGGAGGAACGCGAGCACTTAGTCGCGTTACTAAAAGATTTCAAAGATGTTTTCGCGTGGTCCTACGAAGACATGCCTGGGATCGATCCTGAGATTGTACAGCACCGGATCCCCCTTGACCCCGAAGCCCGACCTGTTAAGCAAAAACTCAGAAGGATCCGCCCCGACTGGGCTCTCAAGATTAAGGAAGAGGTCACCAAGCAGATCGACGCAGGCTTCCGTTGGTATCCGAATACCCGAGTTGGTTGGCCAACATCGTTCCAGTGCCGAAGAAGGATGGCAGGATCCGGGTATGCGTGGATTTCAGGGATTTGAACAGAGTTAGTCCGAAGGACGACTTTCCCTTACCGCATATAGATGAGTTGGTGGATTTTACAGCAGGGCATGCTTTGCTCTCATTCATGGATGGCTTCTCAGGGTACAATCAGATAGTAATGGCGCCAAAAGACAGAGAAAAGACTGCATTCACCACCCCGTGGGGGACTTACTGCTACAGGGTAATGCCGTTTGGGTTGAAGAACGTCGGAGCTACTTATCAACGGGCCGCGACCACGATATTACACGACATGATCCACAAAGAGGTTGAGGTGTATGTGGACGACATGATTGTCAAGTCCAAAGAAAGAGAGGGCCACTACACCGCCTTGCAAAAGTTCTTATATATTTTAATTCTGAAAATTATAGAAAATTAAAAATATAATTATGAAAATTACAAAAAAAAATTTAAAAAAATCTGGAAATTATTTTTCTATTTTATCAATTGTCATGCATAATTTGTTAATTCCTTTTGGTTGTTTTAGCATTTATTTTTGTACTATTAAATTGTGGAATTAATTTATTAATTGTTTAGTATATATTAGTTGAGAATTAATATATATTTTTGAGTGCTAGATCTTCATGACTATAATCTTTTCCTTAGTAGGAATTGTAATTTGACCTTCATCATTTGACCATTTATTTATTTATTATTGATATATGTTTGGATGGATGAAGGTAATGTTGGTAATTTTTGTACACATGTTTATTTATTTATTTTTGTATTGTTAGTGGTAGACCCCACAAATGTATTAGTGAAGTAACATTCCCAAGTTTTTTATTTTTATTTTTATTTTATTTATTAAAATCAATGTATTAGGATTCTTTTGGGTGTAATTATTTATTTATTTATTTTGGATGTATTTTTCCAAAGTCATGTAAGGGGATGTGTTTCACTGTCACCAATGCATTTCAAGGTTGCCTTAACATGTTGTACCATATTACCAATAGCGCTTCAAGTGAAGCCCACACACAAAATTGTATGGCACATTTTTTAGACTTATATATATATATAATGCATAATTTAATGTTATGGATTTAAGAGATGATTTTACCTCTTACATAATTTTATTCAAAATTAATTGGGTGCCATATTTTAGGTCACATAGAGGGAGATGATTATGAGCTTTTTCGATCTCTCTATAGAAGTAGAAATACTATATGTCAATTGTGTATTTGGAATAAATTTTTTAAAAAAGTGTGCTAGTGTCAAACTTTGTGCGATGAATTTTGTGAAATGGCCTATAAGAATGTTGCTGCTAACCTCACCAAATGAGAAAAATTGGATGGGTTGAATTATGATATGTGGCATAGAAATATTCAATACTTGCTTAATGAACAAGAAGCCTTAGATACTTTAACTATCCTTATGATCCGTCTTGAGAAAGGGACCACTACCTAACATCGGCGTGACATCAAAATCTATGAGAAATAGGTCAGGAAAGATCGGTGCGCTATACTATGCTTAACAGCATGCACAATGATCTCATTAGGGAGTTTGAGGCAAGCCCCATTGCTCATGATATGTGGAATCAACTGAAAATTACATATAGAACCACATCTGCAACTAGGTTGCATGCTTTTATTTTGAAATTTGAGCAGTATGCTATGGATCCAAAACACTCAATGGTTAAGCATCTCAGAGCTATGTCAACCATGATACATGATTTGAAGGTTGATGATAATGTTCTTACTAAAGAGCAGCAGGTTACAGTTGCGATATATTTTTGCCCAATTCATAGGGGACTAATAAAACTTATGCTTACACACAATAAGAACATCAAGATTTTTGTTGATATCTCTTGCCACCTTGAGTTGGAAGCAGAGTACCTAGGGATGCACCACAGCACTGCCCTTGTCACCAAAGATAGGCAGCGTAAGACATTCAGGCATAATCACAACAAACAAGAAAAACATGGTGGTGTGTAGACACCCCATTTTTGACCACTTGTAAGACTTAGGCGCTTGGTCCAGCGCACTTGATGATGAAAACTGCATTGTGTAATTCGAGTTCTTGGCAAGGAAATCCAAAGTTGAGCTCCAAAATAAGCCCAAAACCTTCCTACTTGTCTCATTCTTACCTCAGAGGTTCATTTTTGACCATTGTGCCACCTTATACCGAGTTTGAAACAGGGGAGTGGGGCAGTACATTAGGGCCCGATAGTGCCCCATTGGGAGCCGGCCGTGGCTATTTGGGCCCGGCCATGCCTCGATGACGATACACACTATTCTGGGTGAGAGCCTGCCAGCTGTCTTTTTTTGAAGATATTTTTGACTTGTTTGGCTCAAATTCTATAAAAACAAGGTTATACCTCTGTTTTGAGGGATGAAAAATTTCAAAAGAACATATACACACAAGAGAGAGCTCCTTCTTCCTATACAAGTCATCTTTAAGTCAACCTATCTCTCTTGGTCAATATCCATACACCATACATCACCTTATATCATAACCTTAGAGCTTTGGTTGAGGCTTGTACACCACAATTCAAGCTTGAGAGTGTGCTTGAACAAAGTTTGTGTTACAAAGAAGAGCTTGCTTCTTTGAGAGGTATAAGCTTACTACCCCTTCTCTTGCTTTCTTTGCCGTCTCTTGCTATCCATTTCTTGTGTTTTTATATTGTTTTGAGCCTATTTCAAGCGTCTACGCTTGGGTTTGGATAGCTACCAAAAGGTAGAGAGAGTTAACATTCTTTCTTGCACCTTCACCTATAGCCTAAACCCTTGTTTTACACCCTTTTCTTTGCTTTCCAAATTGATTTTCAAAGTTTAAAAGAGGCTAAAAATCATGCTTTGAGGTTTCAAAGGTGGAAGGGTTAGCTACCCCTCCTTGTTCTTGCTTACTAACCTTATTTTCTTTGCTTGTTGTTTAGCTTTTTGGGATCTTTTCATGCACTTTGAGCCACTGTTTTTTCACCTATTAGGGGCTGTTTTAGGGTTGTCCTAGGTTATTTAATTGGTTCAAGTTTTAATTAGTTCATTGTTGTATCATAAATTCTCATATATAGCTTGTTGTGTGTTGTTCTTAGCTTTTCTGTAATTGATTTTCATGTTAAGAGCTTCATTTTAATAAGCAACTTATCATCAATTTCTTTCATTTGAAAGTTGTTTCAACCGGTTGATGGTTATTCAAAACATGAGCTAGAGATTTATGCTTAATGGCTTAATCTCTACGAAGATTCATCGTCAACGACATGGTCTCTCTTTCATGCTGAGAATCACTTCTCGTTTGACATGCTTCTTATTTAGTAAACGTAATATTTAGTGGACGTAATCACCACCTTGGACAAATAGATTAAAGAATGGCAAAGACTAATGAATTTGGCTTAAAACGAACCAACCAACATAAAGAATATGAGTTATATTGCTTAGGTTCGGCCAGACGTTATGCCGAGTCTATTGTATCAAGGGTCGTCATACATCAATCAATGATGTTTCGATGAACCTTGAAGCATTTCTATCTCCCTCTTTGAGCTTATTTCATGATAAGAGAGAAGGGGGGTCATTGTTGATTACATTCATTAATTTTTTGTCCAAACTCATGTCCGAAGTTATCAAGCAATCAACTTGCTCATTGATGGTCTTGGTAATGACTTCGTTCTTCTCTTAAGGTTTTCCATGATAGAGAAGAACAGAGAGGACAAATAGGGCCTAGAAAGGCTTTATTTGCATTGTTCTCACCTCAGAGCACAAAACATTATTTGGTATAAAATTTAGTACCGGCTGGCACTCTTTGGGTCCTGCCGAAGCTCGTTTGGAGCCGGCCGACTCCCAATGCTTGGTAAACAAAGTGTTTTGCAGAAAACAGAGGGCAGTAGCTAAAGGTGAGACAAAGCAATCAAGGCAGACAGAGCAGCTTCTGGGCATTGTGCATGCAATCATTGTATCTCATGGTTTCTTAGATTAATTTTTTTTTATTTATTATTAGCCCTGTTGTAATTATTATTGTTGTAATTAATTATTAGCTTTGTCGTAGTTATTATTATTGTTTATTTGTTCTTTGTATAGCTAGTTAACTTAGATTACTAGTTTGTTGCTCATTATCATAATGCGTTTGTTGTAATAAATTAGATAGTTTAGCTATTCATTTATTATTTGTTCTAACCTTGTAATAGGTAGTTAGTTTAGCTCAATTCATTCATTTGAATTTGTAATAATTAGTTTAAATCCGGACATTTGGACATTTATTTGCACCCTCCTGCGCGAGGGTAAGTATGTAATAAGTATGTATGTCTTCCAACCTCCATTTCTTTCTTCCTTTTATTTACCCGCTTATGATGGTAGTATAGAGTATCATGTTTATTTAGTATTCCCATGTTTGCATACACTCGTTTCATGTATGTTTGGGTTCGGCTCATCATACTAACCAATGTTAATTTCAAATTCATTGTTAGAAGATGTGATTTATTGCATGCCTTGAATTGGATCATATACCATGCTCATAGCTGAGCCTATTAAAAAATTGCATAAATGTGTGCGTTGCATTAGTCACATTGCATCGTTTAGAAACATGCATATTTTCTAATTATTTTGCTTTGATTGGCTTGCCTTGGAGTACTAAGTGAGTGTTTATTACTTTAGCATTTTGTATTGCGTGTGATTGTTGCCATGTCAAGCATGCTTTCCATGAGGCTAAATGCTTAAATGATATAACTCTTTGAATGCCTGTGTATGAAGGTTAATTGCAAAAATTGGGATAATTTGATTAATGTACATACAAACTCACATTTCCAAGTGACGAGTATCAAAAACAACTTTCAAACAAATATGAAATCAAAGTGTATCAACTTTTACAAATTAGTCTGTACTTGTGTGCAACACATAGTAATATTAGTCTAATAATCGGAACAAGAGCATATAATGTAAAGAAGAATCACATCATGATTAGTAGAGGCTAATCCTTGATCGGACGAGTGGGGTGCTCAATTCATGACATTCCCCTCTCGTATCTAAGTTCCTGAGCCGAGACACTTTGGTGATGACGGATAAGTGACCTTTGGCACGAGTAACGGGTTTTCTAAATTTTTCAAAAATATTTAGGAGGCGACTCTGAAATCTGGTAACGCAGTCCATTTTTAGCATTTTTTATTCAAATCGATCTTCTAAAAGAATCGCCGAATTTGGACTCTTTTTGTGTTTCCACTGTTTCACATTGCACTTGTGAAATTAGATTCAAAACCACGGGAGTCCGAACTGTAGGGCTAGTTGTCACGACCCAAACCCGCCCCTATGGGTTTAGTACCGTAACCGGCCAGTAATCCGGGATTACCGAAGGCCTGCTTAATAGTAATACAGAATACAGGGGCTGGCGGAAGCCAATACAGTAATTAAAATATGTCTAATGAGCTGTGACAGTCTGTATGCAAAAAGACTTTTCATAGATATGCACATTCAGAACAAAAGAGTACATGCATAGATCATATACAGATATTTAGGTTAGGGACTGGATCCCTACCATAACAGTACAGTACGATGTCAATCAGTCTATACAGTAATTACAAAACAGATGCAAAAATGGGGAAACTAAAACACCCCTGAAGCCCTAGCTTGACAGGCTCGGAACCTCGCAGTGAGGCACAGTGGTTGGCTTTGACAAAAGGGAGTCTAACCCACGCTCCTAGCTCCGGTCTGGTGCCTGTACACCTACATATATATATGAGCAGTGAGCTAAAACCCAGTGAATAACATAATGCGTAAAGAGGTTAAGAATGAATGTCCTTTCAGTATTGAAAACAGTCAATTGATTCAGTATATCAGTCATTCAGTCATAACAGTCATATGTGGTATATCCAATAGCAGAACAGTACAGTAAACAGTAGGTCTTGAAAGACTGAACAGTCAATGATGGCCATCAATAATGGTTCCAAACATGGGAACCGACAGAGATCTCTGTAACAGTAGCAGTAACAGTAACAGTAGTTGCTAAGGATGCCACAATATAGTTCAGAATAGAGGACAAACATTCATTCAGTTAACAGTAAATAGTTCAATTACAGTTCAATTGATTATTTAGAAAATATTCATTTTTGAACATATCTTTACAACATTGTTACTCACAGAGTTTTAGGCTACAGATAAGCTAGAGCACGTCTCCGAGAGCCAACCTTACACAGTTACAGAGTGAACACACACTAAGCTATACGGTTGGGAAAAATAGTAACTTAACCCCTATCTTGACTCGGTGTGGTTCTACATCAATATCCTCATTAAGATACCTTAAACTAGGCCTAAGAATGCCTAGAATGGAATAAGGATGCAAAGATGCACTATAAAAACATTTTTAGAAAATAGAGTTCCCGCTCGAGCGTCACTTACCCCACTCGAGCGGACATGCAAACAAAAGTATTCGCTCGAGCGTAAGATTCCCCGCTCGAGCGGACTGCAAAAATACTGGATGTGTGAAAATCACGCTCGATTGGGCGCTCGATACCCGCTCGAGCGTGTGAAACAAGTCCTCGCTCGAGCGTCCAATACCCCGCTCGAGCGGACTGTAAAACAGTGCAAAGTGCTGGATGCACGAATTTCACGCTCGAGCGCAAAAAACTCCGCTCGAGCGTGAGTCCAAAATCTGGAATTTCCAGATTTGAATCTCAAGCTCAAAAACAAGTTTTAATGTACTAAATTTGATCCTTTTAGGCTAATTTTCTGGAAAACACTTCAAAACTCATAATATAACATGTTTCAAAGGTCAATTTGAGAAATCAAAACCCAAAGGTAGTTCAATTAAATCCAATTTCAAACCAAACTTTCAAGAACATGATAAACATGTACATGCATGAATTTGAACACTTCAAAGCTTCAAATGCTAGCTCAACTGAGCCAATTCTTTTCAAAACAAGATAAATTCATGGTCCTTAGCAAAAATATGAATATGCATGAAGCAATCTCATGAACAATAACTTCAAAACTCAAGAATGGCAACATGCATGCATGAATTAAGCTACAATACAACATTATAAGGCTCAATCCAGGCTTAGATCACTAAGGACACAAGAACCATGCATGAATCAATTCAAAAACAAGTTCAAGAAGGTGGATGTTCTACCTTAAGTCTTATATTCAAGGTCTAGGAGCTCAATTTGCAATCTATACTTCAATTCTTCAAGTTCTTCAAGCCAATTCACAAAATCAAGTTGAAATCACTCCTATTCTCTCGCTCTTTCACTCTAGTCGGTTGTGGCCTCTAAAATGGCTGAGGAAGAAATGTTATGTGATCAAGTGCAAGGCTCAAATGTGATAGGTAGTGGGCCACTAGGATGGCAATATGGTAAATAGGGCAACTTATGTAATTTAGCTCATTTTAATCTAATTTAATCATACCAAATCACAATTCAGATAAATATGCCATAAAATCACATAAATTACGATTAACACATATCACTAATCAATTTCAGATTCAGCCGCCGATAAGGCTTTCAATTCGCGGTTTAAATATAAAACATGAATAGATAGTCTAACAGTCAACAGTCAACAGATAGATATGCATTTAAACTAGCACATTCAATCAATCAGTTTAGTTTTTCAGTCAGTTCAATTACTTATCATGATCAGTCTCAGTTTAGCAATAATCAGTAGCTTAATCAGTAAACAGTGGTGAGGGTTATTACACTAGTCGTATCCGAAAGGAACACAAAAAGTAAGCTACAGTTTCTAGCGACTCTACTGGGGATTTAGAGAACTTGACTCAAACTTCATGATGTGACATTTTATTTACACTTATATGTTCTTTTGTATTGCATTTGCATGGTTATTTTAAGTCATTTTGTTTTCCATCTGCTATTCCTGGACGGTTTGCTGGAGGCTTGTCCAAAAGGCTGACCGGTCATGGGCTCTACCATGTTGGAAACACAACTCTTGGATCTGGATTACCGTTGTACCGCTTGATCCTCCTTTCACTTGTCGGTGTTAGGTGTGAGAGGTATATTAGGTAAATCTTGCTGAGGTACCCTTTCGACCATTTGACCTAGTTGCATATAGTGAAGCTATAGTGACTATTCCAAATTAGGACAATATGCCACCCATATGCAGGATGTTGTGAAACTCGTTGTTTGAAATAGTGCAACGTAGACCATGCCAAAAATTTAGGACAGAATAACCCTATGCTCCTCATAGGGATGTTTTGTTTCTTTTACTTAGTATATGCTTTTACAGTGAGACTATACAGGATGGTTCATATCAAGTATGAGTTTGAGAACAGAGCTCAATGGGGATTATGGTTCTCCAACTGTGTTTTTATTTGTTGTGAATTGGGTCGAAGTGCTGTCTGATTTTGATCGATGGTTTTTTTCTTTTTTGCTTTTTGCTAGGTAGTTTATCATCATAGCTTCAGAAAGACCCAATATTTCCTAAGTTGTGTGGATTCGCTTTGGCAGGCTTTGTAAAGCGCAAGACCTTGTTGGTGGTCAACTAGTGTTAGTCTCACTTATGCCAGTTACTCGACGAAGAAGGAACAAACAGTCAGCAACACCGGTACAACGCATTCAGCAAACACCTAACCATTCTCACTCAAGCAGTTCACCAGCATCAAATTCATCTAGACCAACAATGGCACAAAACACGGAAGAATTTGCTGCCATGATGACAACTTTCCAAAGGACCATGGATACCATAAACCAAAGGGTGGCCGCACAGGACAAAGTTATCGCTAATCTACGCCGTACATATGAGGCATCCGCATCAATCGTGCATCCGATCCCGACTGCTCAGCCAAACTCGAATCTACCTCCACCAGTAGAAAATCCCCAAATCTTGAATCTTTAGGAAATGTTTTCCCCGGCTCCAGCTCATCAGCCTCTGGTTCAACCCCTTGCGAGAATCTTTCTTTTTGATATCAATGAAATTAATCCAGCTCTGATCAAGATTGCCAAGCTAGAGAAAGCGTTGAAAAAATCCCAAGGCTTTAACTCCATTCCGGATATTGAGAACGGATACATTGAGGCTTCAGTTAGGTTATCGGAGAAATTTAAGATGCCACACATAGATAGATTTGATGGAAGTGGGGATCTGATTGTGCACGTCAGCTTGTTTTTAGATGTGCTAAGGCCAATGAGCCTGTCTAGAGCTCAGAACCTTGTCAGATATGGCGGCCATCTGGTACACTAAGTTGAAGGACTCTACAAAGTGGAATTGAGAGGAATTGTCTGAGGCATTTGTCAACCAGTACTCTTATAACACTCAGATAGAGGTAACCGTCAGTGAGTTGGAGGCTACTACCCAGAACCCCAAAAAATCATTCATTGACTTTGTTACCAGATAGAGGGAAAAAGCAACAAGAATGACAAATAGACTATCTGAAAGAAAGCAAGTCTGACTGGTAGTCCAAAACCTTGAGCCAGATATGCTACAGAGAATGATAGTGACACCGTTATCTACCTTTGCTTCCTTACATGAGTTAGGGGTCTAGATTGAGAGTGCATTCAAAAAGTGTATCATCCACAGAACTAGTGAACCTGCCAGAAGGCCATTCTCCCGAAGTACCAATGCTAGTAGTAGCACTATTCCGTGGCCTGCAGATGTCAGTATTGTTGTTTCAACGGCCAAGATGCCTGATCCCTTTGCTACTGCCACAACCTCACAACCTTCACAAAATACCAGCCGACCCCGAAATCGACGAATCTTTACCCCTCTCCATATGAGCCTAGCTTGCGCCCTCAAATTGTTAATGGAAAAGGAGCATCTCAAACCTCTCGATCCTCGTCCACTTCCTGACCCATTACCACCCAAACATGACCCTACCCAGTATTGCATCTTCTACTAGCAACACGGCCATCCCACAGATCTGTGTTACCGCCTACATCATGAGATCCAGGATCTCATCTATAATAAAGTCATCGCCTCACCCTCCAAACCAAGCGTAACTACCAGCCCACTTCCTATACACAACCAAGTCCCCTCACCTAGAAACATTAACTATATCCATACATTACCACCCTCCTATAATCCCAGTACATACATTACCCTATCTCACCTATCCAAGCCAGATGTGATTATTCCAAAAGGCACGGATATGTACATGCTAGATTTAACACCACAAAACTAACCCAAACCCGTGACAGTAGAAACAGAAAAGAAAGAGAGTGCACCAGAGAAGGGCCAGCCTGATACCCAAGTCATAGAGAAAGGGGCCTCACTCGCAGAGGAGTACGACCCCAGTTTATATATCGTGGTCGTTGGACAGCTAAAGCCAGTAGTCATATTGTCGGACTTCCTTAGCATCAATGCTATTGGGGAGGACCAGTTAGGGCAAAATCAGAACGATTGGCCGGAACAGGTCCTAAATGACTTGGCCGAATGGGAAGAAGACCTGGCTGAGCTGGAAGAGGATCTAGACAACCTCTACTTCTTCGAAGAAGAAGTTACAAGCAGTGTACAACTGGGGTGGTGGGATCCAAGCTAGCCAAAAACAAACAATGAGTGGCTGAGAGAGGAGGAGTCAAATGTTGAGAAACAAATAGAAAAAGACTGGGAAGGAAGAGGAAATTAGTGCTAGTGGCAAGGCTGAGGCTGCACCTCTGACTGAGAAAGAATAGGCACTAGAACAATTTCAAAAGGAAAAGATAGAAGAGATCCAGACAAAGATAGCTCTGCAGCAGGGAAAAGGAAAAAGGAAAGAAGAACCCGAGACAATGGTGGGTGATGTCCAAGCTACCAAGAAGGTCAAATGGGAGCTCAGTGACCAGAAAAGGATGTTAAGAAAGCTTAGAAAATATCACGATTTGGAAACCAAGACTATGGTGGAAGAAGAATGGTATAATGATGGGCCACGTGATGTTAACATGCTCCAAATAGAACCTAATGCTAGCTTGACCATGACTACAAGAGAGTGGTGGGAAGACAACGACCTAAGTCATACGTACACTAGCGAAGGGTGGAAGGATGATACCCCTGATGACACCTGGTATACTAATGAGATTAATCACATAACCCAAAGTGGTCAGTACTTCAAACCCAGTGCCTTAGATCAGCCGGAGTCTTCTAACAAAGAGGTCGAGAGATCAAAAGAAAAGGATGCTAAAGAAAACCTGGTCTTGAAACAGCTCAAGAAGATTTAGGCGAACATATCAATCTGGGGGCTGATAATGGCTTCTCAGGAGCATAGGCAAGCATTGTTGGAGGCAATGAATCGGACCAAACTGCCTATCGACACCACTGCTGACCAATTGGTATCATTGGTTACATCTAGGGACGTTATGCCGGTGATATCTTTTATAGATAAGGAGTTACTAGTTGACAGTGCCAACCACAACCGACCCTTATATGTGACCTTGGAAAGCCGAAAAGTGGATTCCGGTGGTGTTAGTAGATACCGGATCGACAATCAATGTATGTCCAGTGAGGACTGCCTACGTCATCGGTTTGAGGCTGGTTGAGTTTACTCCTATGACTTAGGCCATCCGGGCTTATGACAATACAACCCGAGATGTTATGGGAACGTTCAAGAGTCATATCCTAATCGGCTCATCTGAACACGAGGTGAAATTCCATGTAATGGATGTACCGGCCATGTTCAATCTACTACTGTGAAGGCCCTGGCTACATCAAATGAAAGCGGTATCATCAACAGTCCATCAATTAGTAAAGTACCCCTTCAAAGACGGGATTGCTACTGTATACGGCAATTCTGCGATCCATCCTCCCTAAGGAATTACCGCACCATTATTAGAAATCATACATGGGGAAGATAACGTGTTTCTTTCTGGCTTCTCTCTGGCAGAGGCCCGGTTGGTCCAAACCATCGTGGCAGAAGATGGTGAGAATTACGTAAGTGCCCAATCTATTTACATGATGAACAAGCAGGGGCATATTCCTGGATCAGGATTGAGTAGAAGTGGTAGACAGGGAGGTACTGTTGCCATGGAGATGAGTCACAACCCTCACGCTTTCACGTTGGGATACAAACCTACCGCTATAGATTGGCAAAGGAATGTGGAGGAGTTGTGAGAAAGGCTGAAAGCAAAGAGGATTGGGAGGCAGTATGAGTTAGTCCACAAACCAATACGAGGAACCTTGAACGGACGTTTTGTTCGCCAAAGGGAAGACTTCCCTTTCTGTGTATTCCTAGAGCCCTAGTTTGATAAGGAAACAAAGACAAGGTATCCGGGGTTCGAGATCTTCTTCGGGCACCAGTTACTGGAAGAGGAGGATGAACAAGCAGACCTAAGCCCTAGCACAGATCAAGGCAGGACGGCAAGCCTAGTTATTGAAAAGAAAGAGCTGTTGGGAAAAGCACTGGCTAACCTATTGACGAGTTCTACTGTTGGAGCTGAGTCCATCAACTTAGGAGATAGTTTTACTATCTTAATGATTGTGGATACACCGGCAGCAAATTTCAGTAGTCTCATCGTGGATGCATTTGAGGCTCTACGCTTGGTTTGGAATTTTGAGCAAGGCGTCATCGCAATTCTAGATCGGATAGTGAGTCCGAATCTGATTCCACTGAGTCTGTGGAGTCGGAGTCAGATTCGATTTCCTCTAAGTCTGGTACTTGCAGAAGTGGTAACCCGGATACCAAAGTCCTGTCCAAATCGTCTTTTAGCTTTTCTTTTAAGTCCACTGTAACTAAAGATCCAAACCTTTTGAATGAGAATGTTGTGAATTTTGCCTACTTTTCTGTGCCTTTGGTTTGTTGTACTGATCTTGATTTTCAAAATTTTAACTTAAACGAAAATGAAGAAATTCCTCGGGTTTTGAAAAATTTGGTTGATCATAAGGAGGAGAGGTGTGTTAAACCCTGTACAGATGAAATCGTATCAATTAACATGGGTACTGAGGAAGACCCTCGCTTGGTCCAAATCGGGTCCACGCTGTCTTCGGAAAAGTGCGAGCGTTTAATCGCTTTATTAAAAGATTTTAAAGATGTTTTTGCGTGGTCCTACGAAGACATGCTTGGAATCGATCCTGAGATTGTACAGCACCGGATCCCTCTTGACCCCGAGGCTCGACCAGTTAAGTAGAAGCTAAGCAGAGTTTGCCCAGATTAGGCTTTGAAGATCAAGGAATAAGTTACAAAACAGATTGAGGTGGGGTTCTTGCTTGTATCTGAGTATCCAACGTGGTTGACCAATATTGTTCCAATTCCAAAGAAGGATGGCAGAATCAGAGTTTTTGTCAACTTCAAGGATCTGAATAAGGCTAGTCCAAAGGATGACTTTCCGTTACTGAACATAGATGAGTTTGTAGACTTCACCACCGGCCACACGTTGTTGTCATTCATGGATGGGTTTTCCGGGTATAACCAGATTCTAATGGCACCCGAAGATAGGGAGAAGACCGATTTCACTACTCCGTGGAGCACCTACTACTATCGAGTCATGCCATTTGGGTTGAAGAATGCTGAAACTACCTATCAGAGGGCTGCGACCACCATTCTGCATGATATGATCCACAAAGAGGTTGAGGTGTACGTGGACAACATGATTGTCAAAACACCACTACTGACCAATTGGTATCATTGGTTACATCTGGGGATGTGACGCCGATGATATCTTTACAGATAAGAAGTTACCACCTGAGGGTGCCAACCATAACCAAACCTTGTCTGTAACCCTAGAAAGTCAGAAAAAGTGGATTCTGGTGGTATTAGTAGATACCGAATCGGCGATCAATGTATGTCCAATGTGGACTGCCTACACCATCGGTTTGAGGCCGACTGACTTTACACCTATGACTCAGGCTGTCCAGACTTATGACAATACAAGCTGGGATGTTATGGGAACATTCAAGAGCCATATCCTAATCGGCCCATCCGAACACGAGGTGGAATTCCATGTAATGGATGTACCGGCCACATTCAATCTACTATTGGGAAGGCCTTGGCTACACCAGATGAAAGCGGTGTCGTCGACGGTCCATCAGTTGGTAAAGTGCCCCTTCAAAGACGGGATTGCTACTGTATACGGTAATTCTGTGATCCATCCATCCCAAGGAATTACCGCGCCATTATTGGAAATTATATATGGAAAAGAAGACGTGTTCCTCTCTGGCTTCTCTCTGGCAGAGGCTCGGCTGGTCCAAACCATCATGGCGGAGGACGATAGAAATTACGTGAGTGCCCAATCTGTCTACATAATGAACAAACAAGGGCATATTCCTGGATCAGGATTAGGCAGGAGTGGCAGGCAGGGAGGTATTGTTGCCAAGGAGATGAGCCACAACCCCCATGCTTTTAGGCTAGCTGGATTGAAGAAGACTACTTTTAGTTAACTGTCTTAAATTGTTAGTACATGTAAACATTCAAGCCTAGGGCTTTTCTTGTATTGAGTTAGAACTCATATTTTTGGATCCAAGTGTTGGCTTGGAAAGATGTAAGCCTGTAGGGCATTTTATTCGATGATACATGTAATGCTTTATTTTGTAATACTCAGATGAATGAATTAATAGATTGTCTTCTTTAAATAATGAATGTCAATGATATATAAAATGGGTTATTTTTGAGGGCGTTACAATTTACGTACCTGACCTTCTAGAACTCAAGAAAAAGATATTGGTAGAAGCTCATAGCTTGAGGTTTGCGATCCACCGTAATACAAAAATGTATCACGATCTGAAGGAACGCTTCTGGTGGACAGGAATGAAGAAAGACATAGCAAGCCACATCTCCAAATGCCCGCATTGTCAATAGGTTAAAGCAGAACATCAAAGACCTGCTGTATTATTACAACCACTCCCTATTCCTGAACGAAAATCGGAGCACATTACTATAGACTTCGTGGTCGGGCTACCGCAATTAGTCTCGAAGAATGATGCAATATGGGTTATCATATATCGATTAACGAAGTCGGCACATTTTCGACTAATCAAAATCACGTACTTCTTACTAAGTTTGCCACTCTATACATTAAAGAAATCATTCGTTTGCACGGCATCCCAGTTTCAATCGTATCAGATAGAGGCCCGCGCTTTATGTCTCATTTCTGGAACAAATTGTAAGAAGCTTTAGGAACCACTCTGAAGTTTAGCACGACTTATCACCCACAAATTGATGAGCAATCTAAAAGAACAATCCAGACTTTGGAAGATATGTTACGTATGTGTGTGTGTTAGACCTCAAAGGTAATTGGGATGATCACCTACCTTTGGCGGAGTTCGCCTATAATAATAGTTACCATACAAGTATTGGAATGACACCATACGAGGCACTATACGAAAGAAAATGTTGATCACCTCTGTATTGGACAGAAGTCGGAGACAGGAAATTGTTAGGCCCTAAGATCGTGCAAATTACAAGTGATAAAGTTCAACTTATCCAACAGCGAATTCGCACTGCTCAGAGCCGCCAGAAAAGCTACGCAGATACACAGAGACGAGACTTAGAATTTTAAATAGGCGATCATGTGTTCCTAAGGATCTCACCAATGAGAGGGGTTATCTGATTTGGAAAACGAGGAAAGTTAAACCCACATTACATCGGGTCATTCGAGATACTAGAAAGGATGGTCCTGTGGCATATCGCCTTGTACTTCTACCTGAACTATCCAGTGTCCACAATGTGTTTCACGTTTCAATGCTTCACCGATACCTTTGGGATCCAGAGCATGTTGTCAATTATGTGAACCTGGAAGTTCAAGAAGACCTCTCTTATGAAGAACAACCAGTACAAATTCTTGATCGTTGTAATCAGGTCCTTCGAAATAAGACTATACCTCTTGTAAAAGTCTTATGGAGAAACCATCGTGTCGAAGAAGCAACATGGGAAACTGAAAGTTGAATGCGAGCCAAATACCCACACCTTTTCGAAAACCAAGGTACGTCAAGTTTGGGAACAAACTTCTTTTAAGGAGAAGAGAAATGTGACACCTGAATTTGTAAATTTAATTCGATACTACAATAAAAAGAATTCTTTATTAGTATTAAAAAAATAAAAAAATAATAATAATAATTAATGTTATGGTTGTAGGTGATAAAATGTAATCTAATTTTGGGCCTAATGCGAATTAAATCCAAAAAAAAAAAATGGTGATTTATCACCATCCTAATGCATAGGATGGTGACTAAGTGAGTACCTTAGGCCAAGTAACAAGGAAGAAAGAATGCCACCTGTTGCACAAGTGGCCAAACCAAAAACAACCCACTTGCTATAAGCCATGCAAACATGACTATAAATAGGGCCATACTTGCATAGTAAACTTCAGCAGTAAGAACAAAAATTGGAAACTGTTCGTAGTAAGCTTTGAAGAGAGTATAGCTGGGAGTTGTAGTAGGAAAATAAAGGCTAAGGGTCAATCTTAAGGTGAGTTATATTATACCATGAGCTACCATAACATGTTTTAAATATGTCTTGAGTTACCATAATATATTTTACGAATGTTTTGAGCTACTATAATTTATTTTATATAATTTATATTTTATATTTTATGGTTATGTTAATATTTCAATTATGTGGATTATTTTCTGAACTCCATTTGCTTAAAATGAAACCCATGGATATGTTTATTTAAATTTTAGAAATTATTTGATAATAATCTTCTAAACAATTATTTTCTGTAAGTACCACCACGGGAGTCCCATGCCATGGGGGACTTAAATAACTATTGGCCCCTGTTTGGCCACTTTGTGGTCCTCTGTTTGTCATGGATCCATTGACCCATGTTCTGATTGTCACTCCAGTTACCCCTGTTCTGTTCTGTTCTGTACCGTGGTTATAGTTATTTACGTAATTTTTATTTCAGTTTCTGTCACTTAAATAATTTATTTATGCAATTTAAATTATATTAATGTTTTAGCTAAATAATTATCCATGGCTATTTTGTGCCCCTATACTCACAGTATAATATTTCTCGCTTTGTTATGTGCTTATAGCTGTTACCCCTTTTAAGTGATGAGACTTAGCAGGATCACGATGGGGAATGAACCGTTGTGTTGTTTTTTTTATTTTATTTATTTATTTTTAAAGATTTCTATCTGTATTTTGATTGGACTCTTGTAATAAAATAAAAGCCCAAACGACTTTTTTTTGTTGCTTTTAATAAACTTTTGGTATCCAATTATTTTATTTTGATTTATTTAATTTTTCCGTTGCGCTACCACTACAAAAATTTTAGAATTATTTTATTTTATCTTGTTGCGACGCCGAACCTTTGGGTATCGGGTTTGGGTTGTGACAAAAGTGGTATCAGAGCAATTATTTTTTTTTAAATAAAAAAAAATTATATACGTTTTTGATATTTTCTGTACAATTATTCACATTATTTGCAATTCACATTATTTGAATTGGAATTTTTTTCTTTAAAAAAAAAAAAAAACCTGAGTGTCTATTAATAAATATGTATATATATTGTCATAAAATAAAAATAAATAAATACTATACTTGGCCCAACATTATAATTGTTTAATTATATATATATATATATATATATTGTCATAATAAAAAAAATAATAATAAATGAAATATTGTGTCCAATATGATTTAAATAAATATTGGGTAGGCTAAGTTTTCTTGTGTTGTAGGACATCGCATACCAGGAATAATTGATTTCGTTCAAGCCTAAGGGAGCGCATCTGGCCCCTAACTTATTAAAGGAATAGGGGGACTCAGAGAACACTATCGGACAAACCCATCCTGGCCTTGACCGACTCATGGGGAGACCAGTATATTTGTAGGTCGACCCTAATGAGGACGACCTGTTTTGCAGACTTAGCCGGGCTAGCACCCGAGAGAGATACATTGGGCCGACGCACGTCGTCGGATTGGTACATTCGCATTTCTTGGTTGCTCCCTTGACCCCTGGCTTTGCTGAGAGAAGAGGGAATAGATACCTTAGCAGCCATATTCACACTACTACACCTCCTCTACAGCACATTGTCCAGACCCTAGCTGTGGACTACACTGACAGTACCAAATACTTAGAGATGCCGGTGCGGCTCATTGGGCGGCAATTTTGGAGATATGACCACGGTGTACCGGTCTACATGGTCCAGGTAGTTTGGCGTTGTTTTGGGATTAAGCTCAGTGGATGGGAGTTTGAGTCCCTCATACAGCAGGAGTTCCCATGGCTGTTCTATGGCCCAGTCTTCCAGAGCCAGTTTTCGTGGGGGCTTAGTGAGCTATTCTAGGAGCATGACTGAGAGATGTCGCTGATCATTTTTTTTTGGGGGGGAGCTGACAATAACTAGTGTAATCCTTATATTTTTGTATCAGTAGGATTAGAGATTAACTCTTGACGACTGGACTAACGCCTTATGTCTAGCAACAATGATGTTTTATGTAGTATTAATGAGGTAATATTAATGTGGTAGTAAAACTAATAAAACTAATACATTATATATGACGTTGTATCAAAGTTATATCAATGTGATGTCACGTTTATATCATTTTACCTTGTAGTAATGGCTAATGATGGAAATGGAACAGTATCGTCGGTTAGCGATACTGATCCAATGGAGCAAATCATGGAAAGAGCAATTACTAGTTTTCTGCGAGCCCTACAAACCAACATTAATAACGGATTGCCTGAATGACGAGAAGAACCAACTACAATAATATAGTTCCAAGACTTGAAACCTACCATATTCACTGGCAGTACAAACCCACTGGTGGCAGAAGCTTGGGTTAGAGCTATGGAGAAATTTTTTTGCACACTACCTTGCACAAAAAGGCAGAAGGTGACTTTCGCTACATTCATCTTCAAAGACGATGCATAAGAATGATGGCTACTTACCTTGGAGAAAGAAGATATTGCGACTTGGGCCAGATTCTTGGAGGTATTCTATGAAAAATACTTTCCAGATTTGCTACGGGAATAAAAAGCATCAGAATTCATACATCTAAGACAAGGAACTATGACAGTGGCCAAATACGAGAGCAAGTTCACGCAACTGGCCCGATTCGCGACATACATCATCCCCACCGAAGCTCGAAAAGCCAGGAAATTTGAAGTAGGATTAAATCCTAAAATCAAGGACAGGCTGGAGGTTTTGAAACTACCAACCTATGCGATAGTGGTAGATCGAGCTTACATTGCAGAAAAATGGATTAAAGCCTTGCGTTCCAGGGAACCAAGTCGGAGGAAGCGATTCTGGGAAAGAGATAACAGAAGACCCGGTGTCGCGCCTCCCAAGAGAGTAAATACGGGCACAACCAGTTCAACCAGTTCAAGCAATCAAGGTCCTACAAATCCCAGAGGTGGCACCATTCCAACTTGCTCTACGTGTGGAAGGATTCATTGGGGACAATGTCGTCGAGACACGGGAGAATGTTTTAGATGTGGCCAAGTTGGCCACTTGCTGAGAGATTGTCCCAAGCTTACCAGTCCTATAGCCAACCCCTCTGAACCAGTCCGAAAACCCGCGGTACCTGGAGGAGTGAGGAAGGACCAATAACGCCAAGGAAAAGCCTTTGCCCTGGTGCCTGGAAACCTAGAAGCTACAGAGAATGTTGTGTCAGGTATACTTTCTGTTGGTGGTCACTTAGCCCATGTTCTCTTTGACTCTGGTTTAACTCATTCTTTTGTTACACCACACTTTGCTACCAAGTTGGCATTAATGCCCAAACCCTTAGGACACATACTATCTGTGTCTTTTCCTTCTAGAAACTCCTCCTTTAGTGCTGATGTGTACAAATCTTGTTCTGTATCCTTAAAAGGGGAAACCTTACACCTAGTCTTGATTCCCCTCTGCATGAGTACCTTTGATGTGATCTTAGGAATGGATTGGTTAGCTGCCAACCATGCCTCTATTGATTGTGAAGCCAAAAAGGTCTTCCTCCGGTCACCAAACTAACTCGAGCTTGTCTTCAAAGGAACTAGTCTCTCCCCCTCCATGTGATATATCCTTTATGACAGCTCAACGGCTTCTAAGAAAGGGTTATTGTAGTTGTATTTGTTATGTGATTGATACGCAACAAGAAACTCCCATAATTGATACAATCTATGTGGTTCGAGAATTCCCGAATGTATTTCCTGAAGACCTACTTGGCACCCCGGTTAACCGAGAAATCAAATTCACCATTGAAACCCAACCTGGTACACAACCAATCTCAAAAGCCCCTTACCGTATGTCCATGACAGAATTAAAAGAATTGAAGACTCAACTCCAGGAACTGGACAAAGGTTTCATTCGACCAAGTACCTCACCATGGAGAGCTCCAGTATTATTCGTAAAGAAAAGGATGGCACGATGAGGTTATGCATCGATTATCAGGAGTTGAACAAAGTCACCATAAAAAATCGGTACCATCTGCCACGAATCGATGACCTGTTCGACCAACTATAAGGCGCCCAAGTATTCTAAAAAATTGACTTGCGTTCTGGCTACCATCAACTAAAAGTCAAAACGGAAAGCATCGAAAAGATTGCCTTCAAAACTCGTTACGGGCATTACGAGTTTCTTTTCATGCCTTTTGGTGTTACAAATGCCCCAGCAGCCTTCATAGACCTCATGAACCGAGTGTTCAAACCTTATCTTGATGAGTTCGTCATCGTCTTCATTGATGACATCCTTATATACTCCAAGTCACCAGAGGCCCATGAGCAGCACTTGCGAACAGTTCTACAAACACTACGTGATCACAAACTTTATGCCAAGTTGAAGAAATGTGAATTCTAGATCACTAGTGTACACTTTCTCGACCACGTCATTAACAAAGATGGCATCTCGGTGGACCCCGAAAAGGTTACAGCAATCGTAGACTGGCCACGACCTACTAATGTGTCCGAAATCCTAAGTTTCTTGGGTCTACCTGGCTATTATCGACGCTTCGTGCAAGATTTCTCAAAGTTAGCATCACCCTTGACCCAGCTAACTCAGAAGAATAAACCCTTTGAATGGACTGATAAATAGTAGCATTGCTTTCAAGAATTAAAAAGTCGACTTATGTCAGCCCCTGTACTAGCACTCCCTACAGGAGCAGATGGGTTCATAATCTATAGTGATGCCTCATACAATGGCTTGGGTTGCGTTCTCATGCAAAACGAAAAAGTCATTACTTATGCATCGCGACAATTAAAGACTCACAAGAAGAACTACTCAACTCATGATTTGGAATTGGATGCGGTAATCTTTGCCCTCAAAATCTGGCGTCATTATCTCTACGGTGCAACCTGTAAGGTTTACACTGATCACAAGAGTCTTAAATAGCTGTTCACACAGAAGGAACTGAACATGAGGCAATGGTGGTGGCTAGAATTTATGAAAAACTATGATATAAAGATCCATCACCATCTAGGCAAAGCTAACGTGGTAGCAGACGCACTAAGCCGAAAGACGACCAGAGGTTTGGCATGTACTCTCGTTTCCCGCAAGATCAATAGACTACTCGCCAACATAACAGTGGAACCTACATTGATTGAAGAAATTAAAGCATGCCAATGGGAAGATAAACTTTTGAAGAAAAAGTACGAGGAACAAAGGAATACACCTGACCCTAATTTCACTATAAGCAATGGGATACTGAAATTTTGAAATCGAATTTGCATACCCGACATCCCGGAACTCAAGAAGAAGATACTAGAGAAAGCTCATAACTCGAGATTTGCAATCTACCCTGGTAACACAAAGATGTACCATAATTTGAAGGAATACTACTGGTGGACAGGAATGAAAAGAGACATAGCAAGCCATGTCTCCAAATGTCTGCATTGTCCGCGTGTTAAAGCAGAACATCAAAGACCTACAGGACTGCTACAAGCACTCCCTATTCCTGAATGAAAATAGGAGCACATTACTATGGACTTCGTGGTCGGGCTACCACAGTTATTTTCGAAGAATGATGCAATATGGTTATAGTAGACCGACTGACAAAGTCATCGCATTTTCTACCAATCAAAATCATATACTTCCTTAATAAGTTTGCCACTTTATACATCGAGGAAATTATTCGTTTGTATGGTATCCCAGTTTCAATCATGTCTGACTGAGAGCCCCGCTTCGTGTCTCACTTCAAAAACAAATTGCAAGAAGCTTTAGGGACTACACTGAAGTTTAGCACGGCTTAACATCCACAAACGGATGGGCAATCCGAAAGAACAATCCAGACGTTGGAAGGCATGTTACGTGTGTGTGTATTAGACCTCAAAGGTAACTAGGATGAGCACTTACCTTTAGTGAAATTCGCCTATAACAACAGCTACCAAGCAAGCATTGGAATGGCACCGTACGAAGCTCTGTATGAAAGAAGATGTCGATCACCTCTGTGTTGGATAGATGTCGGGGACAGGAAATTGTTAGGCCCTGAGATCGTGCAAGTCACCAGTGAGAAAATCCAACTCATTCAACAATGAATTCGCACTGCTTAGAGCCGCCAAAAAAGTTATGCAGATACTTGGAGATGGGACTTGGAATTTCAAGTAAGGGATCATATGTTCCTTAAGATCTCCTTAAGATCTCACCAACAAGAGGAGTAATCTGATTTGGAAAGCGAGGAAAGTTAAACCCACGTTACATCGGGCCATTCGAGATACTGGAAAGAATTGGTCATGTATCCTATCGCCTTGCACTACCACCTGAACTATCCAATGTCCACAATGTGTTTCACGTTTCAATGCTTCGGTGGTACCTTCGAGATCCAGAGCACGTTGTTGATTACGAGGATCTAGAAGTTCAGGAGGATCTCTCTTATAAAGAGCAACCAGTACAGATTCTCGATCGTCGCCCCTCTGAACCAGTCCGAAAACCCGCGGTACCTGGAGGAGTGAGGAAGGACCAATAACGCCAAGGAAAAGCCTTTGCCCTGGTGCCTGGAAACCTAGAAGCTACAGAGAATGTTGTGTCAGGTATACTTTCTGTTGGTGGTCACTTAGCCCATGTTCTCTTTGACTCTGGTTTAACTCATTCTTTTGTTACACCACACTTTGCTACCAAGTTGGCATTAACGCCCGAACCCTTAGGACACATACTATCTGTGTCTTTTCCTTCTGGAAACTCCTCCTTTAGTGCTGATGTGTACAAATCTTGTTCTGTATCCTTAAAAGGGGAAACCTTACACCTAGACTTGATTTCCCTCTGCATTAGTACCTTTGATGTGATCTTAGGAATGGATTGGTTAGCTGCCAACCATGCCTCTATTGATTGTGAAGCCAAAAAGGTCTTCTTCCGGTCACCAAACCAACTCGAGCTTGTCTTCGAAGGAACTAGTCTCTCCCCCTCCATGTGATATATCCTTCATGATAGCTCAACGGCTTCTAAGAAAGGGTTGTTGTAGTTGTATTTGTTATGTGATTGATACGCAACAAGAAACTCCCATAATTAATATAATCTATGTGGTTCGAGAATTCCCGAATGTATTTCCTGAAGACCTACTTGGCACCCCGGTTAACCGAGAAATCAAATTCACCATTGAAACCCAACCTGGTACACAACCAATCTCAAAAGCCCCTTACCGTGTGTCCATGACAGAATTAAAAGAATTGAAGACTCAACTCCAGGAACTGGACAAAGGTTTCATTCGATCAAGTACCTCACCATGGAGAGCTCCAATATTATTCGTAAAGAAAAAGGATGGCACGATGAGGTTATGCATCGATTATCAGGAGTTAAACAAAGTCACCATAAAAAATTGGTACCCTCTGCCACGAATCGATGACCTGTTCGACCAACTATAAGGCGCCCAAGTATTCTAAAAAATTGACTTGCGTTCTGGCTACCATCAACTAAAAGTCAAAACGGAAAGCATCGAAAAGATTGCCTTCAAAACTTGTTACGGGCACTACGAGTTTCTCGTCATGCCATTTGGTGTCACAAATACTCCAGCGGCCTTCATGGACCTCATAAATTGAGTGTTCAAACCTTATCTTGATGAGTTCATCATTGTCTTCATTGATGACATTCTCATATACTCCAAATCACCAGAAGATCATGAGCACCACTTGTGGAGAGTTCTACACACACTGCGTGATCACAAGCTTTATGCCAAATTGAAGAAATGCGACTTTTGAATCACTAGTATATACTTCCTCAGTCATGTCATTAATAAAGATGGCATCTCAGTTGACCCCTAAAAGGTTGTAACAATCGTGGATTGGCCACGACCTACTAACGTGTCCGAGATTCGAAGCTTCTTGGGGCTATTACCGACGCTTTGTGCAAGATTTCTCGAAAATAACATCACCCTTAACCCAGCTAACTCAGAAGAACACACCCTTTGAATGGACAGACAAGCAAGAACGTTGCTTCCAAGAATTGAAGAACAGACTCGTGACGGCTCCTATACTAGCACTCCCCGCAAAAACAAAAGGGTTCGTAATTTATAGTGATGCCTCATACAATAGTTTGAGTTGCATTCTTATACAAAATGGGAAGGTCATTGCATATGCCTTACGTCAACTAAAGACCCATGAGAAAAATTACCCAACCCACGATCTGGAATTAGCCGCGGTAATCTTTGCCCTCAAAATCTAGCGTCATTATCTCTATGGAGTAACCTGCGAGATTTACACAGATCACAAGAGTCTCAAATATCTGTTTACACAAAATGAATTGAATATGAGGCAACGACGATGGCTAGAATTTATGAAGGACTACGACATAGAAACCCATCACCACCCTAGCAAAGCTAATGTAGTAGCAGAAGCATTGAGTCGAAAGATGACCAAAAGTTTGGCATGTACCCTCATTTCCCGGAAGATCAATGGACTGCTTGCTAACATAATCATGGAATCCAAGCTGATTGAAGAAATTAGAATCCGCCAATGTGAAGATAAACTTTTGAAGAAAAAGTATGAGGAACAAAGAGGCACGCCCGATCCTGACTTCACAATCAGCAATGAGATGCTAAAATTCTGAAATTGAATTTGCGTACCTGACCTTCTAGAACTCAAGAAAAAGATATTGATAGAAGCTCATAGCTTGAGGTTTGCGATCCACCGCAATACAAAAATGTATCACGATCTGAAGGAACGCTTCTGGTGGACAGGAATGAAGAAAGACATAGCAAGCCACATCTCCAAATGCCCGCATTGTCAATAGGTTAAAGCAGAACATCAAAGACCTGCTGTATTATTACAACCACTCCCTATTCCTGAACGAAAATCGGAGCACATTACTATAGACTTCGTGGTCGGGCTACCGCAATCAGTCTCAAAGAATGATGCAATATGGGTTATCATATATCGATTGACGAAGTCGGCGCATTTTTCACCAATCAGAATCACGTACTTCTTACTAAGTTTGCCACTCTATACATTAAAGAAATCATTCGTTTGCACGGCATCCCAATTTCAATCATATCTGATAGAGGCCCGCGCTTTATGTCTCATTTCTAGAACAAATTGTAAGAAGCTTTGGGAACCACTCTGAAGTTTAGCACGACTTATCACCCACAAATTGATGAGCAATCTAAAAAAACAATCCAGACTTTGGAAGATATGTTACGTATGTGTGTGTGTTAGACCTTAAAGGTAATTGGGATGATCACCTACCTTTGGTGGAGTTCGCCTATAATAATAGCTACCATACAAGTATTGGAATGACACCATACGAGGCACTATACGAAAGAAAATGTCGATCACCTCTGTATTGGACAGAAGTCGGAGACAGGAAATTGTTAGGCCCCAAGATCGTGCAAATTACAAGTGATAAAGTTCAACTTATCCAACAGCGAATTCGCACTGCTCAGAGCCGCCAGAAAAGCTATGCAGATACACGGAGACGAGACTTAGAATTTTAAATAGGCGATCATGTGTTCCTAAGGATCTCACCAATGAGAGGGGTTATCCGATTTGGAAAACGAGGAAAGTTAAACCCACGTTACATCGGGTCATTCGAGATACTAGAAAGGATTGGTCCTGTGGCATATCGCCTTGCATTTCCACCTAAACTATCCAATGTCCACAATGTGTTTCACATTTCATTGCTTCACCGATACCTTCGGGATCCAGAGCATGTTGTCAATTATGTGAACTTGGAAGTTCAAGAAGACCTCTCTTATGAAGAACAACCAATACAAATTCTTGATCGCCGTAATCAGGTCCTTCGAAATAAGACTATACCTCTTGTAAAAGTCTTATGGAGAAACCATTGTATCGAAGAAGCAACATGGGAAACTGAAAGTTGAATGCGAGCCAAATACCCACACCTTTTCGAAAACCAAGGTACGTCAAGTTTGGGGACAAACTTCTTTTAAGGAGAGGAGAAATGTGACACCTGAATTTGTAAATTTAATTCGATACTGTAATAAAAAGAATTCTTTATTAGTATTAAAAAAATAAAAAAATAATAATAATAATTAATGTTATGGTTGCAGGTGATGAAATGTAATATAATTTTGGGCCTAATGCGAATTAAATAAAAAAAAAAATGGTGATTTATCACCATCCTAATGCATAGGATGGTGACTAAGTGAGTACCTTAGGCCACGTAACAAGGAAGAAAGAATGCCACCTGTTGCAAAGGTGGCCAAACCAAAAACAACCCACATGCTATAAGCCATGCAAACATGACTATAAATAGGGCCATACTTACGTAGTAAACTTCAGCAGTAAGAACAAAAATTGGAAACCGTTCGTATTAAGCTTCGAAGAGAGTATAGTTGGGAGTTATAGTAGGAAAATAAAATCTAAGGGTCAATCTTAAGGTGAGTTATATTATACCATGAGCTACCATAACATGTTTTAAATATGTCTTGAGTTACCATAATATATTTTACAAATGTTTTGAGTTACCATAATTTATGTTATGGTTATGCTAATGTTTCAATTACGTGGATTATTTTCTGAACTCCATTTGCTTAAATTGAAACCTATGGATATGTTAGTTTAAATTTTAGAAATTATTTGATAATAATCTTCTAAACAATTATTTTCTGTAAGTACCACCACGGGAGTCCCATTCCTTGGGAGACTTAAATAACTATTGGCCCCTGTTTGGCCACTTTGTGGTCCTCTATTTGTCATGGATCCATTAACCTCTGTTCTGATTGTCACTCCAGTTACCCATGTTCTGTTCTGTACTGTGATTATGGTTATTTACATAATTTTTATTTCAGTTTCTACCACTTAAATAATTTATTTATGCAACTTAAATTATATTAATGTTTTAGCTAAATAATTATCCATGGCTATTTTGTGCCTCTATACTCACAGTATAATATTTCTCACTCTGCTATGTGCTTATAGCTGTTACCCCTTTCAGGTGACGAGACTTAGTTGGATCACGATGGGGAATGAACCGTTGTGTTGTTTTTTTTATTTTATTTCTTTTTTTTTAAAGATTTCTATCTGTATTTTGATTGGACTCTTGTTATAAAATAAAAGCCCAAATGACTTTTTGTGTTTCTTTTAATAAACTTTTGGTACCCAATTATTTTATTTTGATTTATTTAATTTTTCCATTGCGCTACCACTACAGAAATTTTAGAATTAAACTTTTGGGTACCGGGTTTGGGTTGTGACAACTTTGGCAAAAGTTAGAGCGCAAAAGGAGAGAGTTAATACTTGAGTGAACCTGAGTCGAACTACGTAAGGCCTGATTCCCATTTTTTGGGATACGTAGGCAACTTCATCCTGAAGTTTGGCCATAACCATCTCCAACTCGACTGTCCTATTCATACATATTTGATCAGGTCATCTTTTGCCATTCGGTTGTGTGATCTTCGTTTTGGCAAAACGACCGGTATAGTGGATACGGTTATGGGCAGTCGTGATCTTTTGATTCGAGGATGTACGTCTTGAGGATGGATTCTATGTGTGTCAAGTGGTGATCATTTCTGAAAATTATTTTGAAAAGTTTTAATAAAAGCTGATTTTCCTCAAAATTTACCCTTTTACAACTTGGATCATTTTTGGGACCAAAAGGAAAATTTTCAGTACTCGCAACTTTAATTTTATTGATTTCAACACAAGTACATTCTCCAACTCTCTGATTTAGATCAAAGCTGCTTTTACATCATAAAACTTGAAAAGAAATATCAAAACAGTAAAACTAGGGGCATAGCTGAGTTAGGTGGCTCCACGTCTTCTGCTTGCACTCGTGGAAGTTTATGCAACTAAAGATGGCCCAATTTGTTCTTCATCCTCAAACCAAGCCATGCACTCGTCAGAAAGGGCGTAATTGAAGCTAAGAACAGGGGCCAGAAGCTCTCTTGTCCTCCAAGCAGTGAGGTACTAAGGCAAGTGTGAACCACGAATAGGAAATGAAGCTGGGTATTCCGCCTCCTCATCTGAACGTGGTTGATCATGGCCAAACTGGCATTTGAACCGAAAGGTGAAATAAAACACGTAGTGTGTGAGGCCAATCAACTGTATACTCGGCTGGCGGGACATGCTGTAGCTCATCTCAGGCAAATTAAACCAAGGACAACGCCAAGCTATGTCGATTGCAGATCGGTTACACATCTAATCGCACCACAATCCCTTTGAAGGGAAATCTATTAGCTGGTGGCAAAAAAAGTAAGCTCTGGACGAGTACTTGGAGCAAGGGTCCACCACTTTCAGCTTATCCATCAACCATACCTGGAGAGGGATGAGAAAATATGAGATATTAAAGAACAGAGAGATGGATGTTGAGAGAAAAGTAAGGAAATGGCTAGAGAAAAAAATAGAGAATGAGTGTTGAGTGGTACGTGAAATCATAAATAAGGAGGGTGGGAAATAGAAACCTGGAGAAGCAGCAGACTCCTTGTAAACCGAGTAGTCTCTCGCCGACAGAAAGCATCAAGGCCCATTAAAGTTTCGGCCAGGGCCAAACCCATGCAACTCTATCCTTCTTTTAAACATTAAGCCACTGCAATCAACCGAATGCTGGCTACGTTGTCATTACAGGCAAGAAAGAAGCGTGTAAGCAGGCACAAGCACAAAGCATGTTGCCGATAGCCTCGCCAAAGAAGGTCACTCCTATCCCCAATAGCGGAAAATCGATGAACTAACCAGGGGATGTCTAGCTCCCCATCATGGGCCAGGCACCGAGCCTCATGTATTGAAAATCCATACATCCGTCCTAAAGTCTGGGAATGGCTGAAACAGGGCTGCGGCATAATTTCTTCGTCACGCTGGGATCCATTAATGCTTGAAATTCTTTGAGCGTTGGACACAGTTCTTGTGATCCACAATGAAACACATATGTAATTGCGTTCCAGCACCAGACCGCAACATGAAGGAACGGAAAGCAAAGCGGAGTGCGGCTCAAAGGGAAAAGAGCGTTTAGGCAAAAATCGTGAAGATTCACCTTTTTCGAGCCGTCTAAAGTGGTTATCCAGTCTCAGATAAGAATGGTAACGGGGGCGGCGGGGCTGGGGATCACACTCTCCATCCCCGATCCCCGATTGTGAAAATCTCCCCGTCTCCGGCCCCGATCCCTAACGGGGAACCTATCACCGTCCCCTAACGGGGATTGCGTTTCCCTGACCCCGAAAATTTCCCGGCCCAAATCTATTCAACAACACCATCAACAACATTATCAACAACAATATCATCATCATACATGGATACATACATACACAAACAGATCATCAACAACAAATCTGTTTTTGTTCAAAAAAAAAAAAATCTATTTCAACAACACAAAATCTGTATACATACATACATACACACACAAAAAAAATATGTATACATACATATACATACAAAAAATCTGTTTCAACAACATAAAAAAAAAACTGTATACATACACAAAATTTGTTTCAAAAAAAATCTGTGATTGTCGTGGATAGAGACGATGGACGACGGATTAAAGAAGGACGATCGGTAACTGTGATTGCGGCAACGGAAAAGGACGATGGGTGACTGTGACTGTGACAACGGAGGCGATGAACAACGGAAGAGGATGATCGGCGTCACGGATAATGGAAGTGGCGCTGTGGAGGATGAGAGGTGCGACAGTGAGAGAGAGAGAGAGAGAGAGAGAAGAGACTCAGAGACAAAGAGGAAGATAGAAGTGAGTGAGATGAGGATGAGGTTTGGTTTATATATATGTATAGAGGGTAAAATAATAATTTTATTTTGGGGATAAACGGGGACGACGACGGGCCGGGTACGGGGCTGGAACACGTATCCCGTCCCCGGTCCGAAACTGATTGGGGATTGACTTTTGAATACCATCCCCACCTCGTTGGGGATATTTTTTGGGAAAAAATCGCTCAAATTGGGATCGGGGGATCGGGTCCTCGTCGGGCTGGTTTCAAATTGCCATCCCTAGTCTCGGAGCTTATTGTAGGGAAGGATCTCCATTTTGAAGGCAAAATATCAAAATCTTGTTATTTTGCTTAGAAAATAGCTTGGGATCACTTTTTATAGACTTGAGAAGGAGTAGTGCATGACAACTGGATTGTGCTCATCGACATCTTTTGTTAGTACCGACCGGCTTTCATTGGGAGCCGACCAACTCTCAATGACTGCCTAGAGCAGAGCAATTGCAGAGAAGACAGGTTCCTGCATTAGTGTACTGGAGTTGTGTTTTGAATCTTATATTGTCTGTATCAAGTGTTGTTTAGTGTTTTTAGGTTGTTTTCATTTTATTTTTCTGTCAACGAGTTGTATTTTATATTTTGACCGGTTGTAAGTTATTATCTGATTCGAGAATCAATTCAAGAACAAGCATTCAAAGTTGTAGCAGTCTTGTACAAGATTATCATGCAAGCGTCATTCATTCATCACATGTCACATTATACAAGAGAAGTCATCCACAATATTCTTTTTATAGCTAGAGGGTCCACCCCCGATCATTGTTTTCAAAAGCAAATATAGCAACAACAAAAAAAAAAAGTCTTCAAAAACAAAATACAAGGGTCTATCTGAAGCTAGTTTCTAACTACAAAGCAAAAGAAAAGAAAAGAAAAATGAATCATCAACCCATCCTAGCCCTCTTCCTCCTCGGCTGCAGAGGAGGTGCATCACTATCATCACTGGGGCTACTAGACTACAAGTCAACCTCCTCTCCCTCGTCCTCGAGGGTCGTAGACCCGTCAAAAGACTCTTCCGAAGGTGAGCGCTGCCTCGCTTGGCCTCTCCCCCGATCAGCTCTTCCTCAGCCTCTCACTGGGCCCTGTCTCATTCTCCTCCCAGTTGGAGGAGGTCCTGCGGGTGTTGCTGGCGCCGGCTCAAGCTGAAAAGAGCATAGACATCAGCAAGAACTAACAAAAGTATAGGCAGTGTGGCAACAACAGTGAACAAATAATAAAGTATACCTCTATCCCGTGGGCAGCCAGAGCAGTTTGTCTCCTCCGCACCATGAGAAGTAGGCGGTCAATCGTCCAAAGAAGGTCATCAGCATACGCCCCGGGTACCTGCAAAAAGAAGAGCATTTGAGAACAGTGAACAGAAATAACAAGGTACAGTGAATAGAAATAACAGGGTATAGTGAATAGAAATAATAGGGTACAGTGAACAAAAATAACGAAGGACAACAAAAGTAAGGTGCAGTGGGTAGAAGTATAAATGAATGTGTACCTGCTCAATGTCGGGAGAGATCACCAGCCTGTGATCCCTCTCCTCGATATGCTCAAGTGAAATCTGCTCAATCACCCTTTTCGGTCATATGTATATGACCTCGGTGGGAATTGCAGGAAGCTTAGAATTGGAGGCGACATCCTCAGGAAGTACGTGAGCTGTGGCAGCAGGGGCACTTCTAGCAGCAACGGCGGTAGCCTCAGGAAGTGCGTAAGTTACACCCCTGGTAAGAGATGTCATCACCCGATCCTGCAAAAATGTGATGAAATCGCCGATCCCGTGGTATCTGTCACCGTCCTCTCCCTGCATCAAGAGGTCGATTATAGGCCCGTCGTGAAGATCATCGGTAATCCTCATACCGGGAGGAGGAGGATGTGAAACATCGAGATTAGCTTGGCCTCGGGTCTGGCGGATGAACCCTGCTCCCCCAAATAGTATGCGTTGCCGAAGGGGCCCTTGAAAAGGATCTGCATGGTGGAGGCCTCCCATGCAGCAGCATAAATCACCCTCGAAGCCTGGGGGATGCCCGCCCAGGGATGCCAGTCAACCTGTGAACAGAATATGCAAAGCAAGGCTAAGAGGTATAGAAACAGTGCAGTATAGAACAACCGTATGAATAATAGTGCAGAGTGGGACAATAGCATGGAAAGAGTAAAATGAAAGACTAGTATTTTATTACCTGATCCGTGGTGATAGTGTCAAAAAAATGGCGGAAGTAGGGGAAGTCTCGGTCCACGCGGCGATGCCACTCAAATGGGAAGTTATAGTACCGGGAGCGGGGTACTGACAACTCAAGTGGCCGTACTGGGACTGGAATAAGGGAGGTGAAATATGTGTAAACCCATAGCTGCAAAAAAAAAAAAGAAAAAAAAAGAAGGGTAGATAAGCATTTGTGAACAATGCAATTATAAACAGACCGGATAAGATAAGCAAGAAATGTAAAGTGAAACTAAAAAGAAGGAGTGTAAGGTATACCTCCCAGGCTCTCCAGCAACCACCAAGCAAGTCCACCTTACGGCGGGATGCGAAGCTTATGTAGCAGTATAAGATGGCCAGGTTGGTACCACCCCAGTCATACTCCCTCACCCGTTGAAGATGTACCAGTGCCCCCAAGAGACATAGCCCCGCTGTATTTTCCCTGTTCGCAAGCAGGGTAGTACTGAAGAGATACAAAAGAAATCCGCGAGTGTACTGGGCGACATCCTCCGGAGTAGTTGGTTGAAGATCGGAGAAATACTCCAAGAACCAACTGTACCTCACCATCCTAAGACCAGCAGTGTCTAGTGTCGCTCCAAGGAGGTGAATCTATACGGCCCTCCACTGTGCCATGTCAGGATCGAAGGGGATCGGGCCGTAACTCCGACCCGCAGGGCGGTGAGCATCGAAAAGTCGTATGGAGTCAGAATCATCTCCCCGATCAACGTAAAGTGGAAGGAGTTTGTGGTGTCCCACCATTTCTCTACCAAGGCCCCGTAGAGCAATGGCTCAGCCCTTATCTGTATGAGCCCTGAACAGAAAGGCCCGAAGTCGACCGCGTCGACCAATGCATGAACCTTCTCAATGAGCCCCTCGTATCAGTGCCTGGGGCAAAAAATAAACCCGTAACCTTTGATCCTCCTGGCCATCACCTGTAGTATGGGAATGTTGTCAGTGTCCGCAATACCTTGAAAGGAATTCAAATAAATGCTCAAATAAGAAAAGAATGGTGCTTACTGTAGAGGCATCGGCGGACAAGTGCTCGGTGGGCTCCCGCAGTAGGATGTCCTCGTCAATCCCCGGAATGAGGCCCTCAAACCGTAAGATACCGCTCGGGGTCAAAGCGTATGTACGTGGCTGGTAGGTATCCATCTCAAATGGTCTGTTAGCAAGAGAAGGCAATACCGACTCAAGCATGGAAGGAAGGATATCCTTGGCCTCTATCTCCTCCCCTAGCCCGGCCATATTTCGTTGGGTGCCGTTGGCTCCAAATACAAACCAATTCAGTTTTTTTTATTACTTCATTTTTTTTATATTGTTTTATTTTCATGCATCTCAGTGTCTCAATGTTGGACTTTGGTTAATATATATATATATATATATATATGTAGAGAGCAGAAGCAGAAAAACAGAAAAACAAAAGAGAGGAAAAACAAAGAAAAGAGAAGAAGAGAAAAGAGTGAAAAAGAAAGTGAGCAAAAAAGGGGGAGAACATAAAAAAAGAGAAAATAACAGAAAAACAAAAGAGAGGAAAATCAAGAGAAAAGATATATGAAAAGCAAAAATGAAGTAAAAAAATCGAGAGAAAATAAAGGAGAAATAGAAAAGCAGGTGAAGAGTTTTGTATTTTGCTCGGTTTCAATTTGATTAATTCGTAGGTGGTTACATTCACAGGTGTTTACATTTGTAATTGTTTAATCAAATTTTTTATCAGTTCGTAGTTGGGCTTGTAATTTGTTTTGTTTAAAGTTGTTCCGAGGTCATACTTATTTCGCTACTCGCTTCGTCAATTCATGCTTTGGTCCATCATCTCATTGTTTTGAGCATTTAATTGACAAACTTGTTCTTAAATTTGCTAATCCAAGCTTGGTTTCAGATTGCTGCATTCCTTTTTGAATTGTGAGTTTGTGTTTATTATTTTGCCTGTTAGGGTTCATGGCTTCGTTCTCTGAGGCCTCCCTAGGGATGCGTTTATCTCATTCTATTATGAAGTTGTTTGCTTCTTCGTCGGACCAACTTTTTCTCCTCTCACGTGCGAAGCGTCAAGATTGTTCGCCTTGGTTAAAAACAGCAGGTGCGCTTGTTTGTTCATACCACCTTTCCTTATCTCGCGTGCGACGCGTCAGGATTGTTCATTTTGGTTAAAAACAATAAGTGCACCTATTTGTTCACACCATCTTTTCTCCTTTCGCGCGCGACGCGTCAGGATTGTTCTCCTCGGTTAAAAATAGCAGGTGCGCCTGTTTGTTCACACCATCTTTCCTCATTTTGCGTATGACGCGTCAGGATTACTTTTCTCAATTAAAAACGACAGGTGCGCCTGTTCGTTCACACCCATCTTCCCTCTTTTTGTGTACGATGCAGTAGGAGTGCTTTCATTAGTTAAAAACGACAGATGCGCCTATTCGTTCATACCAATCTTTCCTCCTTTCGCGTTCGATGCGTCAGGATTGTTCTTATCGGTTAAAAACAGCAGGTGCACCTGTTTGTTCACACCATCTTTCCTCCTTTCGCGTGTGACGCGTCAGGATTGCTTTTCTCAGTTAAAAACGGCAGGTGTGCCTGTTCGTTCACACCCATCTTTCCTCCTTTTGTGTGTGACGCGTTAAGAGTGCTTTCCTCAATTAAAAATAGCAGGTGTTCCTGTTCGTTCACACCAATCTCTTCCTTTCGCGTGTGATGGGTCAGGATTGTTTTCCTCGATTGAAAGCATCAGGTATGCTTAGTGTTCATACTGTCCTTGTAGCTTTTCGCCCTTTCTGTATGAGGCATAGTTAGGTTTGCATTTTCTTACATCCTCTCTACGTGAGACATAGTTTAGTTTGTGCTTTCTTTGTCCTTCCCATGGGAGACGTGGTTATTTACTCACTTTTGTCCGTATGAAACACGGCTTAGTTTGTTGTGCTTGGATTTATACTTTTGTTCAAGTGTTGTATTTCTGTTATCGCTTGTTGCATTGTTTCATCACTTGTTAGCATATATGTGCATGTGTCATCACATTATGTCATTGCATGATCATAAGTTATGGTTCCCGTATATCATTTTGTATTTCGCCCTTGAACTACGTAGGTTTGATTCCTTGCAAAGGGATACATAGGCAACCTTCGGGTTCAACCTTTGGCATTCGTATTTCTGATTTGTTTTCTTGCCCAAGTCTTACGACCTCGTCAAATGGGTTGTCTCTGGGCTTTAACATTCACTCATGTCATTTTATGACTTTGAGTTCCGTTAAAGAGGAGCAACTATAGACACCCCATTTTTGACCGCCGGCAAGACTTGGGCACTTTGTCCTGTGCACTTGATGATGAAGTCGTGCTGAGTGTGATTCGAAGTCTCAACAAAGGAACGTAAGCTTGCGCTCCAAAACCAATCCCAAACCCTTCATAGTCACACTGTCTTTTCCCCACAAATTCATTATTGAACATCATGCCACCCTACATTGAGTTTAAACCAGTGGAACAGGGGAAAACTTTGGGCGCCGGCCGGAACACATTGGGCGCCGGTTGTAGCCATCGGGAGCCGGCCAGCACTCGATAGTGAGAAACACTATTCTGGGTGGGAATTGGCCAGCTGTCCATTTTTGAAGATATTTTCGACCCATTTTGCTTGAATTCTATAAAAACAAGGTAATACCTCTGTTTTGAGGGCTGGAAAATTTCTAGAGAACCTATACACACAAGAGAGAGCTCTTTCTTCCTACACAAGTCATCTTTGAGCTAACCTATCTCTCTTGATCAATATCCATACACCATGCATCACCTTAGAACCTTGGTTGAGCTTTGTGAATCACAATTCAAGCTTGAGAGTGGCTTGAATCAAGTTTGTGTTACAAACAAAAGCTAACTTCTTTGAGAGGTATAAGCTTGTCACCTTCTCTTTTACTTCTTGTTCTATCTATTACTATCTATTTCTTGTGTTTTTATATTGTCTTGGATCCATTTCAAGTGTCTAAGCTTGGGTTTGGATAGCTACCAAAGGGTAGAGAGAGTTAACGCTTTTTCTTGCACCTTCACCTATAGCTCAAACCCTTATTTTACACCCTTTTCTTTGCTTTCCAAATTGATTTTCAGAGTTTAAAAGAGGCTAAAAATCATGCTTTGAGGTTTTAAAGGTGGAGGGGTTAGCCACCCTTCCTTGTTCTTGCTTACTAGCCTTATTTTCTTTGCTGCTTGTTTAGCTTTTTGGCATCTTTTCATGCACTTTGAGCCATTGTTTTTTCACCTATTAGGGGCTGTTTTAGGGCTTTCCTAGGTTATTTAATTGGTTCAAGCTTTAATTAGTTCATTTGTTGTATCATAAATTCTCATATATAGCTTGTTGTGTGTTGTTCTTAACTTTTCTTTAATTGATTTTCAGGTTAAGAGCTTCATTTTAATAAGCAACTTATCATCCATTTCTTTCGTTTGAGAGTTGTTTCAACCGGTTGATGGTTATTCAAAACATAAGCTAGAGATCAATGCTTAATGGCTTAATCTCAACAGAGATTCATCGTCAACGACATAGTCTCTCTTTCATGTTGAGAATCACTTCCCGTTTGACATGCTTATCATTTAGTGGACGTAATCACCACCTTGGACAAACGGATTAAAGAATGGCATAGACTAATGAATTTGGCTTAAAACAAACCAACCAACATAAAGAATATAAGTTATATTGTTTAGGTTCGGCCGGACGTTATGCCGAGTCTATTGTGTCAAGGGTCGTCATACGCCAATCAATAATGTTTCGATGAACCTTGAAGCGTCTCTACCTCCCTCTTTGAGCTCATTTCATGACAAGAAAGAAGGGGGTCATTGTTCATTGCATTCATTAGTTTTTTTGTTCAAACTCATGTCCGAAATCATCAAGCAATCAACTTGCCCATTGATGGTCTTGGTAATGACTTCGTTCTTCTCTAGAGGATTTCCATGACAGAGAAGAACAGAGAGGACAAACAGAGCCTAGAAAGGCTCTGTCTGCACTGTTCTCACCTCAGAGCACAAAACATTTTTTAGCATAAAATTTAGTACCGGTCGGCACTCTTTGGGTCCGACCGGAGCTTATTTGGAGCCAGCCGGCTCCCAATTCTTGATGAACAAAGTGTTTCGCAAAAAACAGAGGGCAGTGGCTAAAGGTGAGGTTGAGCAATCAGGGCTGACATAGCAGCTTCTGGGCATTGTGCATGCAATCATTGTATCTCATGATTGCTTAGATTAATTTTTATTTATTTATTATTAGCCTTGTTATAATTATTATTGTTGTAATTAATTATTAGCTTTGTTGTAATTAATTATTGTCGTAGTTATTATTATTGTTTATTTGTTCTTGCATAGCTATTTAACTTAGATTGCTAGTTTATTATTCATTATCATAATGCCTTTGTTGTAATAAATTAGATAGTTTAACTATTCAATTATTATTTGTTCCAAACTTATAATAGGTAGTTAGTTTAGCTCAATTCATTCATTTGAATTTGTAATAATTAGTTTAAATCCAGATATTTGGACATTTATTCGTACCCTCCTACGCGAGGGTAAGTATGTAATAAGCTTGTATGTCTTCCAACCCACATTTCTTTCTCTCTTTTATTCACCCGCTTATAATGGTAGTATAGAGCATCATGTTTATTTAACATTCCCATGTTTGCATAAACTCGTTTCATGTGTATTTGGGTTCGGCTCATCATACTAACCAATGTTAATGTCAAATTCATTGCTTGAAGATGTGATTTATCGCATGCCTTGAATTGGATCATATACCCTGCTCGTTGCCGAGCCTATTAAAAAATTGCATAAATGTGTGCGTTGCATTAGTCACATTGTATCGTTTAGGAACATGCATATTTTTAAATTATTTTGCTTTGATTGGCTTGCCTTGGAGTACTAGGTGAGCGTTTATTACTTTAGCATCTTGCATTGCATGTGATTATTGCCATGTCAAGCATGCTTTCCATGAGGCTGAATGCTTAAATAATATAACTCTTTGACTGTCTGTGGATGAAGGTTAATTGCAAAAATTGGGATAAGTTGATTAATGTACATACAAACTCACATTTCGAAATGACGAGTACCAAAAACAATTTTCAAACAAATATGAAATCAAAGCGTTCCAACTTTTGCAAATTAGTTTGTACTTGTGTGCAACACATAGTATTGTTAGTCTAATAATCGAAACAAGAGCATATAATGTAAATAAGAATCACATCATGATTAGTAGAGGCCGATCTTCGATCGGGCGAGTGGGGTGCTTAATTCATGACCTTCCCCTCTATTACCTAAGTTCCCGAGCCGAGATACTTTGGTGATGACGGATAAGTGGCCTTTGGCATGAGTCACGGGTTTCTTAAATTTTTCAAAAATATTTAGGTAGCGACTCTGAAATCTGGTAACGCAGTCCATTTTTAGCATTTTTTTATTCAAATCAATTTACCAAAAAAATTACCGGATTTGGACTCTTTTTGTGTTTCCACTATTTCACATTGCACTTGTGAAATCAGATTCAGAACTACGGGAGTCAGAACTTTAGGGTTATTGATATCCGAAAGGAGAACGAAAAGCAAGCTACATGGGTACACTGAGTTTTGGGACTCGGATGATGTCGCGCCCTACTTTTTATTACTCGAAGTCATTACCAAGTTCATTAACTTAATTCAATTTCAGAGACAACATGCGGAAATAAACTCAAATGTTCAACTAAAAGGAGTGAACAACAACTCTCTCTTTCGAATGCTAATTAAATACAACATGAGTATTCTGAATAAGTTGCCCTCAGGCTTACAACATTAAATAATCAAATGAAGGGTACAACCCTTTTTCATATATGGCATTCCGCCTACAACACAGAGGCCCCGTGGCCAACAAATAAGAAGATCCAAATCTTGTAGCACATCCTGCTAAACACCTGAAAAAGATTCAACAACGTGGGATGAACATATAGTCCAGTAGGGATCTCAACATGGCCCTCAACAATAACAACATACAGATAGCTATGATCATGAATGCCCAATCTCATACTAGAATAGTAATGTGACAGTTTACACAAAATATACATAAGTATGAACTTTACTCGAAAATAACCATTTCAATCAATGCCATAGGCGATTCGTCTTTCTTCCCCCTTTTTTTTTTCATTAAACCCCGTTCCCAATCTTTCATAACATTAATAATACCTTAGGAAATAATTTCACTAAGCCCACTACTCTCTTCCATTTTCCAAACATACACAAATATGCCTTTTCCAAATATATATTCCTTTAAAAATATCCGTTCTCCTTCACACTTTCCAAAAGACGAAAATGACGCTTTGGCTTCTTCCCAACACAATCAAATCTATACATGCACCGTTATAAAAAGGGAGATAACAACTCACCAACATGTATAAGATAAAACAATGAGGCAACTCGGCCCTCCAAAACTGTAACTGACACAATCCATGATATTCCCAGACACACTGAAATATCAACAACAAAACTTTGCTCTACTAGCTATGTGCGTAGTAAGCCAAAGATACACCTCTCACAACAACATGCCAGTTTACCAGGCGCTAGCTGGAAGGGTATGGTGCCTTATATTCTCAGCCCAGTCAGTTCTCCAGGTGCTAGCTGGAAGGTCACGGTACCTCTGATTCTTAGCGCAAGGTGTAACACCACCAATCCAACACAACAGGGCATATTCAACATGTATAACACATATACACAAACCATCAAGATACAAGCAACGTGTTAAAGTATATGAACACATAACTACCTCCTCCCGAGCAAGCATACATATATAATGTATCTTAACACTTAATCACATACGATGTTCAATCAATAATGGTATGATGCATACACGACCATTCAACTCAACCGTGTCATCCTCCACCGATGACCAAGGACAAAACCTCTAGATGCAAATATTTAGTACATTTATTAAAGACTCAATTACTATGAGACCACAAACCCGACAACAACATTTACAGGGTAGTTTAAGATACAATTCCCCACAAGTGTGTATTCAACACTCAAGATACAACATTTCAATGTTTATACTTATTTCAGAAAGTACCTTTCCCATTTCACAAAAACGAGTTTCCACTTCCTTTGCTTCCACAAAACTAACTTCATCCCTTTTTGTTTCCACAAAACCGATTCCATTCCTTTTTGTTTTTTTTTTTTTACAAAAAATCAATTCCATGGACGATAACGCCATAACTTATTTTAATCCACTACATTCTTTCCAAAGCCATTCCAAATTTAATTATGCAAATTAAGTCATAATCCTTAAATTAGGGTTCTCCTCATTCTTTCTCAACATTGACCAAAAAGGTTCAATCATCAACAATAAGCAACAAGACCTCATTTGAGACCCAAAATACCCAAGTATTTGCCCAAAGAACAAAACCCCTCTTTTAATTTATCATGACACATATAAATTAGGGCTTTTCTATATTTCAACAACAACACGCTATTTTACGCCACAAATAGTCCCATGAATAACCAAAGACAATAAATCCATTTCTATTCAACCAACTCTAGATTTCCTCATGATTTTCAAACAAACCCAACATAGGTATGGTTTTCATGCAATACAAAACTACCACATGTTTATTTATAGACGAAATATTGAAAAAGAACAAGGAAATCCCTACCTCAAATGTAGAACTCAAGGAGAAGAAGAGCAAAACTCGGAAGTGCTCCAAATCCCAAATTTCTCGGATCAAAACAAAGCCCTCGACGATCAACACAACTTTTACAAAGGCCAAAGGGTAGGAAAACACTCTAACTAGATCAATCCTAAGAGAGAAGTTAGGTTTTAGAGTGAGGTGCTCTCCAATGGAGGTTTTGAAAAAGTAAGAGAGAGAAAGGAGATCAAAAAAATGATTTCACGGACTGATATAAAAACAGGTCCGCTCGAGCGTACAACACCCCGCTCGAGCGTCAGACACAAGTTCACGCTCGAGCGTCCAAAGATCCGCTCGAGCGCCGGATGCACTCTCCCAGAATTTTTTGCAGACGTCCAAAATGCTGAGAGAAGGAAATTCACGCTCGAGCGTCCAAACTGCCGCTCGAGCGGAAAGGCAACAACAAAATCCCGCTCGAGCGTCAAATCGCCTGCTCGAGCAGAGAGACCAAAACCTGGGCAAAAATTCTAAGTTTTAAAACACGGTCAACTTATTCCCAACTTGCCCAACGCAACCCAAAACTCTAACACAAAGAGTAAGGGATAGAAATGAGGATAAGACAACGACGAATCTATGGAACCGAGTCCGGATTACAGTTAAACAACAACAGGGAATACCGGGATCGCTATAACTGTTTTATCTGTCTTGAACAGATTCAATACCTGTTCAAACAGGTTTTGTACCTGTTAATTTTAAACCAAACAACCACCAATCATCTATAAATAAGACAAGTCCCTTATTTGTTTTTTTAACTGAATTTTCGTCCTCAAATTTTACTTTACTATATCTGTATTTTGCTGCATTATTTTTTTGTGAGAAAGAAGTGTAAACACATAATGTGTTCGTTGTGCAAATAAATTGTAGTGCTGCATTTATTCGTTGTTGATCATTTTATCATAGGAGATAGACGTTCGCAATTCTGAAAAAACTGTGGAGATGACGAATCTATCTTGAGGACACAGTGTTAAACAATGGACTTAATCAAAAGTTTGTTCAAGAAATTAATCAAGTAAGTTGTTAATTTATTTTCTGTTTTATTATTATTATTTATTTAAATTAGATTTTGATTTTGTTTTTGTAACAAAACAAAAATCTATTTTTATTTATTTATTTTTATTTATTGGTTTGATTTTTGTAATCAAACAATCTCTCTCCTTTACTATTTTTCTTTTGTATTCCGTTTGTCATTTAGTACACAAACATAATTTATTTCATTAAACACAGTGAAGATTGTTCAACAATCTTAAGACAGATTAATTTTTGTTGTCTTCATTGCATTTATTTTTCTGTGCTTTCACAAAGTGATATTCGGGTTGGAAAATATAAATAGCAGTAATATACTGTTTATTTTCTTTGAGAACTAGTAGTAATATACTGGTGTCATTAACAACTGTAGAATATTAATTTGTGTTATAGAAAATTATTGTGGTACTTTATTTTTCTAGTTTTAGTAACAAGAAAAATAAAATTATTTTGTGTTATAATTTATTTTCTGGTTTGAGTAACTAGAAAATTAATTTGTGTTTTGGTTTTTTCTGATTTTTGTAATCAGATATTATAGTTGCTGCAACTGGAAGTGGTACTCCAATTGTTACACCAACTCCAGTCCCTATCCAGAATCATGTTCAAGTTCCAATAAATCATGGAGAAAAATCAGAAAAACTTAACAGTATTGAGTTTAAGAGATGGCAGCAGAAAATGTTGTTTTATCTTACAACTCTAAATCTGGCCCGGTTTCTCTGTGACAAGGCTCCTGCACTTAAAGAGGGTGAAAGTGATCGGCAAGTTGTTGCCACTGTGGATGCTTGGAAACATTCAGATTTCCTGTACAGAAATTACATCTTCAATGGCCTTGATAACATGCTGTATAATGTTTACTGCCCTCTGAAAATAGCAAAAGAATTGTGGAATTCTTTGGAGAAAAAATACAAGACAGAGGATGCCGACACAAAGAAATTTGTTGTCGGTAAATTTCTGGACTTCGTTATGGTAGACTCGCAGATGGTAATTTCTCAAGTTCAAAGTTTTCAATTAATTTTACATGATATTCATTCTGAGGGTATGTCTCTGAACAAGTCTTTCCAAGTCACTGCGTTAGTGAAAAAATTACCACCAGCTATATTTCAAAAATTATTTAAAACATAAACGCAATGAGATGACTATGGATGAACTTATTGTAAGACTGAGAATTGAGGAAGATAACTGGAACGCGGAAAAGAGGAATGGTAAAAATCCCATTGAGTCCAACGCTAATGTGATTGAACAAGTACACAAACCACATAACAAAAAAGAAAGTTTGCTGGAGATGGTCCTAAACAAGGCGACAACAATGGCAATAAGAAGTTCAAAGGAAATTGTTATAACTGTGGCAAGACTGGACATCGAGCTTCCGATTGTCGCCGCCCTAAGAAAGATCGCGGAAGTACAAGCAAGAAGACCACTAATCAGGCCAATGTGACAAAATTAGATTACATCTTTGACGGGATAAATGACATCAATCTCTCTGCTATGGTGTCTGAGGCTAATTTGGTTGGAAATCCCAAAGAATGGTGGGTTGACACTGGGGCAACTCGTTACATTTGTGCGGACAAGAAGATGTTCACTACTTATAACGAGGCTACAAATGGTGAACAACTTTTCATGGAAAATTCTTGTCCTTCTACTGTGGCTGGACAAGGAAATGTGATCTTGAAGATGACATCAGGGAAAGAACTTACCCTCAACAACGTACTGCATGTACCTGACATTCTGAAGAATTTGGTTTCTGGTTCTTTGTTAAGTAAAAATGGTTTTAGGCTTGTATTTGAGTCTGATAAATTTGTATTAACAAAGAGTGGTATGTATGTTGGTAAGGGATACATGGGTGATGGTCTCTTCAAGTTGAATGTAATTACGGCTGTACCAAAACTTGCAATTAATAAGAATAACACATCTTTTGCTTATATTCTTGAGTCGAATTTATGGCATGATAGATTAGGACATGTAAATTTTGCTCCTTTGCGTAGATTAATTGGCTTGGATTATATACCAAATTTTGAAATTGATCCTAATCACAAATGTGAGATTTGTGTAGAAGTTAAACTAACAAAGGCTCCATTTAAATTGGTTGAAAGAAAGACTAAATCTCTAGAATTAATTTATACTGATGTATGTGATCTTAAATTTGTTCAAACTAAAGGAGGCAAAAAATATTTCATAACATTTATCAATATTTGCACAAGATATTGTTATGTATATTTACTTAAAAGTAAAGATGAAGTCTTGGAAATGTTTAAACTCTACAAAATTGAAGTTGAAAATCAACTTGGTAAAACCATTAAAATGGTTAGAAGTGATAGGGGTGGTGAATATGATGTACCATTAAATGAATTTTTTGCACAACATGGCATTATTCACCAAACTACAGCATCTTGTTCTCCACAGCAAAATAGAATTGTTGAAAAGAAGAATAGAACCCTTAAGGAAATGATGAATGCCATGTTACTAAGTTCGGGTTTACCGTAAAACTTGTGAAGGGAAGCAATATTATTTGCTAATTGTGTTCTTAACAGAATAGCCCACAAGAAAACCAATAACACTCCATATGAATTGTGGAAAGGTCAACCGCCTTCCTACAAATACTTAAAAGTGTGGGGGTGTTTGGCAAAGGTAGAAGTTCCTGTTCCTAAAAAGACTAAGATAGGACCAAAAACAATGGATTATGTGTTTATTGGTTATACTCAGAATAGTAGTGCATATCGGTTTCTGACTTATAAATCAGAAATACCTAATATAAATGTGAGAACTATTATAGAGTCAAGGAATGCTGTGTTTTTTGAACAGGTCTTTCCTTACAAGAAATGACAGGAATTAAGTTCACAGAAAAGAACTTATGATTGTACACAAAGTCAAAAGACTAATGACAATCAAACATAAGAGACTAGTAATGGTCTCGACCAACAGGATTTAACTGATGATGAACCAAGACGAAGTAAGAAAGCAAGAACATCAAAATCTTTTGGTCCAGATTTTCTGACATACCTGTTGGAAAATGAACCTCCAAGCTTTAAGGAAGCAATGACAGGTCCTGAAGCAATTTTGTGGAAAGCATCTGTTAATAATGAAATTGAATCCATTATGCAAAATCATACTTGGGAATTAGTGGATCTTCTACCTGGTTCTAAACCTCTTGGATATAAGTGGATATTTAAGAGAAAAATGAAAGCAAATGGTTCAATAGACAAGTATAAAACAAGACTTGTAGTAAAAGGTTACAGACAAAAGGAAGGTCTGGACTATTTTGACACATATTCCCCCGTGACAAGAATAACATCCATTCACATGCTTATTGTAATTGCAACGTTGTATAATTTAGAAATACATCAAATGGATATTAAGACAGCTTTCTTAAATGGTGATCTAAATGAAGAGATCTATATGGGGCAACCCGAAGGGGTTTTAGTACCGGGGCAAGAAAAAAAAGTTTGCCGACTTGTAAAATCTTTTTATGGATTAAAACAAGCACCTAAGCAATGGCATGAAAAATTTGATCATGCTATGCTTGCTAATAGGTTTAAGATAAACGAATGTGACAAGTGCGTCTATGTTAAAAACACTGACAAAGGTTATGTCATTGTTTGTCTTCATGTGGATGACATGTTTGTCATTAGAAGCAGTCAAAATATGATCAAATCAACTAAGCAAATGTTGAATAGAAGATTTGATATGAAAGATATGGGGGTCGCAGATGTAATATTAGGAATGAAAATTACTAAAACATCTGACGGATATACATTATCTCAATCACATTATATTAAGAAAATTATTGGTAAATTTATCAAGGATGATATAGCTAGAACACCTGTAGACATCAGTCTTTATTGATCGAAAAATAAAGGTGATGCGGTGTCTCAGTTAAAATACTCCCAAATCATTGGAAGCCTAATGTATCTAATGAATTGTACTCGTCTTGATATAGCTTATGCTATTAGTAAATTGAGTAGGTACACTAGTAACCCCGGAGAAGACCATTGGAAAGCGATCATTCGGGTTCTTAGATATCTAAAATTTACCCGTGATCATGGTTTGAACTTTACTCAATATCCAGCAGTACTCGAAGGTTATTGTGATGCCAATTGGATATCGGATACTAAAGATTCAAAATCCACTAGTGGATATGTCTTTACTCTGGGAGGCGCTGCCGTTTCTTGGAAATCCACGAAACAAACATGCATCGCACGATGCACAATGGAATCTGAGTTCATTGTTTTAGACAAAGCAGGTGAAGAAGCAGAATGGCTTCGCCACTTCTTAGAAGACATTCCAATGTGGCCAAAACGTGTGTCAGCTATTTGCATTCATTGTGATAGTCAATCTGCAAAAGGCAGGGCACAAAATCATATGTGTAATGGTAAGTCACGACATATTCGTCGTCGACATAATACCGTAAGGCAATTGCTCTCAAATGGAATAATCTCAATAGATTATATAAAATCTAAAAAGAATATTACAGATCCATTAACAAAATGTTTTACTAAAGAGCAAGTGTATAATTCATCGAAGGGGATGAGATTAAAGCCTATTACATAAGAGTCATCATAATGGTAACCCTACTTACATGATTGGAGATCCCAAGAACTAAGTTCAAATGGACAACTAAGTTATGTGTGGCTCGCCAGAAATTGCCAAGGGATTAAAATTCCCTACCCATTCCTATGGTGATAGTGATATCTGCAACATGTGTTGTATGCAGGGGTCTAAGGATAAGCTTTCCTTCTAATAATTACTTATATCTTGATTTAGGCATAAAAATCAAGACAAGTATAAGAGATACTCACAATAAGAATCATCTATATGAGTGTCGAACTGGGGCCGGTTCTATGAGAATGAAGAGGCTAAATTCTTTAGAAGCACTCATGAACAACCAAGAGCGTTCAAGGCCAAAATGAACACAACCGTGAGAACCACGATGTGTCGAAAGATATTTTGTGTGAAATATATTGTCTTGGCTTACCCAAACGGCTGAACAATTCAAGGTATCGCGTCCATTGGTTAGCTAGTAAGTCCGATAGGTTATCACTAGGGAAGGTTTAAGGCCGAAAGCTACCTATCCTGATGCAAGATATTTTCGATCTATACTCTTTCGGCAAATTCTGCATATTATTGCATTTCCATTGTCATCAAATTCCATTCATGTAGGGGATTGTTAGAAACTGTTTTTGAAAAAATTTGGAAAACATATTTTTTTCTAAACTTTGGTCTAATTTTTAGGTAGGACCCATGTGCCGAATTTCACGGGTCAAAGTGGTAACGCATTCTATGCCGCGTTGTGATTCACGTGGTATATTTGGTTGCTCAAAACCATTATTGTGTGAATAGGAAATTGAAGCCAAAGTGAGCTTCATGGAAATGGAGCTTTGGTGGAAATTTCTTAAAGGTATGGTTTAAGGCTTGTCCCACATTGGTTTGGTGGGAAGAATTTTGTAGGTTTATAAGGCATAGGTTTGGAACTTGGGGTAGGTTCCAAGGGACACCCAAGTTTTGTAGAGAGAGAGGTTATGAGCAAAGTGGACTAGAGCCATTAGACCAAAAAATAAACACACATGCGCGGGTGCGTGGTACGTAAGGTTGGGTTGGGTTTGTCCGGCCCAATACCTACCTTTTTGGGGCAAAAAACATTTGAATTTAATTTTATTTTTTGGTAAAATAAAATCTGTCTTCAATTTTTTAATTCAAATCTGTTTGCACCTTTTCAAATTCTGTACAGATTAATTCAATTCTGTCCAGTTCGAATTCTGTACAGTTTTAATTCAAATCTGTCCAGTGTACAGTTTCATATCTGTCCAACAGGTTCCTATCTGTTTGAATTAGAAACGGACAGATTCAATATCTGTTTGAATTTCAAACCAAACAGTGCCTTAACTATTTTATCTGTCATAAACAGATTCAATACCTATTCAAGCAGGTTTTGTACCTGTTAATTTTAAACCAAACAGCCACCAATCATCTATAAATAAGACAAGTCCCTTATTTGTTTTTTTCACTGAATTTTCGTCCTCAAATTCTGCTTTACTATCTCTGCATTTTGCTGCATTATTTTTTTTGTGAGAAAGATGTAAACACATAATGTGTTCGTTGTGCGAATAAATTGTAGTGCTGCATTTATTCGTTGTTGATCATTTTATCTTGGGAGATAAACGTCCGCAAATCTGAAAGTACCATGGAGAAAACAAATCTGTCTTAAGGACATAGTGTTAAACACTGGACTTGATCAAAAGTTTGTTTAAGAAATTAGTCAAGTAAGTTGTTAATTTATTTTCTGTTTTATTATTATTTATTTAAATCATATTTTGATTTTATTTTTGTAACAAAATAAAAATCTATTTTTATTTATTGGTTTGATTTTTGTAATCAAACAATCTCTCTCCTTTTCTATTTTTCTTTTGTATTCCGTTTGTTGTTTAGTACACAAACAGAATTTGTTTCATTAAATAAAGTGAAGGTTGTTCAACAATATTGCATCCATTTTTGATGAAACACACAACCATGTATTCCAAACATTTTTCTATAAAAAAAAATTTCAAGTTTGTAACATTACATGGTTTCTACTAATATATATTGTAGGAATTCTTCCTTGCCAGAAATCCACAACAACAACAACAACAACAAAGAGAACTTTATGGCAGTAGGGATGGTGGTGAGCAACAAAATCAAGGCAACGTCTTTGCTAGCATGGATGTGGATACCTTGGCGGAGGTATTTAGGGTGAACAAGCAGGCTTCAGGGACAAGACTATCGGAGGGGACATATAGAACGGAACGTGATCTTCAGGTGATTAGGCTACAGAGAACTCGAGAGGAACAAGAACGCAAGGAAAGGGTATAGGGGTCGTGACAATGGTCTGGAAAAGACCATTTGCACTGCCAGACTTATACAGAACATTGAAGATCCTTCACGTGCCGACTTCTTCAACCCTCAAGCTGGTCGCCTCACTACTCTCAACAGCTTATCTCTCCCTATCCTCAGTTACATCCAACTCAGTGCTGAGAAGGGAGTTCTCTACAGAGTATATATGACACTCATGTTCATATAAATATAATATTAATGTTAACAAATTCACTTAGCTTGAGTTATCTAATGTCGTGCAAATTCCAAACAAGACACAATTATATCTATTTTTATAGAGAAAAGCCACACACTCAAAATTTTTATCCAGAAGTTTTATCTAGAATGTTTCTAAATTTATTCTATACACAGTTCTCACGCTACACTAATTCTAATTCAATTTCAACTAGACAAATCACATTTTGGATAAAAATTATGGGTAAGCAAAATTACTGTTTTTTAATATATATATATATATAAATGTCGGTTTCTCATAACTAATTAAAATTGATCAAGTTGATGAAAATGAGTTTGAAAAATTGCGCAGGATGCAATCATGGCACCACACTGGAAGTTAAAAGCCCACTATGTAATGTACGTAACAAGGGGTGAAGCCCATATGCACACCGCGGGTAGTCGGTGTTCAACGGTAGGATCCAGGAGGGGTAGATGGTGGTGGTGCCGCAGAACTTGTGGTGGTGAAACAAGCCGGAAGCGATGGGTTCAAATGGGTGGTCATCTATGAAGCACGTATACTTCAAATAGGAAGACATATCTGTATCGGATACCGATACTCCTCGGATACTTACAGATACGTATCAAATACTTATTAAAAATATCGGATACTTCTTAATTAATTTTTTATTAATTTTAAAGTATCGGATACTTAGTTTTGAAGTATCGGATGCTCCAAGTCACATATTATCGTATACTTCTTAATTAATTTTGAAGTATCAAATGTTCCAAGTCACGTATTGCTCTTTTTACGAAATTAGAATTGTATCATTTCTTACAGAATATCATAATATAATATAATTACGAGGATAAATAGAATATTTTTACAATACTTTGCTTAGTTTTTTTTATAAAAATAACATAGTAAGGTAAAGTAATAGTGTTAGACTTATTTATTTTGATGATTTATTTAATTATGTTTTAATTTATTTGAAAGAGAAAAATAGAATCCAAAATTTATTTTTATGATTTATTCAATTATATTTTAATCAAAATTTATTTTGATGATTTATTTGAAAAAGAAAAATAGAATCTAAAATTTATTTTAATGATTTATTTGAAAGAGAAAAATAGAATCAAAATTTATTTTGTCCTATTATTTCTCACCTAAACCTTTATCTTAAATGTTGTTAGAATGTATTTAATATTTGATTAAATCAGGAGTTCAAACAGCCCAAAACAAAGGTTCAAACAGCCTAGCACAACAGGAGGCCAAAAGGTTCAAAAGGTTCAAGTGAAAGATATTCAAATTAGTAATAATGGAAGTACAACGGCTATAAATGGCTATAAAAGTTCAAAAGGTTCAAGTGGAAGATATTCAAATTTGTAATGATATAGTGGAAGATATTCAAATTAGTAATGATGGAAGTACAACGGCTATAAACGGCTATAAAGGTTCAAAAGGCCAAAAGGTTCAAAAGGTTTAAAAGGCCAAAAGGTTCAAAAGGTTTAAGTGGAAGATATTCAAATTTGTAATGATGGAGTGGAAGATATTCAAATTAGTAATGATGGAAGTACAACGGCTATAAACGACTATAAATTCAAATGACTACAAAGGCTATAAACGGTTATAAATTCAAATGAATACAACGGTTATAATTTTCATTATATATACCAAAGCCTCTTATGTAAACAAGTTACAAAAAAACCTGAAAATATTCTTGGATCTATAATCACTCACATTTATTCTCAGAAATTATACACCAAGCCTTATAGCTTTAAGCCCATCTTTCTTGTGTGAGATTTACAGAAAAATCAAAGCTTCATTTTATATATCTATCTTTGAGAGATATTTATTGTAAGTTTTCTTTGAAAGTAAAAATACCATTTCATCTTGTTAAAGTGTTGCAAACACTGTGTTCTTGAAATCTTGAGAGTGATTGTGAATCACCTAAGATTTGCAAGGGTTTGAGCTTGTGAAGTCTGTGTAAAATCTATGGAGGATTGCTCCATTTGTAAAGAGGTTGCTAGCACCCCTGTGAAGCTAGAAGATAGTGGAAAATCTCAAGTGAAGCTTGAGGAGTGGATGTAGGCTTGGTTGAAGCCGAACCACTATAAATCTGTTTGTCTCATTTTCCCTAATCTCTTTACTTTCCTACTACTGCTATACCTATCTAATATTCATGTGTTAATCATTTGATTTACCCTATATGTTAGTTATACTTCATTGTTATCTTGCTTGATCATTTACTGCTAAGTTCATCATTGTGCTTGTTAATAATTTGTTGTACTAGTAGTTAATTTTATTGGGGTGTTATTAATTTTAATTTATAGAAATCTAATTTACCCTCCCTCTTAGGTTGCTTTTTGGGTAACAAATAAAATTCATCAAATTGACATATCTTCATTGTATCATGCATGTCCCCTACGACTACATAGAAGTAAGGATTAATAAGATAATATAACAATAGTAAAATTAACTATCAATAAATAAATAAGCAAATAAACTTGCATAGAATATTTTTTACTAGTGCAAAAGGAAAAACCATAGGGACAAGTTGTGGATTGTTTTGATATTATAATTTCAACATATTAGATATGATATTGAAATGAAATATTTGTAAGACCTATTGAAAATTTAAAAACTAAACTAGCTATTGGCTTAAATTAATACCTAATTCTTAAAGATTAGTATTTTACATTATAAAGTTATTATGATTTCTCAACATTCTTGAACTTATATGTAACTTACCGCTAATAATTTATTTATTTATTTTTTTTTTACAAATGTTTTCTAACCGTACCCGTATCTTTGTTTTTTTAAATTTTATTGTATCTTGTATCCGTATTCGTATCTCGTATTCGTATCCGTATCCATACTTTCTAGGTGGCCATGAAGACCAATGAACATGCTATTTTCAGCACTCTGGCGGGTCGCACCTCAGCTGTGAGGGCCATTCCTGTGGATGTCCTAGCCAACGCCTACCAGATTTCACGGGACGAGGCAAGGAGGCTGAAGCAGAGAGGGGATGAGTCTATCATGTTTGAACCAAGTTCAAGGTCTCGGAGTGAGAGGAGGGCTGATGCTTAACCCTGTAGGTATGTATACGGGGGATCAATGTAGTTTTGTTTTTGTGCTTGTCTACTGCTACAACTGTTGAGAATAAGAAAAGCTTTTAGATGAGCTCTGTATTTCCCATGTAAGAGAAGAGTTTCTACTATTATTGCCCATGATAATATAAGAAGTTCATGTGGTTGTTAATGAGACATCAGAGGTTTATTTGGTTTTAACAGTGGGAAAATTAACTTGGTCATTATCTCACACCAATTATTATTTATTATGTTCCCTCACATTCTTTAATCATCTAACATAAATAATTAATATTTTATCTTTTCCATCAATCATATTATCATATTATCATGAAGTACTACTTGTTGACCGTACTTCCAGACTATCGAAAACAGTCCTATAAATATTTTAGTTTAACATACATTAAAAATAAAATTTTTCTTTTTAAAAAATAAATAAAACTATATATGATAAAATATTGAAATAAACTTTACTTGTGACACTAATACAGATTTCACCACTTGTCAAATTTATATAAAGGAAGCATATTTATTTTTTCACTTTATTCTTTGCCTTGTCATTATTTACGAAAAAAAACAAAATTGAGAGAACAATGAATTAATGAATTGCTAGAGAGAGAACTGCGAAATGAAATTGTATGAGACAGCTTTGAATAGAAAATAAAAAGAATATTTTTATTGAGTTTTGTTTTGAATGGAAATGTGTTTTTGATGTTCGATCCTCACACATTTGGGCTTGTTTGGTTTTTTATTTTTTTTTCAAAAAAGAAAAAGAAAAAATCCGACTCGTTTTTGAAAAAATAAAAATTAACTTGACAAAAATAAATAATAAAAGAATATTTTAAAATTATTTTTGACTTTCTAAAAGATATTTAAAAAAAATTCAATTTGAGAAAGTATTTGGGTTTGGTAGGTCCATTTTGAGATTGATTTCGATAATTCGAATCGTTTACTTTTTAAGATTTGTTGAATAGAATATTCATGTAAAAAATCAAATTGATTAAATATTGATAATTATATGTTTGAATTAAATTTATATTACAAAAAATGATGACTACTATTGAAATTATATTTGTCGACTATTTTTTTAAAGGGGTAACAATAGGTTTTTTTATGTAATGTGGTAACTAATGTGACATTTTCTATTTAATTTTAAACAGTGGTTAGCTTAAAGAGTAAATTGAAAAAAAAATTAAATCATTAAGAGCCAAAGAGAAAAAAATGACCAAATATAAAAGGGTTAAAGTGTAATTTATCTAATTTTTAGATAAAAAAACTATTCTACAAAATTTACTATGAAAGTAAGTGGTGATTATATTTTTGTACTCAACATTCATGGATTCTTTACTTTAAAGTCACATGTCCACAATTTAAATTGTTAATCACCAATTTATTTAAACATATAAACTATTATTATTTATAACAAAAGTGATCTATAACAGCGATTCTTTTTCACGGTTTTATATTGTGTGAGTGATTTTCCAATCACACTGCCTAACTCGGTATTCAGATGGAGAGTACTGGCAGAATAGATGACACCTGGCTGACCTGCAACAGAAAGAGAAGATTCCGGCGGTGGTTCGTCCACCCAGGGGCACTCCGACGATCAAGTCAGTATATCTCTCAAAGATAATCAACAGTGCTAAACTCACTATTCAGAACATAAATTGCGTACCTTAGACCCATCGGGGGTGCCTCTCTTTTATAGTTAACTCAATCCTTATCCCACTAGAAGCCTAGCTTCAATGGACTCTTACTCAGTGCTTATTCTGGACTCTCCAAGAGATAAAGATAAACTCCCTAAGAGCTTTATCCTTATCCATGCCAGAGCCGCGCGCCTCATCGCGCTGTTTTTTGCACGTTATTTGCATTTTGCATGTTATTTGTATTTTGTATGCACGTTATTTGTATTTTGTATGTTATTTGCATTTTGCATGTTATTTGTATTTTGTATGTTATTTGCATTTTGCATTTTGCATGTTATTTGCATTTTGCATGTTATTTGTATTTTGTATGCACGTTATTTGTATTTTGTATGCATGTTGTCGCGCCATCTTGCGCACCTCATGGCGCAGTTTTGTGCACACTACTTCCATTTTGCATGCATTTTATCGCGCAATCTTGCGCACCTCATCGCGCTGTTTTCTGTACATTATTTGCATTTTATCGCGCTATCTTGCGCACCTCATTGCACTGTTTTATGCACATTACTTGCATTTTACACGGATTTAATCGCGCTATTTTGCGCACCACATTGCGCAGTTTTATGCACACTACTTGAATTCTGCATGCATTTTATCGCGCCATCTTGCATACCTCATCGCGCAGTTTTGTGCACAGTACTTGCATTTTGCATGTATTTTATTGCGGTATCTTGCGTACCTCATTGCATTGTTTTGGGCACACTACTTGCATTTTGCACGCATTTTATCGCGCCATCTTGCGCACCCCATTGCGTAGTTCTGTGCACACTACTTGCATTTTGCATGCATTTTATCGCGCCATCTTGCGCACCCCATTGCGTAGTTCTGTGCACACTACTTGCATTTTGCATGCCATTTCGCATGCATTTTATCGCGCTATCTTGCGCACCTCATCGCACAATTTTTTGCACATTACTTGCATTTAGCATGCATTTTATCGCGCTATCTTGCGCATCGCGATATCTTGCGCTGTGACCATTACTTGCATTTTGCAGGCATTTTATCGCGCTATCTTGCGCACCTCATCGCATTGTTCTCTGCACATTACTTGCATTTTCCATGCATTTTATAGCGCTATCTTGCGCACCTCACCGCACTATTTTCTGCACATTACTTGCATTTTCCATGCATTTTATCGCGCTATCTTGCGCACTCATCGCACTGTTTTCTGCACATTAGTTGCATTTTGTATGCATTTTATCGCTATCTTGCGCACCTCATCGCACTGTTTTCTGCACATTAGTTGCATTTTGCATGCATTTTATCGCGCTATCTTGCGCATCGCGCTATTTTGCACTGTGACCATTACTTGGAATTTGAATGCATTTTCTCGCGCTATCTTGCGCACCTCATTAAACTGTTTTCTGCACATTACTTGCATTTTGCATGCATTTTATCGCGCTATCTTGCGCACCTCATCGCACTGTTTTGTGCACTTTACTTGCATTTTGCATGCATTTTATCACGCTATCCTGCGCACCTCATCGCACTGTTTCCTGCACATTAATTGCATTTTGCATGCATTTTATCACGCTATCTTGCGCACCTCATCGCATTGTTTTGTGCACATTACTTGTATTTTGCATGCATTTGTTGCGCTATTTTGCGCATCGCGCTATTGTGCGCTGTGATCATTTCTTGCATTTTGCATGCATTTTTATGCGCTATCTTACGCACCTCATCGCACTGTTTTGTGCACATTACTTGCATTTTGCATGCATTTGTGCGATATTTTGCGCATCGGGCTATTTTGCGCTGTGACCATTACTTGCATTTTCCATGCATTTTATCGCGCTATCTTGCGCACCTCATCGCACTGTTTTCTGCACATTACATGCATTTTGCTTGCATTTTATCGCGTTATCTTGCGCACCTCATCGCATGTTTTCTCCACATTACTTGCATTTTGCATGTATTTTATCGCGCCATCTTGTGCACCTCATCGCACTATTTTCTGCACATTACTTGCATTTTCCATGCATTTTATCGCGCTATCTTGCGCACCTCATCGCACTGTTTTCTGCAGAATACTTGCATTTTGCATGCATTTTATCGCGCTATCTTGCGCACCTCGCTATTTTGCGCAGTGACCATTACTTGCATTTTGCATGCATTTTGTCGCGCTATCTTGCGCACCTCATCACACTGTTTTCTGCACATTACTTGCATTTAGCATGCATTTTATCACGCTATCTTGCGCATCACGCTATTTTGCGTTGTGACCATTACTTGCATTTTGCATGCATTTTATCGCGCTATCTTGCGCACCTCATCGCACTGTTTTCTGCACATTACTTGCATTTTCCATGCATTTTATGGCGCTATGTTGCTTACCTCATCGCACTGTTTTCTGCACATTACTTGCATTTTGCATGAATTTTATCGCACTATCTTGCGCCCTCACCGCACTTTTTTCTGCACATTACTTGCATTTTGACTGCATTTTATCACGCTATCTTGTGCATCGCGCTATTTTGCACTGTGACCATTACTTACATTTTGCATGCATTTTATCGCGCTATCTTGCGCACCTCATCGCACTATTTTCTGCACATTACTTGCATTTTCCATGCATTTTATCGCGCTATCTTGCGCACCTCATCGCACAGTTTTCTGCACATGACTTGCATTCTCCATGCATTTTATCGCGCTATCTTCCGCACCTCATCGCAAAGTTTTCTCCACATTACTTGCATTTTGCATGCATTTTATCGCGGTATCTTGCGCATCGCGATATTTTCCGCTGTGACCGTTACTTGCATTTTGCATGCATTTTGTTGCGATGTCTTGCGCACCTCATCGCACTGTTTTCTGTACATTACTTGCATTTCACATGCATTTTATCGCGCTATCTTGTGCACCTCATCGTACTGTTTTCTGCACATTACTTGCATTTAGCATGCATTTTATCGCGCTATCTTGCGCAGCGCGCTATCTTGCACTGTGACCATTAGTTGCATTTTGCAGGCATTTGTCGCGCTATCTTGCGCACCTCATCGCACTGTTTTCTGCACATTACTTGCATTTTCCAAGTATTTTATCGCGCTGTCTTGCGCACCTCATCGCACTGTTTTCTGCACATAACTTGCATTTTGCAAGCATTTTATCGCCTATCTTGCGCACCTCATCGCACTAGTTCTTCACATTACTTGCATTTTGCATGCATTTTATCGCGCTATCTTGTGCATCGCGCTATCTTGCGCAGTGACCATTACTTGCGTTTTGCATGCATTTTGTCGCGCTATCTTGCGCACCTCATTGCACTGTTTTCTGCTCATTACCTGCATTTTGCATGTACTTTGTCGCGCTATCTTGCGCACCTCATCGCACTTTTTTCGGCACATTACTTGCATTTTACATGCATTTTATCGCTGTATCTTGCGCAACTCATCGCACTGTTTTCTGTACATTACTTGCATTTTGCATTCATTTTATCGTGCTATCTTGCGCATCACGCTATTTTGCGTTGTGACCATTATTTGCATTTTGCATGCATTTTATCGCGCTATCTTGCGCACCTCATCGCACTGTTTTCTGCACATTACTTGCATTTTGCATGCATTTTATTGCGCTATCGTGCGCACCTCATCGCACTGTTTTCTGCAAATTACTTGCATTTTGCATGCATTTTATCGCGCTATCTTGCGCATCGCGCTATTTTGCGCTTTGACCATTACTTGCATTATGCATGCATTTTATCGCGCTATATTGCGCACCACATTGCACTGTTTTCTGCACATTACTTGCATTTTCCATGCATTTTATCGCGCTATCTTGCGCACCTCATCGCACAGTTTTCTGCACAGGACTTGCATTTTCCATGCATTTTATCGCGCTATCTTGCGCACCTCATCGCAAAGTTTTCTCCACATTACTTGCATTTTGCATGCATTTTATCGCGCTATCTTGCGCACCTCATCGTACTCTTTTCTGCACATTACTTGCATTTAGCATGCATTTTATCGCGCTATCTTGCGCAGCGCGCTATCTTGCTCTGTGACCATTAGTTGCATTTTGCAGGCATTTGTCGCGCTATCTTGCGCACCTCATCGCACTGTTTTCTGCACATTACTTGCTTTTTCCAAGCATTTTATCCCGCTGTCTTGCGCACCTCATCGCACTGTTTTCTGCACATTACTTGCATTTTGCAAGCATTTTATCACCTATCTTGCGCACCTCATCGCACTGTGTTCTGCACATTACTTGCATTTTGCATGCATTTTATCGCGCTATCTTGTGCAACACGCTATCTTGCGCAGTGACCATTACTTGCATTTAGCATGCATTTTGTCGCGCTATCTTGCGCACCTCATCGCACTGTTTTCTGCACATTACTTCCATTTAGCATGCATTTTATCACGCTATCTTGCGCATCGCGCTATTTTGCGCTGTGACCATTACTTGCATTTTGCATGCATTTTGTCGCGCTATCTTGCGCACCTCATTGCACTGTTTTCTGCTCATTACTTGCATTTTGCATGTATTTTGTCGCGCTATCTTGCCCACCTCATCGCACTCTTTTCGGCACATTACTTGCATTTTGCATGCATTTTATCGCTGTATCTTGCGCAACTCATCGCACTGTTTTCTGTACTTTACTTGCATTTTGCATTCATTTTATCGCGGTATCTTGCGCATCACGCTATTTTGCATTGTGACCATTACTTGCATTTTGCATGCATTTTATCGCGCTATCTTGCGCACCTCATAGCACTGTTTTCTGCACATTACTTGCATTTTCCATGCACGTTGTCGCGCTATCTTGCGCACCTCATCGCACCGTTTTCTCCACATTACTTGCATTTTGCATGCATTTTATCGCGGTATCTTGCGCTTCGCGATATTTTCCGCTGTGACCATTACTTGCATTTTTCATGCATTTTATCGCGCTATCTTGCGCACCTCATCGCACTGTTTTCTGCACATTACTTGCATTTTCCATGGATTTTATGGCGCAATGTTGCGCACCTCATCGCACTGTTTTCTGCACATTACTTGCATTTTGCATGAATTTTATCGCACTATCTTGCGCACCTCACCGCACTGTTTTCTGCACATTACTTGCATTTTCCATGAATTTTATCGCGCTGTCATGCGCACCTCATCGCACTGTTTTCTACACATTACTTGCATTTTGCATGCATTTTATCGCGCTATCTTGCGCACCTCACCGCACTGTTTTCTGCACATTACTTGCATTTTGCATGCATTTTATTGCGCTATCGTGCGCACCTCATCGCAGTGTTTTATACAAATTACTTGCATTTTGCATACATTTTACCGCGCTATCTTGCGCATCGCGCTATTTTGCGCTGTGACCATTACTTGCATTTTGCATGCATTTTCTCGCGCTACCTTGCGCACCTCATTGCACTGTTTTCTGCACATTACTTGCATTTTGCATGTATTTTGTTGCGCTATCTTGCGCACCTCATCGCACTTTTTTCGGCACATTACTTGCATTTTGCATGCATTTTATCGCGCTATCTTGTGCATCACGCTATCTTGCGCAGTGACCATTACTTGCATTTTGCATGCATTTTGTCGCGCTATCTTACGCACCTCATCGCACTGTTTTCTGCACATTACTTGGACTTAGCATGCATTTTATCACGCTATCTTGCGCATCGCGCTATTTTGCACTGTGACCATTACTTCCATTTTGCATGCATTTTGTCGCGCTATCTTGCGCACCTCATTGCACTGTTTTCTGCTCATTACCTGCATTTTGCATGTATTTTGTCGCGCTATCTTGCGCACCTCATCGCACTTTTTTCGGCACATTACTTCCATTTTGCATGCATTTTATCGCTGTATCTTGCGAAACTCATCGCACTGTTTTCTGTACATTACTTGCATTTTGCATTCATTTTATCGCGCTATCTTGCGCATCACGCTATTTTGCGTTGTGACCATTACTTGCATTTTGCATGCATTTTATCGCGGTATCTTGCGGACCTCATCGCACTGTTTTCTGCACATTACTTGCATTTTCCATGTACTTTGTCGCGCTATCTTGCGCACCTCATCGCACTGTTTTCTCCACATTACTTGTATTTTGCATGCATTTTATCGCGGTATCTTGGGCTTCGCGATATTTTCCGCTGTGACCATTACATGCATTTTTCATGCATTTTATCGCGCTATCTTGCGCACCTCGTCGCACTGTTTTCTGCACATTACTTGCATTTTCCATGCATTTTATGGCGCTATGTTGTGCACCTCATCGCACTGTTTTCTGCACATTACTTGCATTTTGCATGAATTTTATCGCACTATCTTGCGCACCTCACCGCACTGTTTTCTGCACATTACTTACATTTTCCATGCATTTTATCGCGCTGTCATGCGCACCTCATCGCACGGTTTTCTGCACATTACTTGCATTTTGCATGCATTTTATCGCGCTATCTTGCGCACCTCACCGCACTGTTTTCTGCACATTACTTGCATTTTCCATGCATTTTATGGCGCTATCGTGCGGACCTCATCGCACTGTTTTCCGCAAATTACTTGCAATTTGCATACATTTTATCGCGCTATCTTGCGCATCGCGCTATTTTGCGCTGTGACCATTACTTGCATTTTGCATGCATTTTGTCAGGCTATCTTGCGCACCTCATTGCACTGTTTTCTGCACATTACTTGCATTTTGCATGTATTTTGTTGCGCTATCTTGCGCACCTCATCGCACTTTTTTCGGCACATTACTTGCATTTTGCATGCATTTTATCGCGCTATCTTGCGCATCTCATCGCACTGTTTTCTGCACATTACTTGCATTTTGCATGCATTTTATCGCGCTATTTTGCGCTTTGACCATAACTTGCATTATGCATGCATTTTATCGCGCTATCTTGCGCACCACATTGCACTGTTTTCTGCACATTACTTGCATTTTCCATGCATTTTATCGCGCTATCTTGCGCACCTCATCACACAGTTTTCTGCACATGACTTGCATTTTCCATGCATTTTATCGCGCTATCATGCGCACCTCATCGCAAAGTTTTCTCCACATTACTTGCATTTTGCATGCAGTTTATCGCGGTATCTTGCGCATCGCGATATTTTCCGCTGTGACCGTTACTTGCATTTTGCATGCATTTTGTTGCGCTGTCTTGCGCACCTCATCGCACTGTTTTCTGCACATTACTTGCATTTGGCATGCATTTTATCGCGCTATCTTGCGCACCTCATCGTACTATTTTCTGCACATTACTTGCATTTGGCATGCATTTTATCGCGCTATCTTGCGCACCTCATCGCACTGTTTTCTGCACATTACTTGCATTTGGCATGCATTTTATCGCGCTATCTTGCGCACCTCATCGCACTGTTTTCTGCACATTACTTGCATTTGGCATGCATTTTATCGCGCTATCTTGCGCACCTCATCGCACTGTTTTCTGCACATTACTTGCATTTGGCATGCATTTTATCGCGCTATCTTGCGCACCTCATCGCACTGTTTTCTGCACATTACTTGCATTTGGCATGCATTTTATCGCGCTATCTTGCGCACCTCATCGCACTGTTTTCTGCACATTACTTGCATTTGGCATGCATTTTATCGCGCTATCTTGCGCACCTCATCGCACTGTTTTCTGCACATTACTTGCATTTGGCATGCATTTTATCGCGCTATCTTGCGCACCTCATCGCACTGTTTTCTGCACATTACTTGCATTTGGCATGCATTTTATCGCGCTATCTTGCGCACCTCATCGCACTGTTTTCTGCACATTACTTGCATTTGGCATGCATTTTATCGCGCTATCTTGCGCACCTCATCGCACTGTTTTCTGCACATTACTTGCATTTGGCATGCATTTTATCGCGCTATCTTGCGCACCTCATCGCACTGTTTTCTGCACATTACTTGCATTTGGCATGCATTTTATCGCGCTATCTTGCGCACCTCATCGCACTGTTTTCTGCACATTACTTGCATTTGGCATGCATTTTATCGCGCTATCTTGCGCACCTCATCGCACTGTTTTCTGCACATTACTTGCATTTTGCATGCATTTTATCGCGGTATCTCCAACCCTCAAGTCTTACCCTTATAATAACACTTTAATGCATTAAGAACAAGCATAAAAAAAATTATTTGAAATCCAACACATATGAATTCTTTTAAAAATTTCAACACATATGATTATTATCCCTCATAATAACGCTTTAATGCATTAAGAACAAAAAAAAAAAAAAAATCTTGAAAAGTCCAACACAAACTTCTATTACCAAAACATTCTTAGTAAATAATTTAATATTTTAAATTATAAAATGATATAACTTTTGATCTAAATGTTATTTTTTAATAAAATTAATATTTTCATAATTTTCTCATCAACATCTATAATAAATAAATAAATAAATAAAAAGAAAGAAAGATGCAGGTTGACTATGAAACTCTTTAATAAAAAATACCATTGAAATTGACGTAAATAGTAAAATTTTACTTTGTTTCACTATAAAATTTTGACTTTTAAATAATAAAATACCATCATCATCACAAAGCACCATAGTCACTATAACTGTTAATAAGTAAAATCTATGTAGCACTCTGAGTTTTTCTTCATCGCTTGAGCGATAGATTGATCGCTTAAGTAGTCTCGTGAGTCTCCCAGTACTTTTGCAAGTCTGTAATTCTGAGAGTTGTTGATGTTCGCTCGAGCGCAAGTTTGGTCGCTTGGACGATTTGCCTTGTGTGGTCTGAACTTTTGAAAGTTCGTATTCTTCACTCAAGCGTAGGTTTGGTCGCTCGAGCAGTTTTTCTAAATTCAGCTTCTATAAAAGTCACTTTTGGTCACTTTTGGATCACTTTCCACTCTCTCTTCTTCCTCCTTCCTCTGTTGTTGAACTCTCAAGCTCTTCATGCTTGGTTTTCATCTACTTCTACCCATGTTTGACCCATAGTCCTTCAGACCAAAACGTAGAAGGTCGCGAAGGCTTCATTTTAATTTGAGTGGATTGTGTTTTTGTCGCAGTAGATTTTTGACTTTCTCCTCATCGCTCCAAGGGGTACGGATTTCTTTGTTTCTCTTTAATACCTCGTCTATAGATAGACATGTGGTAAGTTTTATTACATAAAAAGCATGTTCATTATGAATTTTTGAAAAGCATATAAAAAGGATCTAGGGTTTGAAGGTTTGGAGTTGAAATTGTAAAATTGATTGTTGTTGGGGATAATTGGGGAGTAGTTCAACGTGTTTATGTTGTGAGGAAAGGAAAGTCCTAATTTAATAATTTGACCTAATGAATTATAACGGAGTAAAGTTAAATAATGTTTGTGTTTTGTTAAGTTGAGTTCGGTTATGGCTTGATATCCATGGATGTAGTTTTATTTAAATATAGAAATTGGTTTTTGGAAAGAAAAGGAATTGGGCATGTTAACTTGAAAAATAAAAGAGTTGATTTTGGAAAGAGGAAGAAACCATGGCGTATTATAAATGTAGAAATGAACTGGAGGTTGGATTTGAGACCTTTGAATATTGTTATTATCAAGTGAGCGTTGGATTATCGTATTACGTGTGTTTAAATATTTATGCTTAGAAGTTTTGTCCTTGGTCATCAGTGGAGGATGACATTGTGATGTTGAATTGATTATGTGTATGTAGTACACTTGGATTATTTATGTTTGTTGAATTATGTGATGGTTGGAATTGTGTATACATTGAGAATAAAAGGTACCATTACCGTTCAGCTAGTGCTTGGAGAATTGGTTGTGTTGAGAATGTGGGGTGCCAGTGCCTTCAGCTAACGCTTGAAGAACTTTGCAGAGGTACCGTTACCTTCCAGCGGGTATCTGGTGAATTGACGTGAGTATTGGAAAGGTGTATCCTTTTCTTATCGTGCTTGAGGTTGGTAAAGCGTTGTTGGCTTTCTCATTATCATCTCGGTTCTATTTATGCGTATCATGCATGGTGATGATAAATTGAACATTTTTGAGAAAAAAATGCAAGATTGGGAACAACCTAAAATGTTTTTGAAATTCAGAGTTTCCTAGGGTTGGCCTGGTATTATCATCAATTTGTGAGGGATTTCTTTAAACTAGCTGCACCATTGATCAGGTTAACAAGGAAGGGTGTCAAATTTGTATGGAATGAGACTTATAAGAAGTCATTCCAAGAACTTAAGATTAGGTTGACCACCACATCGGTTTTGATAATTTCGGAAAGGGGCTTGGGTTATACCGTTTATTGTGATACATCTCGGGATGTACTTGGTTGTGTATTGATGCAAGAAAGGAAGGTTGTGGCCTATGGTTCACAACAATTGAAAACTCATGAGAAGAACTGCCCTACTCACGATTTAGATTTAGCGGCGGTAATTATTGCTTTAAAGATTTAGAGGCATTATTTGTATGGTGAAAAGTTTGATGTTTTCTCCGATCATAAGAGTTTAAATACTTGTTTTCCCAAAAACGATTTGAATTTATGCCAATAGAGATGGATGGAATTTATAGAAGATTATGAGTTTGAGTTGCATTATCATCTGGGGAAGGCCAATGTTTGTGGCCGATGCTTTGAGTTTGAAATCTGTGAGTAGTGTAGCAAGTGTGGCCATTCGGGAACAAGATATGACAGGTGATATCAACAAGGTATCTTGACCATTTGTTTGTGCCAGAATCTTGTAGAGAGGAGGTAGAATTTCATCACTCACGCCTTGCGGTACATCTGAGAGGCACTAAAATGTATTATGATCTTAGTCGTCAGTTTTGGTAGAGGGGTATGAAATGAGACATTGCCTTATTTGTTTTGAAATGCCTTACTTGCCAGCAAGTGAAGGCCAAGCACCAAAAGCCAACGTGTTTGCTACAACCCTTACCTATTGCCGAGTGGAAATGGGAGCATATTACCATGAATTTTGTAGTTGGGCTTCCTAGAACACAATGGGGTAATGATGCCGTTTGGGTGATTATTGATAGGTTGACTAAGTCCACGCACTTCATTCTGATCCGCTTTGGCGACTCAATTGATTATTTGAAAGAGTTGTACATTAGAGAGATAGTTTGACTTCATGGGGTCCCTACGACCATTGTTTCGAATAGAGATCCTCTTTTCACTGCGTGATTGTGGCAAAGCCTTCAAGAGGCGTTGGGAACTAAGTTGACCCTTAACACCACTTATCATCCTCAAACTGATAGGTAGTCAAAGCGTACCATTCAGATTTTGGAGGACATGCTTAGAGCTTGTGTCCTTGAGTTCAAGGGGTCTTGGAAGAGACACATACCATTGATTGAGTTCCCTTATAACAATAGTTATTAGGGTAGTATCAGGATGTCACCGTTCAAGGCCTTATATGGCCGAACTTGTAGATCACCAGTTTATTGGGCCGAAGTGGGTGATGCACCAATCTTGGGCCCAGAGATTGTTGGAGAGACGACCAAGAAAGTTGCTCTCATTCGAAAAAGGTTAGCTACGACTCAAAGTCGACAGAAGAGTTATGTTGATAAGAGAGGGTGACCTCTATCTTTCAAGGTTGGTGACCATGTGTTTCTTAAGATCTCGTCGAGACGGGGTTTGATGAGATTTGGTAAGAGTGGAAAATTGTCTCCAAGGTTTATTTGACCTTTTCAGATTTTAGATCGGATTGGGGAAATGGCTTATCGTTTGGCCTTATTGCCACAGCTTTCTGGGGTTCACAACGCGTTCCATGTATCTATGCTTAGGAAGTACGAACCCGATCCTTCACATGTACTTGATTAGGTTGACTTAGAGGTAGATGAGGATGCCTCATACGAAGAGCGACCGGTTCAAATTTTGGATGTCTGAGAACAAGTGTTGAGCAGCAAGATTATACCGTTAGTGAAAGTGTTGTGGAGACACCATGGGGTTGAGGAAGCAACTTGGAATGAGAGGCGGAAGTTCACTTCAAGTATTCAGATTTATTTAAGAATGCTTAGTTTGTTCTAGATTGTGATTTTCTCTTGTGTTTGAGAATAAATCGTTGGAATTGTAAACCATTTTTTGTTATGATTGTTGTTGTCTTTTTAAGCATGAGAACTGTTGTAAAATTGTTGTTGAACTTATGCTTATGATTATCGTAATTGTGGTTTTTGGTATTGTGGCCTTGGCCCATTTAAAATTTTGATGATGGTAGTGAAACATTGTTGAGATTGAGACCTCCATACTATAATTAATTTGTTGTTATTTTGGATTCATTATTGTCATTGTGGTTGTTACCACTTGGAGCCTTTTGTTGTTGTATTGTCCTTGTTCTTTGGATGTGGTTGGTGAGAGCTGTGACCAAATTTAGGGGGTGAAATTTCCTCAGGGGGGAGATTGTGATGTCTTGGGTGTTGGACTTGACAAGTATTGAGTAGTAAGTTAGTGTGTATTACTTTCGGCGTTTTGTTTATCATATTGTGTAGTTGAGATTTCTTTCCTACTCTTACATAACCTCTATTAACTCTTTCGGGTTAATTTTTTTTTGGATTTTGGGCATTGGAACTGGTTTTGGAGTACAAAAGTCAAATTCTAAGTTTCTGGGCAAAACCGCTAGTGCGGATTCTCACAGTGGTTTTTGAGTTTTCTGGACATAAAATCGCTTGTGTGGATTTTGTATTCTGTTTGAGCGTATTTTGGGAAATTTTTTGGGTTCTCTCTCTAGAGCAAACTGCCCGTGGAGGCATCAGAATCCGTTCATGCAGATTTCGACACGTCTGTTTCAAATTTTGTGCTCTTTGCCTCAAAACTGATGCCAAAAACGTGCTAGACACACTTTTTCACCTCTCTCTCACTCTCTCTCTATATATATATATACTCATATTTTATCTCCATTCTCTCTACAAATACACCCAAATTCAAACTTATCTCTAAGATTTAGCAAAAATCTTCAAGAATTCGAGGGGGGTTTTTACACCAAATCGAAGAGGGCAACGGGGGCTACTTTTAAACCGGTTGAATCTAGTTTTCATCAATGTTGAACTTTAGGGTTTTCATCTCCTTCATCTTCTTAGCTTGAGGTAGGGATTATCTTTGAGTTATAAATATATTTTTGCAAGTCTAAAATTGTTTGGAATATTTCTTCATGTTTGGATCATGATTTTGGGTTCATGAACCCTAGATGATATTGAAGCAGATTTGCTCTATTTTTTTTATTTTTTTAAAAAAAAATGTTTTTGAGAATATACGCTATGTTCTATAGTGTGGGTGTTATTGTGAAAAAATCCTTTAAAAAATGGAACACAAATCTAGTTTTGGTGAAAACTCTAGAATTTGGGAGTTCGGAGAAAAGTTGAGATATTGTGAAATTTATGCTTCGTGAATTGTTATGTAAAGAAATGATAGAGAAATTTTTATAATTGTGTCAAATGAGGAATTTCATGGAGGAAATGAGAATTATTGATTTTAAAACTTATTGTTAGTTTGTCTTGGAAAACCAAGTTTAGAAAATGATGTATAACATGTGGAGAATACATGAATGTTGATATTGTTATATTATCTCTTGAAATTATATTTTGATGTATATTGATAAGAGATGTGAGAATTTGATCACAATAAAGGATTGTGTGGTGGGATTGGAAAATGGAACTATATTGATGCATTGTTATATTTTACATTGCCATTCCATTTAATCATTGTCATAATTGATTTTGAACCTTACTTTGGAAAGCTATTGCCTTGAGAAAAAAATTGTTTTGTGAAACAAGATCTATTTGATTTGTTTTGGGGTAAATACGTTGATAAGTCCAGATAGAGGGTATAGTTGATATTAATTAAGTTGGCCTGAGTGTCCATAGGAAAGACCAAAAACACTCGCGAAGAAGGTACTACATGCCTTTCGGTTAACCGGTAAAGTGGAGATTGATAGTGTTTGTCATGCCTACTTGGAGACACCAACCTAGGAATTACCTGTGTTGTATTTACCACCCCTTGAAACATAATTAAAGCCAATGTACCATTTTTGACATAACCAAAAAGTAAGAAGTTAGTAAAGACTTTTTTGATTAATAATTAAAATAATATCATGAGCTATAATCAAGTCATAATTTGTATATTATAAAATTTTTCGTTTTTATTTTTTCTCAGAAAAAAATATTTTGATACTTGTGGAATTCATAATTTTTATTGATAAATTTGATTAACACAAATGAGGATTTGATTTCAGATTGATAATACAATATTTTTCCTTTTTAAACTTTGATTGAAATTTTTTTTATGAGCTTATTTTATATAAGATCATACACACTGAGAAAATTTTTGATCAGCCATTAACAAGTGCCTTTGAAGTATTATAATAAGATAAAAAAATTAAGAGATTGCTTGGAAACATAAAAGGTCGACTTTTGTTTTTAAAAAAAAGAAAATGTCTCGTAACTCAAATTTTGTGGCTCAAAAGTGGCTTAAATGGTCAAAACTACGTCGTTTTGGCCATTTTTATGTTGTTCTGTACTCAAAACGACGTCGTTTTGGCCATTTGAGCCACTTTTGAGCCATAAAATTTGAGTTACGTAACATTGTCGTTAAAAAAAAATGTCAAAAAACAATTAACCCATTTATCAACAGTTAAAAAAATTAAATGGCACATCAAATTTTTTACAAAAAAAAAAAAAAAAAAATCTTTTGGCAATTTACCAAATGCATTAAACTAAAAAAATCAAAGAAAATCACTTAAAAGAACCATCATAAATGGCCACTTCAATTAAAATTGCTAATATTTTTTTACATATTTTTAATACATAATTTACCTTAATCCCAATGTTAACCAATAATAGTCCATTGTTGTTTCATTTTTAATACATATTGTTTTGAATGATTAGAGGGTGGGATTGGACTATTAGTCCCACCGGAATAATAGTCCATTGTTTTTTTTGTTTTTTTTACTCCGGACTATTAGTCTCACAAATATGAGACTATCCTATCCATGGGGAGTGTGATAGAAACTATGAGATTGGTATCCCATGGGATTATTTTGTGAAATATCCATTTTACCCTTCATGCTATTACTTAGCAAATAATTAGAAAATAATAAAATAGACTTTTGAACATTTATAAATTATTTTTTTAGTGTTGTTAATTTAAAATTATATATTAAATAAAAAATTTTAATTATAAATTATAAATTATAAATAATAAATTATAAATTATGGCCTTATAAATTAAATTTTTTTAGTGTTGTTAAAAAATTAAATTTACATATTAAATAAAATTATTTTTTAAAATTTAATGTATATTATCTTTATTAATAAATTTATATTAAAATATAATAAAACCTACATTTCTAAAATTTTAATTGAGTGTATTGAATTATTAATTTGGTGCAAATAGGCCATACCGCCAATAATTTTGCCTTTATTATCTTTTGGGGCAAACTTTCGGTGGAACGGTAATGATTTGATTGAAGCGGGTCTCTGATTGCACTTGAGAAAAGTAGGCCTAATATCTGGAGATAGCCTTTGGGCCTAATATGAGAAGTTTTATGGGGTGAGGATCGTCTCCTTGCAGCTTTCGTGCTTGCGTCCGTCCTTGCAGGCCTTCGGGTCTACTTTTAGGCCCAATTTTGATAATCCGAACCGTTCATATTTTATGATTTATTCAGTATATCATACCTGTAAAAAATCAAGTTGATCGGATATCAGAAAGCATATGCTCGAAAAACTATTTATTAAATTCGTTAAAAAAATAGTTTTTAGTTTAATTTTTCAAGCACATACTTTCTGATATCCGATCAACTTGATTTTTTACAGGTATGATATACTGAATAAATCATAAAATATGAACGGTTCAGATTATCAAAATTGGGCCTAAAAGTAGACCCGAAGACCTGCAAGGACGGGCGCAAGTACAAGAGCTGCAAGGAGAGGATCCTCATTCCCATTTAAGAAGGTGCATGTTCTTTTTTCTCAATCACCATCCACTAGCTATATTCCATCACTGTGGGAAGCTTCCTCTGATTGTGCCGCCTATGATGCGGTTCATAACAGTATAACAAAAATTAGGAAATAATAATAATAATAATAAAGAAAATGTGTGAGAGTTCGAATGTGTGAGAGCTCGAATGTTCTGAATGTCAAAATGATATCGTTTTGGCAATATATTTTTTTCTTCTCGTTCATATCTGAACACACAGGGAGAGGGCAAGAGAGAGAGAGAGGGAGAAAGAGAGAGAGAGAGAGGGAGAGAGAGAGAGAGAGAGAGAGGGAGAAAGAGAGAGGAGGAGAGGAGGAGAGGAGAGAGACGGAAATAGAGAGAGAGAGAGAGAGAGAGAGAGAGACGACAGTGATGGTAGGGTGGTGCGACGGTGATGGCAGCGCGGGGCGGGGCGGGGCAACGGTGATGGAGGGTGCGAGGGTACGATTTCAGACTCTATTTTCTCTCTTTTTTCTTTTTTTCTTTTCTGAAGATGAAGATGATGTGTTGATGATGGTGATGTTGATGAAGATGTTGTTGATGATGATGTGTTGATGAAGATTTTGTTGTTGATTTTTTTTTTTTTTCTAACAGATCCAGATCTATGGGTGGGTTTGATTTTTGTGTTTGATTGGGTTTTATTTTTGGGTGGGTGGGCTTGATTTTGATTTTGATTTTGATTTCAGTTTTGTGATGGGTTTCAATTTTGTGGTTGAATCAATTTTGTGTTCAATTTTGTGGTTGAAGGAAAGTGGGTTTGCTTCAACTGAGAGTGGTGGTGCTATGCTAGTTTTTGGGGAAAGAAAGTAGAGGAAGAAGAAGATGAGGTTCTGTTTGTCAATGTTCACAAATGTTTGAAACAGAAGGGGAAAGGGAAAAAAAAAAAATATTGGCCGATGATGATGTGATGAAGAAGATGATGTTGATGATGATGTTCGCTAGCGATCTTCTTCTTCTTCTCTCCTCTCCTCTTCTTCTTCTTCTTCTTCTTCTTCTTCTTCTTCACACCCTTCTTCTTCTTTAGACAAACAAGAAGGAAAAAAAAATAAAAATCCCAAAACGACGTCGTTTTGGGATTTTTTGAGGAAGAAGGTGAAAGGGAAAAAAAAAAAAATATATTGGCCGATGATGATGTGATGAAGAAGATGATGTTGATGATGATGTTCGCAAGCGATCTTCTTCTTCTTCTTCTTCTCTCCTCTCCTCTCCTCTTCTTCTTCTTCTTCTTCTTCTTCTTCCTCTTCTTCTTTTTCACACTCTTCTTCTTCTTCAGACAAACAAGAAGGAAAAAAAAAAAATATCCCAAAACGACGTCGTTTTGGGATTTCGGGCCATTCGAGCCGTTGATAATTCGAGCTACGGAGCGGAGTTGTAATAATAATAATAATAATAAATAATAGTACAACATTCACATAATTTTTCTTTTTCACAATTTCTCGGATGAGGTGTGAAAACAAAACACATGTAAGGAGAGTTTTGAGAGAACATTAGAGTATGAGTCAACTTTTCAAATTTTACTTGTCATGCCATTTGGAGAGATTTGAGAGAAGAAATTGTGTAAATGAATTATTTCTCAATATATATATATATATATATAATTTGAGCATTGTAACAAAATAAACCTTGAATTTTTAATTTTATCAATTCAAACCTTAATCTTTAATTTGTTTTCAATCTGAGGTATCTATCTATTTTTATTAAGTAAAACTGATGAAAATTTGATATTTTAATCATTAAACTTAATGAAAATGGTATTTTAAATATTTTTCATACACCTAAAATACTCATTTTCTCTCAATTTTATTTAACGAAAATAGACAAATGATTTAAACGGAAAATAAATTAAAAAATTAGGGTTTAAATTGATAAAATTAAAAATTCAAACTTTATTTTGTTACAAACCTCAAGAGTTCTTTTTTTATTTCTTTCCCCTTAAAATTATTATTACCATTATATGCATATACAAAATAATAGTATATTATTATATTAGGATTTGGGTTTGTGCCAAAAGTGTTAGTAATATATAATTAAATATTTTTATGACATATGACTATCAATGTATCATTTTTTTTTTTTATATCTAATTTTGGACATAAGCTAATTTTTGAAGTAAATTTTTAAAAAAAAATTAAAATATGAAGGTCAAAATAAGAAAAAAAAAATTTAAAGATTAAAATAAAAAATAGTTAAATATAAAGAGAGCAAAATGTAATTTATCCCATTTAAAATAGAGTTTAGCGAGATAATATATTGTCAAATTCTTATTCATTTTTTATGTGGAAAGGTTGATTCTTTCAACTTGTGCTTTGACCATAACCACTTTCAACGATACATGCAGGTATGGGAGGTGATCACACCACAATATGGTAGACCTTCTCACACTAAATCATAACTTATATGCCTGGGGATGTGTAAACCCTTCCCGCTCGAAAGAGAAAATCTAGAAAGTGTGGAAGAATTTGAATTTGAACTTTTGTATCACAATGGTTCATTGAAAAGTTGTGCCCATTAACTTGAAATAAGTCCAAACAGTTGCAATGGTTATACCAATTTTCATATTTCATAAATAGTATATATAATTACTAAATAAAAGGTTCTTTTTTTAACATACTAAGCATAAAACCATAACGTCAGTTTCTTAAGTATGTTGGCAGATCAGGTTGAGTCGAGTGACCTCTCATCCACTATCCGTCCAAACTTAGACAGATTAGGATTTTGATTATATTGATATTATTGCATAAAATTAGGGAAATTCGCAAATGATCATTAAACTTTCAAATTGTTTTCCTTGTGGTGTTCCATGGCTTGTGAACTTGAGAAATCTATTCTTTAGACGAGAAATTTCCAAATTTTCTAAAACCCTATAATTTGTAAATTTGGGAATGTAGTTGTGTTTGTTGGCTTATTTTTCCTACGAAGAAAAATATCATAAATGCGAGCGTGCCAGCAAGGATTGAAAAATCCTTACAGATTAAATTCAAGCCAATTATCAAGCGATTGCGTTGACGGTTCTTTTGCCTCAACGAAGAGGACTTCAAAATTGCCAAGTGTAGCGAAAAGAAAAATTAAAAGAAGAATGAGGGAGACGGAGAAAGACGATTGAGTGAACAATTAAAGTAATAATTACTTACCTCTACTCCTATGCTTAGAAAAGGAAGTGCATAAAATGCTTCGAAATGGAAATGCTGAAAATAAATGCTTCGAAATATAAATCTATGTTAAACTACTCCTAAAATAAGAAAAATAACAAGAAATATTGAAATCAATTGTCTTTGATTATGAATTTTGGGCCCATTACAATGTAGCCATTAATGGCTATTTATAGAGGAAAAAATACAGCAATAACTATTTAGTAACTACCCATTTCTTCCATCTTCATTCTTGTCTTGCCATGTGTCCTTCCACTCATCCACTTTGTCCTTCATATTCTCCACCATCTCCATAACTTCTTTTAACTTCCAAATGAATAAGAGGATGCCACGTGTCCTACAATTATAAAAAATAAAATTGCAGATTTATGGTGCTAACAGTGTTGATGAAATTCATTGAATTCTTGGAAAATTATGAGTATTGGATATATTTGAGAATGATGAGATTATGAGATTTTGGAAAATCATGTTTTATTTTGGAATTGTTGAGAAATGTTGAATTATACTCTATATATTGCTTATTTTGAAATATTGAGATAGATATAATTGTTTTGGCAATTGGTGGAGGATTGCATTGATTTGTTATAGAATGATTATGAAATTAGGAAAATTGAAACCATTGCAAATACATGCATGCACTGTAATCTCATGGATTATATTTATCTCTTTTGATGTTGAGAAAACAATTGCATTCGAATTGTTGAGAACTTTGAAAATGTTGAAAAAAGGGAAAAATTCCTTGGTAAATTCGATTAGGAGGTCTAGTTTGGTTTGAGAATTAAGTTCGCCTGATATTTCTGGTGAAAGTCCTAAAATACGTGCGGAATATGTCTCAGTTTCCTTTCAGTTAATATCTGGTAAAGGTATTTGGTAATGCTTGAGAGCCTACTTGCAGCCATGTACCTGGGGATTGCCAAAGTCGTATTTACTGCCCTATGTTTTGTTGAAATAAAAGCTCATTGAATATTGGTTTATGATTTCCAAAAGTGCATGGCATGATTCTTGGAAAGAAATCCTATATTTTGAGCATGGCACGACATTGCATCTCATAATCATGATATTGTTAAGACTCATGCACTTTATTAAGATTATCTCTGCTGGCCATTATGCTCATCTCTAAGTGGAAACCATTTTCATGTACTAACGGTGTGCCTCTGCCAAGATGAAGATGCAGAGGATTTTGGAGTGCAAAGCTCGCTTTTGTTTTCATTTTCTTGTAAAGCAAATGGCTAAATTTGTAATGGGTTGAAACTCACTTTTAGTGAAATAGGGCAAGACCCTTGGAAATTGTAAGCCTTTAGGGCATATGCTTTTTGTTCTTTTTTATTTCTATATCTTGTAAATTACATGCTATAGATTCAAGCTTGTAGGGTTGTAAATTTATCAATGCATGTAACCTTTTTGGGATATTGGTTTGAAATACAACGAAATTGAAGTTCATCTTATTAATGTCTCTGAATGTATATTGAGTTAATGTATAGCTTCCGCATATGTAATCCAACTAATTAATGAAAATGGGTGGTAAATAGGAGATATATTTGTTGAGTTGGGTTTAATAAATTGAGGGTATTACAATCTGCATATTTAAGCAATGAAATCTCACGCATTCTGTGACAATTCGTTTCAGGTGACTGCTCGAGCAGATATGAGGTGCTCCTAGTAGTTTGTTTTGCAGGTTGAGGAATCGCTCAAGCGAACAAGTGGTCGCTCAAGCGAACAAGTAGTCGCTCGAGCGAAGATGAGGGGTTCCCCGTATCTCATTTTGTAGGCAGAGATACTGAGAAGCCTCATTCACTGCTCGAGCGGTGAAAAAATCACTCAAGCGCTCTGTGTGAATTCAACAACTCAAAAGTCACTTTTTAGATCATTTCTTTCACTTTTCCTTTTCTCTCTACTTTCCTCTCTTTCAAATTCTAAAAACCCAAGATTCCTCTCTCTATATATCTCTCATTTCACTAAGATTCAATCCTAAATCCCTTGCAAGAAGTGGAGTCTACTTGAAGATCTTACTTTCTACTGATTAGATTTTTTATTCTACGAAGGATTCTTCCTAAAGTCTAGCTTTCTTGCTCTTTTCTTGAGGTAGACTTACTTTTAACCAAGTATCTCTTTATTTTGAGGATGATTATTTGGTATTGTTGTGACCATGATACTTTATTTTAATGATTGAGTATAAATTGAGTTTTATGTTTAACAAAAAGGGATTTTATCCAAATTTTTATCAAAATTTCAAACAAACTTTTATGGATCATGAGTATTGATGTTGAGAACTATCATATATATGAAGAGGGTGTAAAAGCCCCAAATTTATTAAAAACCCTAGTTTTGAATTTGATGAAAAATGATGTTTTGATGGAATTAACTTTCAAATCATGAAATTTAATAAACATTAGACATAAATAAGTGGATAACTAGATTTTTGGAGTACATTATTAATGTATGTTGAATTTAGAATTGTGGATTTGGAAATTGTTAATTTGTATATTGTATATTTTACTATTCATCTCATGTATCTATGAATGCTTGGTTACTTGGAAGGTGGTAAAAAGGGAGAGGTAAATAGTGTATAAGACCAGACAGAGACTCGGTTTTTGAGAATGATGTGTTGTGTTGGTACTTGCACCGGGAGTTTAGGCGGCCAAATGCCATGTCTTGAGCTTATCGCCGAACGAATGTGGGAAAATATTTGTGGGTGTCCATTGGTTCTGCCATAAAACACTACAAGAAAGAACAGCTTCGGCGACTACTTTTGCCGACTAAACTAAATTTAGTCGCCAAAGGTATACCAATTAGCTACTAAAAATTTGTTTGTCGCCAATAGTAGAGACATTAGCTACCAAATAATATTTGGTCGCCGAAGGGACATGCATTAGCTACCCCAAACTTGGCCTTAATAAACATTAGACATAAATAAGTGGATAACTAGATTTTTGGAGTACATTATTAATGTATGTTGAATTGAGAATTGTGGATTTGGAAATTGTTAATTTGTGTATTGTATATTTTACTATTCATCTCATCTATCTATGAATGCTTGGTTACTTGGAAGGTGGTAAAAAGGGAGAGGTAAATAGTGTATGAGACCGGACAGAGACTCGGTTTTTGAGAATGATGTGTTGTGTTGGTACTTGCACCGGGAGTTTAGGTGGCCAAATGCCATGTCTTGAGCTTATCGCCGGACAAATGTGGGAAAATATTTGTGGGTGTCCATTGGTTCTGCTATATAACACTACAAGAAAGAACAGCTTCGGCGACTACTTTTGCCGACTAAACTAAATTTAGTCGCCAAAGGTATACCAATTAACTACTAAAAATTTGTTTGTCACCAATAGTAAAGACATTAGCTACCAAATAATATTTGGTCGCCGAAGGGACATGCATTAGCTACTAAACCTTTTTGGTCGGTAAAAGTCTGTTATTTTGCTACTAAAACATGTGTTGTCGGAATTGAGTGTCTTTTGGCGACTAATAATTTGTTAATCGTTAAAACGTGACATTTTGGGCGACTAAATATGATTTTGGTCGCTAATTTCACAGTTTTTGGCTACTACTTGTGTGTTAGTCGTTCAAAACAAGGGTTTTGGCGACTATTTCAATTTTGGTTGCTAAATCTGAAAGGTTTACCGAATGTAATTCAGTAGCCAAAACGAGGCACGAAATTATGGAGGGAATATTTAATTTTTCATAAATATATTAGCGACTAAAACAAAATTTAGTCGGGAAAAAATATTTTTTTGTTTTATTTTTATTGCAATAGAGCTCCATTTCCCTCCCCCTCGCACTCCTGCCTCTTTCTCTACTCTGTCTCCATCGCCATCACCGCAAGGCTTGTGGATCATCACTTTCTCTCCCTCCCAGGTATGTCCTCTCTCTCTCTCTCTCTCTCTCTCTCTCTCTCTCTCTCTCTCTTTCTCTCTCTATTTCTGTCTCATTCTCTGTATGGCCTCTCAGTTTCCTTCTTTCTCTCTCTCGCTATTTACACGCATACATGCATATATATATACATACATATATACACACACACAAATCATATATACACAACCTTGATCCCATACATAATCGATTATACACTGTTTCCCTATTCTCTATAGCCGAAATCTCCATCGCCATCACCATCACTGCAAGGGTTGCTGGATCATCGGGAAGTCTCCCTCCCAGGTATGTCCTCTATTCCGCATGTGTCTCTCCCTCTCTCTGAGATATGTATCTCCCTTTCGATTTATCTGTCTCCTTCTCCCTGTCTCCCTGTCTCTTTCTCTGTCCCTGTTTACACACACACATACATATATATATACATAGAAATCATATAGGAAATGTTCAAAATTAGGGCATTGTTAATGAAATTTAAAATTAGGGCAATTCGTGGGCTGAGATGTTATTGAATTTAGAACTGAGATATTTAATGATGTATAATGGATTTTTATTGTAGGACTTGCCATATCTTCTTGTCTTCCTCATGTAGTGAGTGCAACGGTTACATGGGAATTGCCCTGCCTGACTTGTGAAATTTGTGTATATATATGTACACTATTGTGATCCTTATTCAATACAAGAAGATTTTAGCAATTGTGTTGTTTGATAATTTTTTGATAGAAATCAGCAATTGAATAATTTGAAGCACAACTCATACAAACTGCTTTGAATGGAAATTTCAGAAAATAACTCTCATTTTGTTTGCAATTCTTCATGCTCGTTTGCAAAAACTATTAATAAGAATGTTCTGTTACCATCTTTTGTATTTCGGTAATGACTCTCATTTTTTTCTCTCAACAGTCAACTCCATTCCTTGGATCCATATTAAAGTTTTGCAAATTTCATGTCTGATGTTCTCAATCTTTCATCATTCTATCTCTAAGGTTTAAAGTCACTACCTTAAAGGGTTTCATGAACAAATGGCTTTAAAAAAGATGTTTCTTGCTCAGTTTCTAATATGCTTGGAGAACTTTATTTCATAAACAAAACTATATAGAACTCTTAGAAATAAATCCTACTTATTTAATGAGACTGTTTGAATCAAACACGTCTCAAGTTACGAAATGAATTTATTAATATTACCATTCCATAAGGGTGTTTTCAAATTCAATTAATGAACTGGCAAAAGTCAAAATTTCAAGATGAATCAACTACTCATGCATTTATGTGCACTCCAGTAGGTTAGTTTCCCTATATTTGTTAGCTTCCATACTTTTGTGTGCATTTGATATGTTTTTGAGTTGGTTTTCTGTCAAAAGAAGTTATGATAATTAGAGATAAAAGTTTAGGCGTGAGCAGTCAAAGTATGAGCAATTTGTTGTGCATTCATGATGCTTTGTTGTCAAAACGACTAAAAAATAAAACATTTTTAAAAGAAAAATCAATAATAGATGGGTTCTTATTGATACATAAGAAGATCCCACATTAAAAACTTTTGCACTCATCCAAGAAAATAAATTCTAAAATCTATAAACTTCTATATATTGATAGAGTCAGTCAAGGTCGGATAAAGATTTATTCAAGGATCAGCTACCTCTTAGAGAATAAAGGAGCAAATGAAAAGATAAGTACTTGGAGAAGAGCAAGACAAGGACCATATCAATAGCTAGCAATCTGAATCTCCCTCTCCCAGCTGTTAGTTATACAACTTTTTCACGATGTTGGTGCCTTTTCTATTGGAACTTAGAGGAGATCAGGACACATTGAATTTCATGTTCAGATTTATGTTGGCAATATGTCTGAGGATATTTTTTTTGACTTTGGTGGATGAATGTAGGCAACAGCCCCTTCCGTTGCCTTCATATGCATAGGCATTGAATGGGTTTCTAATCCATACTTGTTTTGCTATTTCTCTTATGTTTATGTGAATGTTGAGTTCATTTCTTGATGGGTTTTGCATTTTTTGCCATTTTAATGAGAATTTGAGTTTAAATTCCCTTCATTTTCTGTGGAGATGTTAATTTGTTTTTCATATATTAATTGAAGTATGGTAACTGATGGGTTTGTTTGTAACTGATGTGGATGTGGATGTGGATGTAGATATAGATGTGGCTAGGGTTGTGGTGGAGGAGATTGAGTATATCTATATTGCATTTTTAGCTTCTGTATTTGGATGTTGTTTCTGATTCAATTTTAGCTAAATGGGTGAAATCTTGTGTTGATTATAATGTGGCTCAATCTTATAGTCCATTGGCCTCTGTTGATCATAAAACATTATCGAAAATGTCATGTATAATGTGAGTATATTTATTAAATTAGCTAACGAAATGCTATTTCATTTTTGGTAGGAACCATTTTATTGTTCAAACCAGCTTGGCAGTTCCAGTTCCAGCAGCAACAATTCCATCAGCAATTGCAGCGCACTCTTCACAACTACAGGTAACTTTTCCCTCTCTCTCTCTCTCTCTCTAGAAATTGTTTTCAATCTCTCATTTACTCAGATTTTATTCTTTGAGTAGCAACGAAAGGATATCAACGAACTTCTTGCAACATAACTATGACTAGACTGTATTCAGCATAAGTCGGATAGCAGCCTTTGTTCATTTGATCATCTCCATCATAGAACAAGTAGCATATATTGACAGTATATATATATATCTCAGTAGATGGTAATTATTTGTGAGAGTATTACTTCTTAGTTTGATTATGAATGTTGAATTAAATATAAACTATAAGGACTATAAGATATTGAAAAGAAGAATAATAACATTCAATTTTATACGTATTTCGACAAAACATTTGTTGCTTTAAGTTTTGGATTACTTTCTTTTTTTGTTTCACTTGGTTGAGAAAAGACCATGCTTTGAACATTTTGCTTGTTTGAAATGGGAAACCATGTCTGTGTTGTCATCTTGTGTTTAACAAATTGAATTGAACTTCGGTGTGACAATTTCTTTCCTACTTATTGACAATAAACACGTCTGTTTATCTGGTCAGCTTTAAATAAGCATGACACGAACAAATCGTTCACTTAGGTGTTACAGAAAGACATGCCTCTCATGATACAAATCGTTTCATTTGGTTCCACCCTAAAAGAGATTTATGTGACAAGCCAAATAGTGAATGAAAAAATAATATAATCTATCTCAACTTGAAATGCGTGTTCTCATTTCTGAAAAGTTCAATCTGTGCTTAAGTTGTAGGTGACAAAAAATGGACAAGAGTTAGATGACGATAAATAATAGCTTGACAACTAAAGAGTATGAACAAGGGGTGAAGGCATTCCTTGATTTTACTACGGCAAATTTAGGCGTAGAGGATGAAATTAGTTGTCCGTGTGTCGATTGCATTAATGGCACAAAATATAGCAGACAAGTTGTGTGGATGTACTTGATCCGAAGAGGAATGGCATCTTCGTATATAACTTGGGTGCACCACGGGGAACATGTTCCCGTGTCTCATCCTAGTGTATCAAATGACCAATGTGGAGGTAGTGGCGAATGTATGACAGATATCGATGATCCGCTCATGGGTGAATTGCCTATTATGTTGGAAGAAATTTACGTGAGTGGTCTTATGGATGATCATACCGACGAGGAACCTAATGGTTTGGAGAGGGAGGATTTGCATAAGTTCATTAGGTTATTCGAAGATGCACAATGCAAAGTTTACCCGACATGTGAAAAGTTCTCTGTGTTATCATTCGTCATTAAGATGCTTCATGTGAAGGTGTACAACAAATGGAGCAACAAGTCATTCGATATGGTTATACAGGTATTCAAGGACATTCTACCAGAATGTGATCAAAATGTTCCATGGACACTCTATGATGCTAAGAAGTTCTAACGTGACTTGGGTTTGGGATATGAAACAATTCATTCGTGCAAGAATGATTGTGCACTATTTTGGAAGGCAAGTGCAAATTTGGAGAATTGCCCTACATGTGACACGCATAGATACAAGTTGAATGATGACGATGGTAAAAAGATTCCACACAAGGTATTGCGGTACTTTCCTTTGACACCGAGGTTGAAAAGACTGTATATGTCCAAAAAAAACAGCCGCAGATATGAGATGGCACAATGAGAAGCGTGTGGATGATGACATATTAAGGCATCCGGCCAATGGTGAAGCATGGAAGGACTTTGATAAGCAACATCCGACGTTTTCACAAGACTCTCGAAATGTAAGGCTAGGGCTGGCAACATATGGTTTCAATCCATTTGGAAATATGAGCACATCATATAGCATGTGGCCCGTAATCATAATGCCTTACAATCTCCCACCGTGGAAGTGTATGAAAGAGCTATTTTGCATGATGTCATTGCTTATTCCCAGACGTTCGGCACCTGGAAGAGACATTGATGTTTACTTGCAACCATTAATAGAAGAATTAAAGAATTTGTGAGAGCATGGTGTGCAAACATATGATGCATCCAATAGGAAAATTTTTAGAATGCATGCAGCGGTAATGTGGACCATAAATGACTTCCCTGCTTATGGTAACATGTTAGGGTGGAGTACAAAGGGTTACTTGGCTTGCCCTAATTGTAACAATAATGCATCGTCCTAGGGTTTACGAAGTAAAATAGGGTATATGGGTACTCGTCGCTACTTGCCTGAGAATCACAATTGGCGAACAAGTAAGCTCTTTAACGGTCAAACGGAGCATAGGTCCAAACCTTTGGATTTATCGGGGGAACAGATACTAGAGCAAATTGATTCTGGGACTTACAAGCCGTATGGAAAGCACCCACAAAATCGAAAACGACAAAGGAATGAAAATCAAAATTTGAATTGGAGCAAGAGAAGCATTATGTTTCACTTGCCATATTGGAAAACGTTGAAGCTTCGACACAACCTTGATGTCATGCATATTGAAAAAAATATATGTGACAATGTCGTTAGGACACTTTTGAGCATAGATGGAAAGAACAAGGACACGGACAAAACACGCTTAGATTTGGAGGACATGGGAATACGTAAAGAGTTACACTTGAAGAGGCATTCTAATGGGTCCTTTGAGAAGCCTCCCGCATTGTACACATTGTCTGTGAAAGAGAGAGAAGGCTTTTGTGATTTCTTGAAAATAATTAAGTACCCTGATGGCTATGCAGCAAATATCTCCAATTGCGTGACCGCTCAAGTTGGAAAATTATCTGGCCTCAAAAGTCATGACAGTCATGTCCTTATACAATGACTTCTTCCAATTAGGATGCGTGGCTACCTTAATAAGGAAATTGGGACGACACTTTTTGAGTTGGGAAATTTCTTCCAACAGTTGTGTTCAAAGACATTGAGGCGTTTAGAGTTGGAGAAAATGAACAAATCATACTCATACTTTGTAAGCTTGAGATGATTTTCCCGCTGGCTTTTTTTGATGTCATGGTCCACTTGGCAATTCAGTTGCCTTGAGTGGCTATGCTTGGAGGCCCAGTGCAATATAGACGGATGTATCCAATTAAGAGGTATTAACTCAGCCCTCGCCTTAGTGTCAAATTTTAAGTAACGCTTTGTTGTTGATATAAAGATTGTAGTATGACATTGTCATTAGCTTTTTTCGTTAGGTTGCTTGGTCGTCTAAAAGGGTTTGTGGCCAACAAAGCTCATCCTGAAGGTTCTATTGCCGAGGCTTACATTTCCAAAGAATGTACAACATTTTGTTCAATGTATTTGGATGGAGTTGAAACATTATTTAACTGCCCAGAAAGGAATTATGACATGGGTGATCGTGGCATAGGGTTGGCGGTATTCACTCAAAATGTTCATCCCTTTGGTCTAATGACAAGGACGTCCGATGTGTCCGTAGCTGAACGCGAGATAGCTCATTTGTTTGTCCTACACAATAGCACATAAGTCGATAAACACGTAGAGTATGAATCCTTCAAATGTATTTAGAATGTGTTTGTTGTAAATCGATTAGTCTTTATGTTAGTAAATATTTTTGAATCGCATTTCTTGTAACTAGGGAGCACAAGAACTTGTTACACCAAAGAGCCGGTGCATTCGACATCGAAAACAGACATCGAAAAGAATTCCCTAAATTGTTCAAAGATCATGTAAGCTAGTATTCTCATATCCGACCATAAATCGTACATTACGTTAATATTGTGCATGCTTGTAACATGACACATGTTCTTCATGTAGATGAATGAATTGCGGAGCCAAGTTTCCCCCGAAGCAACTAATGATATGTGGTCATTAGCCAATGGTCCTAGTGGCTTAGTGAACACATATTCAGGATGTTTTTGTAATGGTGTTCGTTTTCATACTATCGACCGTGACAACCGTCGTAAAAGTCAGAATAGTGGATTAGTCGTGGAAGGGGAGCATGAAGGCCAATTGATACACTTCTATGGACACTTGTGCAGAGTGTGGGAACTGAACTACTTGTTCAGACGTCGGATTGTATTGTTCCAATGTGAATGGTTTAACACCAGTAGTAGCAGAACTATGCGTGTAGAACCACATTTGACTACAGTTGATGTAAGAAGACGATGGTACAAAGATGACTCATTTGTATTACCAAGTCGAGTTGAACAAGTATTCTATGTTAATGACACCAAATTAGGTACCAATTGGAGAGTCGTAGAAAAGTTTCAACATCGAGGAATTTGGTATGTGCCAAAGATGGATGACGTACAACCTGATGATGTGTTCCAACAAGAAGAAACCACCGAGGTCATACCAGCTATGGCTATTGATGATGATGTGGTTTTGCGTCGACATGATATTGAATATGAAATTATTCCAATAGAAGTTTTGCAATCTATCAGAGGTGTAGAAGCCAAGGGTGTTACAGATGATGCCTTCATCTGTGATGATGAAGATGGATTAATGAGGGAGGGCGACGACACAGACGAAGAATATGACCTACAAAGTGATTTTGATACATATGTTGATGTAGAATCTTGATGTGTATCATGCTTTACTTCATGTCATAATTAGAGCAATGTGAATGTTCAATTGGTGCAGAAATGCAAAGGAAACTCATTATAATGAAGGGGGATCTATCTTTGTAAGTGTCAATATGTCGTGATATAAAACAATATCATGAATGAGTTTTTTTTTTTTTGGAACAATTGGTGCTCGTCAAACTTCTATTATTATGAAAATTCTATAGTTATAATAAGAACGCTGTATATGTCATTGAGTATTGTAATCAGACATGAAAATAATTTGGTTTTTGTCCAAATCTGGAAATCACTTTGGTCTGTATCTGAAAATCTGGAAATCACTTTGGTCTGTAATCCCACATAGAAACCACTTTGGTTTGTATCTGAAAATTTGGAAACCACTTTAGTAATATTGGAGTGCCTCTCTTGACTGGCATATGTATCTATCTTATTTTTGACTGCCATGCGCTAAGAATTGTTAAATGCAATGGACCTTTGTGTTCACAATGATTGATTCATGTCATTACGATCTTATGTTTTACTACTTTGTGGTGACTGCCATTTTTTTATTTAGTAGTATGTGATAGCAACTTTGTCATAAAGCATGATGATCTACTTCTTGTCTTTTAATGTTTGACCTTAATTTTTGTCCAATAATGTGTGATGTTCACACAGTGCATTTCTCTTCCTATTTATATGGGAGACCTTTTAACTCCCCCACCTTTAATATGATGATTGAAGATGCAGAAACTGGAGGTCTTTTAATTCTCACTTGTTTAATCTCTTGTAAAATCATTTTCCAAATGGTTCGTTTGGTTTGCAAAACCTTTAAAAAGCTAGGATTTATGTTTTGATAAACAACACTAGACGGAAACTGGGTGGCAATTGAATCAGGTCTGATATATATTTTTTGTCCTGGATTTAAATCATTTATTCATAGTTCAAGGCATATACAACTAAATAAACATAATTGTAGGCCCATAAGCAGACCTACAAACTAGCAATGCAATTTCATAGCATAAATAAGATGGCCCTCTGCACCACAATCCTATGTTGTGAATTTGATTCTCTTCTCCTTATTCTTCTTTCTTTTGGGTCCCCCTTGCAACACAATCCTGTGCTGTGTTAAGCTGAATGGGTTCCACAGTCTCACAGTTAAAACACATGCAAGAGAAGGATATAGGGAATGCAATTTTGTGATGCAGAGATTTTAATATGTGGTATTATTATTAGCCTTGATTTGTGAATTTCACAAGCTTTTGTTTGAGGTGATTAAGTTATGACTAGCCAGCTTAACCTTGTAATTGCAATGCAGACTTTTAAGTAGTATTAAGAAAATGCCTCTTGATACAAACAAATGCTCAATCCACATCATAAGCCAGTCAGTATTTTGTGTTTTGTGTTTTGGTGTTTAAGCTGGGATTGGTCCCTTGACCTCACAATTACATTGGTATAATACAAGTATTAAACTGAAGGATCCTGCATGATTGTACAAAGTTTTAATTTTTCCATTTTACATTTGGATTTGATGTAGGCTTCTTAGTGGGCTTAAGAATTAATATCCTTTTTGGTCATTTGTTGAGTACATTTTCTGTTTTTATTTGTTTATTATAAATTTCTTTGTTTCTTCTGTTCTGTTCATTTTCCAGTTAGCTTATAATTGACAGTGTTGCTGAATTTATCCACTTCCGTAATGACATTATAACTTTCACCTCGTGGCTTCTCTTTTCCTTTCCCTTGATTAGAGTTGGAATATCTAAGTTCTTGAAACATGACCACTAGTGATAGATCTCCCTGGCATTTCTTGGTGTTCCTTTTCTAGGGGATTTCAGTATGGATCCAGTTGTTGAATTGGACTGGTCCTTAGTTTATGGGCCTTGCAGAGTGTCATTAAAATGAATTGGTATTACATAATTAGAGAATGACTAAATTAGTGGAGATGTCATTGGCTGCTATTTTATTATTTTCATATGAAGAATTTGATTTTTAGATTTTACGTGTAATATGCCATTGACATTTTTGTCATCATTTTCAGCTTTCTTTGTAGATTGATTGGTGCTACAATACTCTGTAAAAGATGGGGTTCTTATGCTAGGTTCTATTTTCTTGCAGGCTAAGAGTGTAATTGCTGCTTTGAACTGTAGTGGTGTGGTTTTGGGATCACTGCCTATAAGGTTGGTTTTGTGAATTGTGCACTTTACATAAATTGACTATATTTTTTTGGTAGATAATAAAAAAAAAATTACGGAGATATATAGCAGGATACGTAATCAAGATGAGATGAAACCCCTCTAATAGAAACCACAAATACATCTGAAAGAAACAAGCTATCACTTCAAAAACCTATCAACAACGAGGCTAACTGACTAGCTTACCAAGCCATAGAAACAAAACCAACTTCTTTAGCATTTCTTTCCAAATGGCAGTTGAGTAAGGACCAGTGAAAAAAGAGATGCTGCTGAGTTGCTAGGATATGTAGTTTAATAAAAACCTTTTCAATTAAAAGAGATGCTGCTGAGTTTCCAAATGGCACTTTGAAACCTTTTCAATTATGGCTCGGTTTGTTTCAATGTAGTTTTTTTAAGAACAATAAGATCATTTTTTTTTTTATCATAAGAAAATCAATATTTAGCGCACTCAAGTAATTTCATCTAAAAAATTAAAAGCTTACAACTAAATGATCAATTAAGTCAAAATGCTTTTGTAGTTGATACATTTTATTGAAAATTAAAGCTTTAACTCAAATTCTTTGCAGCAGCAGCCACAAAACTATATTTGGACAAAGCATGGCTGGATCTTGAACAAACAGATCAGCTTAAACAACTACCAAGGCTAGTAGGCAGCTGCAATCCATACACCAAACAGTACAAAATATCTATGGATAGAGCTGCCTAGCAGCATAATCGCCAGTATGGCATAGTAGACCAACAACATATCCACAACAGAGCACAGCAGTAGCCAGATCACAGGCCAACCCCTCAACTCAAGGTCGGTTAAATTATTCCTTATGTCCCGTATTCACATAAGAATTAGATGCCCTGATGTGATCCATTCCGTATTCTTCTAGCTTGAAAGTGCAATAATCAAGCATTATTTGGGTATACTTTTTTTCTGTGACGCATTTTTATTTATTTTTATTATTTTTGGGTAATTTAGTTCATGTATATCATGCTTTATAATGTAATTAAGCATGTATTAGTTGAGTTAGTTCATGCTTTCTAATTTATTTTTGTCTAATTTATTTCATGTAGTTCATGCGTTATAATGTATTTTATAGTAGGCATATCATGCTTTATAGTGTTACTTGTGTTATTGCAGATTGGAAAATGGTTCATGGCTTAAAGACTGGTCGGCTTCGGAAAAAGACACTCACGAGCACAATAACAGACCCGCCGACTGTTATTCCTTTAGGATCAACCGTTGCTCCATCTCGTGTTATCCTCGTCCTATCAAATGTGGGACCATCTCATCATGCGACTAGCCAACCAATGGTTGATTCTGATGAGACACAAGCCCCATCCGAAACGCAGCCGAGTGGCGTTGGTAAGAGTAAAGTGTATCAAATTTGTCAATTATCACTTGCCATTGTAGCCAATTTTTGTATTGTTATTTTGTTAATAGGGACTTCGAAGCCCCCACATGTACGCCGACCGACACTTGGAAAAGGCATACAAAAAATAATTAGAGCCAAGAAAGGGGAAAAAATGTTATGTTCACATCGATCGTGCATTGAATGCAATGACTGGCAAGTATGCCACTCCAACAACTAACAAGTTAGGAATTCAAATTAGGACCTTGTGCCCTGTGAAAGATGTGAAGTCATGGCTGGATCTTGATGAGACTACAAAATCTACCGTCATCTCAGCTATTCTTGTAACTGATATTACTTGTCCACAAGATGTAATTGTATTATGTATGCTTATAAGAAAGACTTTTATTTAATTATTACAATTTCCATTTGTTATGCTTGTAGGACAAGTTTCAAATTGGAGATGATTTCCACAATGACTTACAAGCACAAGAGATTGTGAATAAGAAGGCCTATGGGTTGTACAAAAATTGGAGGTACACCTTGAAATAAGAATTCGAATTGTTAGAGGGACTTCCACGTGATGAGATCTATGCTCATCCGCCCCTAGGGGTGAGTTTAGATGATTGGAAGCATTTGATCGATGTCGTATGGCAAGATGCATCTCACCAGGTAAAATAATAAACTAGATAGAGTACATACATCTATTCGAAAATGTGATATGCCTTAATATTTACCAAAAAATTGTTTATCTGCTTGTCTTATTTTTAGAAACGGTCAAAAGCTGGCAAGAGTAATAGGAGTCAATTGCCGTACAATCATACCAATGGGTCTCGCTCATTTCCTATCGCAATGGCTGCTATGGTGAGATTGATTTTATTTAAACTTGAATCCATTATATGTTGTTTGGATATGAAAATGTTATGTTGTGATTTTTTGGGGCAATTATGGCTCTATTAGTACTGTTATTAAACTATAAAGCAAAAGAAGAAGAGCTATGTTTCCATTTCTCGCATTTTTTTCTACTCTCTAGGTAACCACATGTATTGAAATTGTACATGAAACACATAATAGAGCTCATATACCAAAAAATAAAAAAAATAAAAAAAAGGCCAAAATAAGTATGTTTTCAACACCACAGGTTGTTGCTGTCTGCAAAAACTCTGTCTACAAATCTGTCTGATTGAAAAATTAAGTATACATCATAACTATACAAATCTGCCTTCAAAAAAAAAGTATACAAACTCTGTCTACAAATTTGTCTACAAAATCTATCTGCAAACTATGTTTTGAACGGCCTCGTTTGGGAACAGGCTAATTTAGTAACTTTTTGGCTATTTGGCTAAAAAGATAGGTAAAAAAAACTTGTATGTTTGGGATGACTTTTTGGCTAATTACGAAAAGATGTGCAAAAAGTAGAGAGAAAAGAGAATCTTTGACTTTTTGGTATGAGTTGTTGGCTTTTTGGCTAATTTAGTAACTTTTTGGCTAATTGGCTAAAAAAGTTAGTTCCCAAACGGGGTAATGTCTGGAAAAAAATTGTATGAAAAAAATCTGTTAAGGATACCAAAATAAAATAATCACATTACTGTGTGTGTGTGTGTGTGTGGAACTCTTGGAATTTTGTTAATGTATGTATGTAGGACAACTGTGTTTGCATGTCATTGTAGTTGGTAGTTTACAAATTTGTTGCTTCTTGCATGTTTCCAATCAATTGTTTTTTAAACTGTAAAATATCGACAAAATTTCAAGTTAGTGAATTTTGTAATGGTGGGTGGACCAACCCCATGATATATGCAATAGTAAGAACTATATATATATATGTGTGTGTCTCTGTGGACAGAACCAGAAGTGAATATCTTTCACCAAAAAAACAAATTATTGGGGAATCACATGCCAAACAACTTGCATGAACTTTGATTCTCAAAGACACACACAATTAGGAGCAGAAAAATGATCGCAGTCCTTGTATAAACAGAGTTCCATCCATGCCAGTGCTTTGAGAGCCTTCCTAAATATGATGAATTAAAAGTCCTATCCACATCAGAATGAGATTTGAGGTTTGAAAAAAAACTGTCTGAAAAAAACCTTTTCCAGCTACTTTGCTGGATTTCTTAATACTTGTAGCTTCATTAATATACCTTCTCAAATACAGCATGAACCCGCTTTAGGATGTCAGGTATTCCACGCTCAGCTTCAGTTATTGCCAGAGGGCAAACTCGAAAAGCAGGGCATGCCATTGCAGTTACGTTAAGGGGATCTACGTCCATTGCCACTTGTGAAATTTGTGTAAACTAGAATACTGCTGCCTCTATTTCCAAGTCTGGCTTCAAATCTGTCTGAAAATCTGGCTGCAAATCTGTCACAAAATCTGTCTCCAAATCTGTCCAGAAATTTGCATAAAAATCTGTTAATGAAAATTTGTCTATACAAATCTATCTACAAAAACTCTGTTATCATACAAATCTGTCTGCAACAAATCTATTTGCAAAAATCTGCTTAAAGTGTCATTGATTTATACGTTGATGTGTTAACAGGTAACAAAAACTGGACAAGAGTTGGATTTTCCTAAGTTTTATGAAGACAGCCACACTGCGAAGAAAACGAATGACTGGATCCATTCGAAATGCCGTGAGCTGCATGTAAGTATGTGATAAGGAAATATATGTATTCAATATGACTGTACTTAGTACCAAATAATACATATATGTTAGTTAGCTTTTTTTGTCTTATTTATTTGCAATGATAGCAAGAGATAGTCAATGTACAAGCGGCTGCCATCAAGTCGGGGACGCCACTAACACAGGAGGAGCTTTCAAGGCAAATGCTTGGACAGAAGAAAAGGTACTAGCTTGGATTTTGAAGTGGCCCACAACCCTCTACCATAGCTGCATCACGAGCACACGATAAGGACATGGAGGCAATGCGAGCTGAGGTGGAGGCACTTCGTGAGGAACGACAAAAAGATCATGACGAGTTAATGAAAGAGCGAGAGGAGCGTGAGAGATGTTACAATGAGATGTTGAAAAAGCGAGAGGAGCGAATTCAATTAGCCAATGAGATGTTGAAAGAGCTGGAGGAGGGACAAAAGGCAAGGGAGGAGACAAATACAAAGGTCAAGCATCTTAATAACATAGTCGCCAAACTGTCACAACTCTTGGGAATCTAAATTGGGCATCCGACGTTTACTTTTTGGTAAGAACAATTTCATTAATGTCACACTTACTTTGTTTAAATATGTTCGCTTTAAGAGTTGAAAATGTCATCAATTTGGGAGTTAATCTGCCTCACAAATTCAATGGGAGTTGTTTAAATATGTTCGCTTTAACTTTTGTTTATAAGTTTCTGAGCTGATTCTTTATACTCATTCCTAGATTACAAACCAAGACCGTCATTCACTGAAACCTTTGTTTATACCCACCAACCATCAACAAAAACCTTTGCATTTTCAACTCTAATTTACATTGTATCATTACCACCCAAGACCCTCATTCACTAAACTCTTACCTAGCAAAAAGAATACTTCAAATGAGAAGTTGTAAAGGAAGAGCACTACTAAGTGACAATTAGGAGACATTTAAGTATTTGTTGACAATTCATTGAACACTCTACTAACCAAGTTTAAAGTTTCATTAAACTGTCTACTACCTAGAAGTTTAAAGCTTATTTATGAGTTTTTATAAATTAATAAAAACTCAAATCTCCTAAACTACCAAATGTTAATTGTGCAATTGATTTCTTGTGCAGTTACTAGAGTTTGGTATTGAGTTTTCTTAATAATGAACTTGTATTTAACATATTTACTTGATTAAGATTAACTATAGTAGCAACATGTTAAAAAAACATAGTGAATTTCAATCTTCGTTTAAAGTAGCATGTTGTTTTCAACAGTGGTATTTTGAATAGTAACTCGAACCACTGTTTTAACGTAATGGTAAGCTTCCCGGTGACAAATGTGACATGTAGAGACAGATGGTACGTAAATAGGACACATACGTTGGGAGTTTGAGTTGAAAATGTCTTAAATTTAGTCGAAAAAAAGGGGTTCGGGGGGCGAAGATAGAAAACAGCCCCCGAGCCACTATTTTTTCGTAACGGGAAGCTTCCCGGTGATAAATGTGACATGTAGGGACAGACGGTACGTAAATAGGACACCTACGTTGGGAGTTAGAATTGAAAATGTCATAAACTTAGTCGAAAAAAGGGGTTCGGGGGGCGAAAATGGAAAACAGCCTCCGAGCCACTGTTTTTTCGTAACGGGAAGCTTCCCAGTGATAAATGTGACATGTAGGGACAGACGGTACATAAATAGGACACCTACGTTGGAAGTTAGAGTTGAAAATATCATAAACTTAGTCAAAAAAAGAGATTCAGGGGGCGAAAATGCAAAACTGCCTCCGAACCACTGTTTTTACGTAACAGGAAGCTTCTTAGTGACAAATGCGACATGCAGGGATAGACGGTACGTAAGCAGGACAATTACGTTGGGAGTTAGAGTTGAAAATGTCATAAACTTAGCCGAAAAAAGGGGTTCGGGGGGCGAAAATGCAAAACAGCCCCCGAGCCACTGTTTTTTCGTAACGGGAAGCTTCCCGGTGATAAATGTGACATGTAGGGATAGATGGTACGTAAATAGGACACCTACGTTGGGAGTTGGAGTTAAAAATGTTGTAAACTTAGTTGAAAAAAGGGATTCGGGGGGCGAAAATGGAAAACAGCCCCCAAGCCACTGTGTTTACGTAACGGGAAGCTTCCCAGTGACAAATGCAACATGCAAGGACAGACGGTACGTAAGTAGGACAAGTACGTTGGGAGTTAGAGTTGAAAATGTCATAAACTTAGCCGAAAAAAGGGGTTCGGGGGCATCATTTTGCATGAACTAAATGTGACGAAGGATATATCCTGTTGACGTAATCGGTTGGAAATTCGAATAATGGATTTGTAAAGTTCAGCTAAGGGTTAGACTCAATTGTGTATTTGATTAGTTTAACTATCACCACTACAAAATGTGAAGGGCATCCTAGTTCATGGATGCTAAAATTTGTTGAAAGAAAGAATGTACAACAACAGTTGAATACTAGACAGTTTATATAACATGGCCTCAAGATTTGGCTGATGGGAGGATAATTCTTCAGCAGCAGATCAGGGAACTTAGGACTAAAGAAGCTAAGTATTGAAGATACCTATCAAAATTAGAAAGTGTTATGGAAGAATAGTTAAGCATAATCTTTTTCAGCTCTTGTCCCCATAAGCCTATAAAGAACTCAAGGCATTACTCAATCACAAATAGAAGTATATCTACATCTATAAACCCACAAGATAGTTAAATATAAATGAACAGTATTATGATTTCATTACATTGTTGACTTAGTTTCTTCTTTAAGGAAAGCGTTTCCAAACTTTCTATGATTATATCGAATAAATTAGAATCTTTTATGAAGAAAAAGTACACACCAATTTCCATCCATGGAGGTCACAAAAGCACTGTTTTAACGTAACAAGAAGCTTCATGGAGGTCACTTTATCCTAAGCATAGTGAAAACACCATCTTCATGCTAACCAACACAATCTCCTTGCCTTTACAAATTACTTAATTGAGGTTTCTTTATTGTAGGACCAGTATTGAGTTTTATGGATACCAGACAAACTCTAATGATGGGTCCTCTTACATTTCGAAATCAAAAATGTCATTTGGATTAAATGGTAATGTAGACACCCCATTTTTGACCGTCCTCAAGGCTTGGATGTCACCGTTTGAACACTCGGTGATCATCCATGTTTGTGTTCGTCTTGAGTTCCTGGAGGTCTTGGCCACGCGCCTTGCCTCAGGATCTCTCGACTCGACTGTTCTGTATTTGGTTTTGCACCAAACACTTGTGTTTTGCCTTTGAGGGATAGGGAGTGGCTTGATGGCCATCCCCACACATCACCGGCCATGGCTTGGGGCCATCGGCTGTGTTTTGTTGCCATCGGCCAAATGTTTGGCCGGTCGGCACTTTGTTTGATCGGCCGGCCACTGATTTTGGTCAATCGGCCACTTTTTCTGGCCGAGACCTTTTCTTGAGAGGAGTTTGAACCTTTCGAACCCTTGGTTTTAGCTTCTCCAAGAAGCTTTTTGTTCTAGCTTCTCCAAGAAGCTTGAACCCTTCTAAGCTTCCAAGAGAAGCTTGCACCTTTTGCACCTTTTCCTCTAGCTTCTCCAAGAAGCTTGAACCTTTTGAACCTTTGTTCTAGCTTCTCCAAGAAGCTTGAACCCTTCTAAGCTTCCAAGAGAAGCTTGCACCTTTTGCACCTTTTCTTCTAGCTTCTCCAAGAAGCTTGAACCCTTGTCTAGCTTCTCCAAGAAGCTTGAACCTTTGTTTTAGCTTCTCCAAGAAGCTTGAACCCTTGTCTAGCTTCTCTAAGAAGCTTGACCCTTTTGTTCTATGCTTCTTAAAGAAGCTTGGACCCTTTGACTTAGCTTCCCTTAGAAGCTTGCCCCCTTTGACTATTTTGCCTTAGCATCTCCAAGAAGCTTAGGCCTTTTGCCTTGCTATATAAATATAGAGTCTCTCCTTCCATTGCAAGGGTTCCAAGAAATTTGTCCAAGACAAAAACATATATCTCTCTTTATATCTCTACATCCAAGCCTCCAAAGTGCTTGGTTCTTGACCTCTTTGCACCCCAACTCCTAAGCACACACCTCCACCATTCATCTAAGGTTCTTGGAGGGTCTTGTGGGAGCTCAAGACTTGGTTTTGACTCAGAAAAATCTACTGGAGTGCTGGTTTTGAAGAAGGTCTTCAAGGGTGAGTTTCTAAGCCTTAAATCCCCCGTTTTTTGCACATACTTTTAGCCTATCTTGCATGCTGTTTTGAGCTTAACTTATAACTAAAAAAAGTCTTGTTTTTTAGTGCTTTAAATAGTTGTTTAAGGTCACTTTTGTGTTTGGTGTTGTTTACCCCCTCTTAGGCCTTGTTTGGCCCCCATTTTGTGCTATTTTTGGTGAGTTCCGGGACCATCTTGTTTGGGCCTCCTCACCACTGAAATCTTGAGGGATTTTAGTGGTGAGGATGGTGGTTTAAGGTCCTAAGAAGGAGAGGGCCATCCCCTCTCCTTGTTGTCTTCAAAAAGTGCCATTTTAGCCTCATGTGTGAGTGCCATTTTTAAGTTCATATTGGCCATGTCTTAAGTGTTATTTGTGCTTATTTTTCCATGATATAGCACTGTTTTCACTTGGTTTAGACACACCATGCTTGCTTTGCATACTTGTCTTGTAATGCCATGAAATTGCCTTAACATGTATCTAGCATTTAGACCACTATGCTTACTTGTTTTAGCTTAGCTTTGTGAAGCTTTTATGCATGTTTTAGTGTGTTTGAGGACTATTTTTGGTTGTTTGGGTCATCCATGAGTTGCTTTGTATAGCTACCATGCAATATCCCTTGTAGGGCTTGAGTGTTGGACCCTCTAGCATACTCTATTTGCATTATTTCAGTGGTTTGGAACCACTTGCCATATCATTTCAGTCCTTATGGCATGCTTGTATGCTTGCATTTGATGCTCCTTTAATGCTTTAAGAGGTTGGTGTCTTATGCTCCATGTTTGGTCCCTTTTGCATGCCTTGAGAATTAGGTCATTTAGATGCCATCTAAGTGGTTTTTGGGCCTTGCTTTTGCATGACTTAGGACTGTTTCGGCTCACTTTGGTCATTTGCTTCATGTGTCACATGACCATAGTTTAAGTCCTTGGGTTTGGTTGCATGCCTTGCTTGCATTGGTAGGTGGATTTGGTATCATCTTAACATGATTTTCAAAGTTTGATGTGCATGCCATTTGTCCACGATTATCCTCTTTTAAGTGTTCTTAAAAGATGCTCTTTAATGCTTAAGTATTGGGCCATGTTTGCATGCATTGTTTGTGTGTGTATTTGCCTCCATTCCATAGCATTTTGGCTTTCTATTTAGACATGGCCGAGGCTTGTCCATATTGGTCTAAGTCTACCTTTTGCATGTTGTTCAAATGTGATCACATTGCTACATGCTTGCATGCTTCGGTTGCATAAAGTTTTGCATGCTCGTTACTTGCATTGTTGACACATGCTTAGCTATATTGCATTTTGTTGCATGCTTCCCCCATGTTCATGTTTGCATGCTTGCCCTCATGTTCATATTGCATGCTTAGTTCACATGCCTAGGTTGCATTGCATTGAGCATGCATGCCTTGTCTCTTGATCAAGTGATAGAGGTTGGGCCTTATGTGTTTGTTTGCATTTCATTTGAAATCAAAATGCACAACTTGGCCTCTTTGGCCATCACGCATTGAAATGCGCGATTGGTGGTCCGAGGGTCAAACACCATCCTCCTTTGAGTCATAAACATGATAAGGAGTGTGGTTGGTGCAAACACTGCTTGAAATGCATTGCCATGCCATGTTTTGCCCTCTGCTGCTGTCAAAACAGGTTTCTGCAGGAAGCTTTGGCCGGCCGACTATCCTTAGTGCCGATCGACCAAATATGGATGGTCGAGAGATCAATCAATGGTCGATGACCATTACCAATGGCCGATGATGATTCCCCTTGGCCGGTGGTACTCTACAGTGTCCATGGAGCATACCTTGGGAGTTGTGAAATTTTCAGAGGAGCAGAGCAGGGTAAACAGAGGCAACTTGTGCATGGCGACAGATTTCCGAGCAAACTTGAGCACGCGTGCATTGGACCCTCTTCCGAGGTCTTTTACTGCTTTCTTAGCTTTGTTAATTTGCTTAGCTAGTTAAGTGGTCTGTAATATTTAATTAGCTTGTAGGTTAATTAATTTGTATTATTCTTTTGGTCCCTCCGAGCAAGGGTGAATTTGTAATAAGTGTGGGTGCGTGTGTGCATGTCTTCCAACCCCCACTTCTTTCTCCCTTTTACTTACCTGCTTTCAATGGTTAGTATTAGGGCATATTTAATTTAGCATACCTCATGCTATGCATGCGTGCATCATTCATCAGTATTGCATGCACCAGGCTCGGCGCATCATACTAACTGCATAAGTAAAGAATTGGACGTCATCGTTTGAACACTTCCAAGGAAAGTGTTTTAATCATGGAATAAGTTGTTCTCATTTTTAAGATAAAATATGTTATTGTAAGAACAAAATAATCTATCTTTATCTCAAGATAAATATATATCATATTCAATTTTCTTATTTGCAAATAATAAATATGACTAAGAGATTGAGCAATTACTTGTTTGATTTCATGTCACCACTGAATGAATGGTTTAGGTGGTAAGAATTCAGATTTTCTTGGTCAATTTTAAGTTTGTAAAGTCTCCACAATTCACTCAATGAGAATTAAATTTATTCTTAGTCACACAAATTTCAACTACACTCTTTATATTTCTTTAATTACTTCTTTACAATCCACAATACTTTGGAGGCACCACTGACGTATATAAGGGGAACTAGATGAGGTAGGGAGAAGGAAAAAAAAAAAAAAATTTTATCACACACATAGGGTGAAATAATAAGACTATAAGGATGTAAGTGTCAATTTGTCGACCAATATCCATATGGTTTTGTTGATTTTTTCCTTCTCCCCATATTCTTTGTTTAATTTTGGTTTACAAAACTGTTCATTCCATGCCAATACCAGCTCTCATCATATACTACGAGAATCTTAAAAATTTTACGCATTTATACATAAATTCTAATTTAATGAACTATATTCTATGAAAGTTCCTGACTAAAGAATTTTTTGACCTTCAAATATCTCAAATTAAATTTTTAATCGTTGGAATTGTCATTCAAATAAGATTTTTCATCATTATGATCCATCTATAAAGAAACAGATGATTTGACATTTTATTGTGATTTTTAAAACTTTAAAATATCAAAACTTTCAAATAAAAAATAAATAAAATTTGATGAGAATGCTGGTTTTTTAAAAAAAAAAAAAAATGAAAAAACGGAATTTTTTGTGCAAAATTTAAATATCTTGTGTCTATATGATGATGGAATATTTAATATGCTAAATGAAAAAAAAGAAAAACTTTTTAAGAAGAAAAAAATTGACTAATGTTCTCAGTTTAAAACTGGAACAACTGATAATGTTATTGGTTTTATTAGATTAGTTGAATTCCAAAATAATAAGTAGAAGAGCAAAAACGTTTAATCTCATGTTCTTTTGTTTTTAATCAATTAGTGAAAAATTATTTGGAATATTACTATGCAAAATAAATAATATTCTTAGTTTAAAAAAATTGAAAGAAAAACTGACAATATTTCTCATGTTTTACTAAATACAGGCCTCTTTGTAACATCACTTTTTAACGTAAAGTCACAAAAAAAAACTATACCAAAAAGTTTAAAAATTTTAAAATTTTTCTCTCTACTTTTTTGCACATCTTTTCGTAAAAAATCTTAAAAAGTCATCTCAAACAATACTATTTTTTCTTTAACCTCATTTTTAGTCAACCAAAGTCAAAAATTACTAAAATAGCATATTTCAAACGGGACCTTATTGGTTCAAAAAAAAAAAAAATGCTAAATAGACCTGAATTATTATAGGCAATTACAAATTAAAACTTTTAAATAAATAATTCAAAAATTTATAAATGTCTCATTTTACATACAGTAATATTGCAGATCAACTATTTGGTACTCTAATTAGAGCACTAATGACATGACAATGAACAAAAAAAAAAGGGAAATTACACAAACAGTCCCATAGTTTGGACTTGTGGTCACTTTTGGTCCTACTTTTTCAATGTGACACATTTGGACCCTGAATTTTGAATCTTGTTTCAAAATAAGACAATTGATATATAATTAGATTTTTTCAAGGTAAATTTGTCAATTTGAATAAAATATAAACTAATTTGACAAAAATAAATATCAAACAATATTTTTTGAATTGTTAAAATTATTTTACCTACTAAAAATAAAAATTTATGTAAAATTTGACAAATATTTTTAGACATCTTTATTTTTTTAATTTTTTACCAAATAATTTTATATGTTTTTGGAATGATGATCATGTAAAAGTAATTTTTAAAAAATTAAATCATGTAATTTTTTATTAATTTACATAATTTATATCATTGGTGGATAAAAATATTTTAAAAAAATTAAAAATATTTTTTGACATTTATTTTTGTCAAACTAGTTTATATTTTATCAAAATTGGCGATTTTATCCTTGAAAAATCTAATAATATTTCAATTGTCCTATTTGAACAAGATTCAAATTCAGGGCAAATGGGTGACAATTAAAAAGTCGGGGACCAAAATGACCCAAGTCCTAAACTATAAGGACTATTAGTGTAATTACTAAAATAAAATAGAATAAACCAAAATCAAATAATAAAGCCCACTACTAATTCATTAAAGCTACTTTTAAAACGGGCAATCGCTACATCCCCAAAATATACCCCCTAATCCCCCTAATTTCTATATCAAGTAAAAAAAAAAAAAAAAAAAAAAAACAGTTGCCCAAAATAAAAATTAGGAGAATTAGGAAGATGATTTTAGGGCTCCAAATCATTTCTTGTTAAACTCAAAATTAAAAGCTCTAAAGCATTTGTCTTAGCATAATGCTGACACATTAACGGTTGGTGGGCACCGTGTTCGTGGGGTATACTATACCAGAAGATATAATTAATATATGTATCTTGCAATAAGGCGTTAGCAAAATGTTAAAGGTTTCATTGAAACTTTTGAAAATTTATTTAGTGAGGCTAGGTATCATCTTGATTTAAAAAAAAAAAATACAAAAAAAAGAGAAAATTTTTTAGGTTTCATAAATGATATAAGTAAATCTTAGCCCTAATTAAATATATTTCATAGCTTAACTTTAATTTTTAAATTACTTCTTTCATGACCTATGAGCTCTCAATACTTAATGTAGATATAAATAATATATAATCTTTTTTATACTAAATAATATAAAATTGAAAATGGGGGTTGACTTTCTTCCAGTCCGTGATCGAATTAGAAGGTACTGTTGGGCCAGTGCGGGTCACCAAGGGTCCCGTTTCGACAATTTGAACCGTTCAATGTGTAGAACTCGGTTAAATATTATATGGCTGATAAGAAATCACGTTGATCCAGATAATCCGATAAGTTATGTTGATTCAAATTAGTTTTGTATAGAAAAAATACGACAGTGAAAAATAAACGATTGATAGAAGATTATGATCTGGATGAAGATACTATTGATAGTCTTGATAACGTATTTTTTTACATGCATATAGTACTCGACAAAATTTACACATTAAACAGTTCCAGATTATAAAAACGGGATCTATTGGTAGACCCTCACAAGTCTAACAGTAAACCTTCCAGTTCAATCATAGACTGGAGGGCCATTGAAATTCATATGAATATTAAATATATTTAATGGATGTGATAATAAAACTTTAAATATTTATAGAATCATGCTATCATGAGTATATAAATATTGGAGAATTTGGTCAAAACCCGCTCATAATAAAATTTAAGTACATGTAAGAAAACAAGATATAAAATTTTTCTTGAAGACTTAGTAACAACACGGCACTTTACTAAAAAATTCCTTAGTGACTAATTTAATAATTTTAATTAATATAAGTTTTGATCTATATGTCGATTTTTAATAAAATACTATTTTTAGATATCTCTCATCCAGATGTTTATCAAACAAGATTCACATTAACTATGAATTCTTTAAATAAAAAAAATTCTGTTAGATTTTTGTTAATTGGCATCTCGTTTGACAAAACTCCCTTTCAGTTGTAATTTTATTTGTTCTTTTTATTTTAGTGGAGGCTATTGAGTACTTAGGTGCGAATGCCAACCCAACATTGCACTTCGCTGACTATCTACGAGGATCAAGCTGGCCGGTCAGTTTCACGGGGAGTCCTAGGAGGCAAACGTCCAATGGTAGGTCCAGAGTAGTACCAACTGCGGACGATGGGCAGCATCCACGAAGCAAAAGAACAAAAGTAGTCAAAGTTGTTTGACTTTTCAAGTGTCATTTGTGCACTTTCGAGCAGAGAAAAAGATATCCAGTACTTTTGTAGAGCGGCCTGAACTTCTGGAAGAAAAGTTTTAAAACCGCTCGAGCGGTAAAATTCAACTCAAGTGATCTTCATATGTTTTGCACTGCCTTTACTCACACTGCTCGATGCGGTGAAGTGTGCGGCTCGAGCGATCTTCAGATCCATTTGCTATTAAGTGTGTTGTTTGTTCGTTTTAGGATTGAACGTCAAATTTTCAAAGAGGAAGGAAAAAAAGTATTTTTATATTTGAGGATGCTTTAATGAGTGTTTCCTTAATAATCTTAAGAGTTATCAATGGATCCATAAATTTTATATCAACATCATCAAGGGTTGAGTTGTTTCTTTTATTTCATAAAAAGACAGTTGTTTTTTCTTCAGTAGATTCATGAAAATTGGGCCAGAAACTTTGTGGGATCCGAAGTGGGCTCATCGTCGTAGATTCGATATCAGCGTTGTGGATTTCAACTTTGGACAAGACAATTCCGAAGGTGAAGACGGTTGGGTGGAGAAGCACATTGAGATCGGTTCAATTCGGGCATGGTTCGCTAGATAATTGAGCTACACTTGTGTTATTCTTTTTTATCTCTTTAGTGGATTATTTTGTGGCTTTGACCTGTAATCTTTTATCACAATTGGAGGCGTTCCAAATTGTGTTTTTTCCCACGTTAAGTCTTGTGTCGATTTATCTTTGATTATTTGATTGAAGATTGTTATTCATTGTTTGAAATTAAAATATAATTAACAAATCATCATTCTGCGGGAATTTAGATTTTTTAATTACATTGTAATTGATAATAAACAAGTAAAATTTGATTGTGCTTCACATTTACTGTGAATTGAAGTATAATTTTACTGTTTCATTAGTTTGAAAACAGGAAAAAAAAATAAAAGAATTTTTTTATAAAAAAATTTATAGCCAATACTGATCTTATTTAATAGATTTCTTGAGAGAGAATTCTAAAACTATTAATTTTATTAAAAGGGCAATTTATTTATTATCAAAAAATTTTTATATCATTTTAAAATTGAAAATATAAAAGTAGTTACTAAAGTGTAGATTATCTTATTAAAAAAAAATGGAACAATTCTTTTTTTGTAATCATGGAAGAGGTAAAAAAATGAAGACAAATTATTTGTCTTCATGAAAAGAAGGTGTCTTTTTCTCCCGTTGAGTGGTGGGGTGTTACAAATTAAAAGTTTTGGATTGCCTTTTCCACTGCAAAGGGGATCAATGAGGGACTTTGGCAAAATTAAAATTTAAAAAATAAAAAAGAAAATTCCTAACAACAAAAAAAATAAAAAAATTAAAAATAAATTAAAAATTTTAATAAAAAATGAGGAACTTTTTCGTCATTGACAAAATGTAAAAACTACAAAAGATCAAAAGATGTGCTGGTACTACTTCTGAACCGCAAAAATTCTTTAGAAAACTAACACTAATGATATTCAAAAATATTAAATAATATATGAATAGGTATGAAAAAAGAAAAAATATTAAAAAAATTAATAAGGAGATTCAATTAATTTTGGTAATGTTAAAGGAAACAACACTACATCAGAAGAAAAATAAAAATATCCAAAATATATAAAGCTTTTTGGAGATTCCAATTTCCGTGGAAATCTAAATTTTATGAATATTTTTGGAGATCAAGATGAAAAAATTTCAAAAAAGAAAGAAAATTAGGAAGAGAATTAATCATTAAGAAACTCCTGAAATATTGTTATTATAAAAGTACAAAAAATAAAATAAAAAAAAAATAAAATAAATTAACTGTTTACAAAATACATAATATATTTTTTATCTAGGACCTAACATATCAGAACGTTACGCATAGGAAGTTAATATATCTTGATCTAAGACTATGCAACTAACATTAGGAGTTATAGATAATGGGTTCAAGCAATGAGAATTGTTATAGTAGAAACAAAAGCTATAGACATAGGATGTTTAAATTACTTTTGTAAAAACTATTCTAACAAGTCAAGTTTGCAAAATTTCTGTATATTCTGTCATATAATGATAATATAAGAACTGCAGATGATTAGCATTAATAGTGTAGAAGAGAGTATCATGTTTATGTTAGATAATCTTAAAGAAAATGATTCCCACTAATGATGTGACAATAGACCCCACAATGAATGATTTGATATTTTTGGTCTTTTGGTGTTATTTTTTTTTTCTTTTTTGAGTGTCATTCATAGTGGTCTTTTTAGAGCTCCAAAATTAGTGGTCCTCTATCATTGTTGAATCTTAAAAGAGAATTTTGTGGAGTAACTCTCAATTGGGAATTCAATTTAAAAAAAATATCATTGCAAATCACTAAAATACAAATATGTGATATATGTTATTTCAAAAATTTTGCTAGTGAATAATAAATAATAATTCTATAAACTAGACTTGGGAGATGCATTTAGCAGCCAAAAAACCAATTTTAGTCCAATTTATAATTCTTTAAAAAGAAGAGATACAATGTTACGAGAAGTTATATATAATATGAAAGAAAAAAAAAAAAGAAAAAGAACATATATGGATTGTAGTTGTTAAAAATAGAAGGCATAGTAGGGAGGTATTATTGTGATAAAAAATAAAATATAAACCATTGGTAAAAGAAAAAAAATTGTGAAAAAAGATTAGTTCTTGTGTATATATATATTTAAAAACTGGGTACATATTAGAAGAAATCTAATAAATTCACAAAAACAAGAAGCCTCTATGTCTAGAAAAAAAAAAAAAAAAAAAAAAAAAAAAATCCTCTATAAGAATGTAAATCTTGCTTTTATGGGAGAAGAGACACTTGCCAAATAGATATATCTTAATAAACAAGAGAACATGTTAAATAACTTATTTTCTGAGAGAAATACAAACCAATATCGGATATGAAATAGGATTTGACAATGAAGTAGTAGAACTCTGTTAGAATATGAATCAGAATTTGAATATAGTCCTGATGAAGAGATGAACAAAACTTAGAGAAACTTTAACAATAACTATTTTCATGATGAAAATAAACTCAAATGAGAAATGAAATGATTCTTTTCCTGGTACAAGAGAAAGTGAAATTGAAGAATAAAATTTTGTTACATGATTGAAAAATGCTTAAGATTCAAATTAATGAAATCTATAAAAATTCAACCTTCAAACTTTGAAGTAAATAAATATAAAAAATTTTTAAGGAACAATTTCAGTTGGTAATACCAAAATAAATAAATAAATAAAATATTAAAAAAAAAATAAATGTGCATCTAACATTGTTTGATATGAATAAAATCAGACAATATCGTAATAAAAAATATAATACTGGTGATTTAGGACTTATAAAAGTCAGTTTAGATCCTTTATATCTTTAGACAAAATTGCATATCTAGTATTAAGTGTTGTCATGGATAATAGATGATTTAGCTTTGGAAAAAAGCTTTAATCGGAGAAATTTAAAGTAATTTGTATAATTGATCAATTTAGTTCACTATCAAACTAAATCATTTCTTAATCGGGCATTACAATTAATAGTCCAAACTCAAGGTATTAGTGACTTTGGATATTAATTATAAGCTTATGTTAGAGTGATTAATGCAATTTCTTTTTAGGTAATTAGATTAATTACAGTTAATCTTCTTAGTAAAACAATTATCATGTCCAAACATGAGTCATTAGAAAACTTTATATGAAAAAAAATCTCGAGAATTTAACAATTTAAAAAAAAAACAGATGTTTATCTTGAAAAACCTAAATGAAAATTAACAAACGATCTTCTTACCAATCTAGTTGCTAGTAGTTGAAAAAAATGAAAAACAGAGATAAAGCTAAAATAGAAGAATTTTTATACAAGAAAATTCAGACAAAAAAAATAATAGGATACAAAACAATAAATATCTCTATTAAAAACAAATTTTCATAAAAAAACATTTATATTTTAGAACAACAAAAACCTAAAGTGGTTTTATAGATAATTTATCTATCACTATAAATAAGCAATTGATGAAAAGATGATTATTAGGTGATAAAACTTAAAAAGTAAAATAAATAATCTAAAAATAAATGAAGACAAGGATAAAAAAAACCTTTAGAAATTTTTGAACAAGTTGTGAAAGTCAGCTTATAAATTCATTCGTTGAATTATTATTCAAACTTTCAAGCTGTCATTTTTACACTATTGATGCATTAGTTGATACTAGGCTTCATATAGTTTGATAAAACTTTTAGTTCTACCTCCAGACAAATGAGTTCTATCCAAAAATCCCATCATATGAAAATTGGAAAATAGTCGATCAGTAACCATGAAAATAAAAAGCTATCACATTATTGCCATTTTTAACCAAAAATAATTTATTCAATTGTCATTTTTAGAAATAACTTTTTGTTGAAAATTTATTTTTGAAATAAGAAGGAAATAGACATTTTCTTCAAGATCAATAATATATTACTCTCAGAATGTGTAATGTCCCCAAATAATTTGATGTAAAGCATTAATTACAACATGGTTGGACCAAAATCTTATCATTATCGTAATAACATTAACCAAAATGCCCTCTTTCTCATTGAACTAAGATTTCCATTTACAGTTCCGTTCATCAAATTAATTACACTTTCATATGACATAGTTCAACAAGTTAGAGGATACAAATAAGTTGCCTTAATGGCTTACAAAAATTTAAGGCATGGCCTTGTTACAACAAAAGTGGACTCACATATAAGCTCGAGCTTTCACATTTAAACATCCATAAGCCTCAGTGCTCCAATCAAAACAAAAAGGGTCTACTCCTTCTCACTAAGGCGGTGGTATATCACAAATTCCTGAAATGTTAGTTAGATAGGAATGAGTTATATGCCCAGTAGAGATACATTTAACCGAGTATCTAATTACTTGAACATCCATATGGCATTCTCATATCCAAAGCACAATTTGAAATTTATTTTCAAAAATTAAAAGGACAAAAAAAAAAACATCTTTGTTCCACTTGAAAACCTTTCTCAACACTGGGGTGGTAAATATTCATGAATCCTCGTAGGAGCCCCATACTACGTATACATAGATTTATAACCGAAACTTTTACCACATTTGCCAGTTGTTAATACGGTGAGTGATGGGCACCAAAAATATCCGTTTTTCCACTTTTATTGACTATTACACTACAAGAAATGTCACTTTTAGCGACCAAAATATTGGTCGCCAAAAGTCAATATTTGGTCGTTGAAACGATTTAGCGATTAAAATATTTTGTCCGCAAAATCGTCGCCTATACCCTGTCGGCGATAGTATTGGCGACTAAACTTTGTTTGGTCGCCGAAAGTGACTACATTTCGCTACTAAATTTGTTTAGTCTGCAAATGTTATTTTCCGCCACTAAAACCTTTAGTCACCGAATGTGACTTTTGGCTACTAAAGTTCGTGTGGTCGGGGAAGGTGTCACTTTTTTGCTACTAAAGAATTGGTCACTCGAAAGTACACATTTGGCTACCAAACATTATTTAGTCGGCAAAAGGTGATTTCGGCGACTAAAGTGTTAGTCACTAAAAGTCTACCATAAAATGAGAATGACTATTATAGACCAAACATTTTGGTCACCAATAGAATACATATTTTTAGCGACTAAGTAATTTTTGTCGTTGTGACTTTTGCCCACTAAAGTTTCGTAGCCAAAAGCCTATTAACATTCACTTCTTCACTTTTTGCCACCAAACATTTTAGTCGCCAAATGATACCATTTTTTTTCCGTGACTAAAAAATTTAGTGCCCAATAGTTTCTTTCTCTCATTCTCAATGTTTTAGCTACTAATTATTGATCGCAAAAAAATTTTGGGTTATGTTTTACTTACTAAATTATTAGTCACCAAAACATTTGATTACGTATTTGGCTACCAAAAATTTGGTGGCCAAATACTTTAACATGTTTTTTTTTTTTAATTTTTTTCTAAACAACCTGTATCCATTATTAATACAACCTGTACCCTTATAAACAATATAATCCATCAACTCTAAATATGTTATCAAGCATTCAACAACGTGCACACTTTCAGTTCCAACCATCCAAAAAATTAATATTGAACGTCCAATTATATATATATTACAAATTCCATAAGAACCAAGTCTAATCCAACGTTAATAATTTAATTCCATACATAATACAGGAATAACCAAATTACTTGTACACATAGAACTTCTGTACCACAACAAAAATTATATTCTGTACTGAACAAAACTATGTTGTACCACGTGCTATGTTAATTTCTACCTGCCAACTTAGCTGATATTTACCACACCAAAAAAGTAATTTGTACAAACCACTATATATACAGATAGAGATATAAAAACAATGCCCTCCCGTAATTGTCAAAAAAAACATATCCACATTTGTATGTCAAAAAACATCTGCATAAAAACAAAAAAATCATTAGTTTGGTGCATATAGAGGCACTTCTGGACAACAATATATATATATATATATATATATATATATTTGTAATAATTTCAAACATTAAAAGACAAGGAGAGTAATAGCTATTAACTAATGAAAGACATCCAAACATGGACCCATCATTAGTTCTTGTTTTAGCTTTTTAATCTCTAAATCTATCTAAGTAAATTTTAGTATTTTTATAGCGAAAGTAAACTGTGTAGGTATTACCAAATTACAGAAATTATGGTGTAGTTACCTGTAGACGTCCCCGAACGTCCCGGGAGGAGAAAAACGTTCTGTTCATTTGGGTTCACTACAGTTCGGACTCTCAAATTGTCACGGTTCTAAATCTGAACCAAAGAGTCCAAATCCGGCAAATCGTTTTGGAAAACAGATTTTTGTAAAGAAGTGCCAAATATGGACTGCTTTGCTAGATACAGAGTCGCCTACCTAAATATTTTATTTTGGGGAATTTAGGAACCCTGACTCGTTTGCCTAAGGCCACGTGTCCGTCATCACCAAAGTTGCTTCGGCTCGGGAACTTGGGTACGATTGGGGAAGGTCAGCTATGAGCACCCCTCTCGCCGATCAAAGATCGGCTCTTACTAACCATGATATCGAGTTTTGAAAACATTATGTGCTCTTATTTCGGTTATTAGCCTAGATTACTATGTTATGCGCACAGCAAACAAGTATAGACTGGGTCGCCTGAATTGGAACGAAACATTTCATGTTTGCTTGTTTGAAAATGGTTTGATGGTGCTACCCGTAAGTAGCTAAGACATGAATTTGCACCCTCAAGTGGGCTTAGAAAATATAATTTTGCCATTCTCATGGGCTTAAAACTCGTGTTCAATGCGTTGTTCTAATTTAAGTAACTCAACCTTCACCCACAGCATTCAGGCAGTTATAACACGTAAGCCATAGTCTCATGGTAAGCATGTTATCATGGCAACAACTCACACTCATGCAAGGATGCTAAAACATAAATGCTTACCGAGTACTCCAAGCCAAAACAGGAACTAGTTAGTAATCATATGCATGATCCTATTCATGTTAAGATGGCTAATGCAACACACGCAAGATGCAGCTACAATAGCTCGGCTAATCTATGGATGGCATATGATGATGCTACAACTAACACGTATTCAACTTGGAATTAAAGTACAATGATTAGC
>NW_021025762.1:695149-779867 GCF_004153795.1 Camellia sinensis
TATGATTTTTATTTTTTTAAAATTTATAATTAAAAATTATATTTTAATAAAATAGAGAAAAAATAGAGAGTTTATTAATAGAATAGAGAAAGAATAAGGCACCTCTTGAGAGAAGTAGATGAAAAAGTATTTCCTAAAATAAGGAATGAATTTTTTAATAATATTTTAAGATAAAATATAAGTAATCTGCTAAGGATGCTCTTAAATAAATAAATAAATAAATTCGACGAAAGGACTCTCCAACCCGTATGTGGTATCTGGTTCACAAGGCATATCAAAGATAGGACCAACTTTCCCTAACTTTCTAGTATCAATAAACAAATTATAATTGAAGGGTAGCGTCATTCATCAATAAGGCTTGTAAGGCTTCTTGTTTTTGTTCTTGGTGGGATGGGTTCAATTTATGAAAATAATCTCTAAAAACAACATAATAAAACTATGAACATTTTGCCCCTCTTCCCCAACTGTAATGAAAATCTTCTGCACTAAATCGTCTTTTTAATAATAAATTGTAGTTACAGTGCATATTGAGAATGTAATGTAACTCATAGCAAAGTGCTAGAGGGAGAACCCCAAGATGGCCCTCAGGTCTACAATTTGGATTGCATAGCACTGTTTTGACTCGTAAGGCTTATCATGGATCCGTCGTAATGATTCGATTCGTTTATTTTTCACCATGGCCGAACTATCATCCGACCGAGATAAACTTGGCTATGCTGAGCCACAAAGTAAGCCGAACTATCCTTAGTTCGGCCCTTTCCGCTTATATTTCCTTATCTCGGTTCTCATTTGTTCAACTCATGGTGTGCTTGGACCGAACCAACGACTCTTCGACCGGTATAACTCCAAAACCGGTATACCTCTAAAGCCGGTATAAATTCAAGAACGATGTACCTTCAAGACCGATCTAACTTCAAGTTGCTCTCGGACCGAAGTAGCTTAACAATTCACGAGCCGAAATAACTTCATCTCTTTTGGCCAGAGTAACTTTATCTCCCTTGGGCCTGAGTAACTTTTCGGCCCTTTTTACTCAGTCCGTCATACTTTAGGCCATAAAGTCCGTCTCATAGCTCGGCCCAATTTTCACTCAAAATTACCCTCTCAGTTATAATAAAAAAATACATATATTTTTAATCTGAAATCAAATCCTCAATTGTCTTATTCAACTTTATCAAAAATCATAAATTTCACTTATATCAATTTTTATTTTTATTTTTTTGAAAAAGATAAAAACAACAAAAAATTCTATAATATACAAATTATAACTTGGTTATAACATAGTGTATTATATTATGATATGTATTACAAAATAATAAAATTAATTTTAATTATTTATTTTAATAATGTTAGCCTAAAGTGTTATTTGAATACTTATGTATAATAAATTTAGTTAAATTATTTGTTTATTTTGATAATTTTAGCTCTATTGTGCTATAAAAGTGTAATTATTATATAATGATTTTATATTATATATATTTTAAATTATAAGATAGTAAAATGAACACTCATTTTGATATTAAAAATAACAATTAAATTAGAAAAAGAATTAGTAATATAAAACTAAAAGTGATTCTAATTATTTAATTTAATTTTTATTTTTATATTTATTTGAAAAATAAAATATGTATAAATAGATCTACACAAATTTTTTAAAGATTAAATACAAATATGTTGTGATTAGATTAAGAAAAAAATACATAAATTAATTATGTAGAGTATTGATTTTTTTTCTTTAATATTCTTTTTGAATATTCATAAATATTAAGTATATGTAAAACTCATAGCCTCACTGAAATAAAAGTGCGAAAAAAATACATCTGAAAGGCGTTTTGTCAAACGGGGTTGCCAAGAATAAAAACCTAAAAAAATTGTTTAAAATTTTAATTCACTAAAAACAAAAATAAAAAACTCAATTTCTAAAAAATTAAATTCAGAAAACTGAAACCAGAAACACTGATTGGTTTTTCTTTCAACACAACACATTAAAACCGTCTTTATTGAGCCTAAAAGAATCTCATCACAATCATCCGATAAATTTGACTTATTAATTAGTTGTAAGAACTTTTCGGATGAACATGACGTCAGTAAAGAATGCAGCGCCTAACCGTATAATCATTAGCTAGTCCGGCATTGTCCACCCGCTGCTCTCTACCAATATGTATTGGTTTTAATTTTTTGAATTTAGTTTTTTTTAAATTAAATTTTTTATTTTTATTATTTTTAATAAATATTTTTAAAATTTTAAATAATTTTTTAAAATTTTTTTAAGATATATCTTATTTAAATGTATCTAAATAGTAAAATATTTATGAAAAAATATTTTAAAAAAATAATAAACATATAAAAATATAACACAAAATATAAATTAAATAAATATATATAATAATTTTAAATTATATTAAATTATAACACAAAAAAATAAACATTCATTTGATAATTTTAACCTTTTGTGCTACAAAAATATAACTTAAATAAATATATATAATAAATTTATATGATATTAAATTATAGGTTTGAAACCTAAACAGAACAAAAGGAATTTAGAGAAAAAAAGTAGAAACACACAACTTTATATAGAATATATATATATATATATATATTGCTTTAAAAAAATATATTAAAAAAAATCAACCAAGAAGCCAATAGAGAGAGAGAGAGAGAGTAAGAGCACTTACGGAGAAGAGAGACACTCCATCTACATTCGAATAAAAAATTTAAAAATCGAACAATACAGATCTTCGAGCGATTGGTGATGGAGACGTGTTTTGGAGAGAGAAAGAGAGAGGCGAAGAGAAGTTTGGGCAGCGGTGGAGGGAGTGAATATAGCGATTTCAGTTTTACCCTGACCTTTATCGTATTCCGAACTCGAGTTCCGTAATTGTTTGTTGTTATCTATGTCTTGTTTCCTCCCTTTAATTCTTTAAATTTGAGTTTTGGGACTTGTTGGGCGAGTTTGGAATATGTTGGTTGTCTATTGGTGCAAATGGTTGCTGCCTAGGTTTTGGCTTCTTTACTCGAGTGAGGCTTTTTGTGCTTGAGCGAGCCTTGGGTATTTGCTTCTTCACTCGAGCGAGGGTTCTTGCGTTCAAGCGAGGGTTCTTGCGTTCAAGCGAGAATTAAGAGTCCTCAAGTTTCTTTCTTAGACGTAGCTTTTGCTCGAGCAAGAACTTTTGCTCTCGAGCGAGACGAGTGTTATTTGTTCCTTCGCTCGAGCGAGAACTCTTGCGCTCGAGCGTGCATCTGCGTTGGTAGCAGACCTGAAGCTTTACATTGTGCGCTCGAGTGACTCTTCTTGCACTCGAGCGACTCTTCTTGCGCTCGAGCGATGCCACTTGTTCAGTCTGGTCGCTCGAGCGAGCCTCGCATATAGCAATTCTCAGCAGCGTGATTTTATATCACTTTTTGGTCTCTTCTTCACTCAAAACCCTAGATCGGCTACCTCTCTCTCTAAAGCACCCTCTCTCTCTACAAATATTCCTTGATCTAGAGTCCTTCTACCCTTCTTCCTTTGTAAAAAAGGTGGAGTATCGCGTGGGCTTCCTTTTGATCTGAAAAAGTTCAAGTTTGGAGCATCTTCAAGTTTCTCTTTCTTCCTCTTTGAGCTTCTCCATTTAAGGTAGGGATAATCTACTCTTTAATATGAGTTTTGACCTAGACATTTGTCATTTTTGCATAAATGGTGGAGTTGGTGAGTTGGTGTGAGGTTAGGGTTGGGTTTTGATTTGTGAAAGAGGGGTTTTCTATTTTGACTCCATATGTGTTTGTGAGGTCTTGAAAGTGGGGTTATTTGTGTATAATGGGTGAAATTTAGCCTTGGGTGTAAAATTTGGGAAAAGGGAAAAAATGCCCTAGTTTGAATTAAATAAACTATTTTGTATAAATAGTGAAATCAATGTGGAAATATAAAATTGGTTTGGGAATTATGAAATTGGGAGAAATGTGATTAAATGGTGTAGTTGAATTGATAAATCACTCACTTGTGGAAAATATGATAAATTATCTTTTGATAGATTTATTTACCTGTTTAGAAATATCGGTTTGAGCTATCGGTGGATGATAGCTATGATTGTTATAGAAAACGCATGAGTATTAGGAAAATTGAAACTAATCAATTGTATTATTGCATTGAATCGTTGAATATGTGAATTGATGAGTCATTGTATATGACAACGTGTTTAAATACATTGTATATGTATCTTTGAAGGAGAGGAGATAGGGGATGTACTCCATTGTTTGGAAGGAGATAGGGGATAAACTCCATTGAGAATTAAGTTGGCCGGAGTGTCCAGGGTAAAAGTCCCAAAATCTTATTTATTTATGGGTGCCGGTTCACTCGGACGTAGTTCCGTAAAATCGTAAGAAATAGAAGTGTTGGATTGATGAATGCATTGAATTCTAAACCATTGAGTTGAAATCTCATTTTGGTTGTTTTGATGATTATGAACTTGGTATATAGATTTACCCAAAATGGATGATTGGAAATGAATTGAGATATGGTTATATAAATTGAATGGTCATGGAAATAATATGTGTTGGTTGAGAAATATCCCATATTTATCTAATGCTTATGCCTTAGTTAATTCTCATATATTGTGTAGCATATCTCTACTGGGCTTTGGCTCACCCTACTTGGGACACCATTTTCAAGTACAGGTGACATGCTGCCTCCAAGGGTATAGCTTGAGAGGTTTAGGGGCTGAAGGCTCCATTTTTGCTATTTCATTTTGTGTTGGATGTTTTCCTTTTAAGTCGAGGGCTTTACTTGTATAGAGACTAGACTCTTCTTTTGTTGTAACCAAGTGATAACTTGGAAAGATGTAAGCCCGTAGGGTATTTGTTTTGTTGTTATCAATTAGGGTTACATGCTATAGTTTCAGGAAGAATATTTGTGAAAGTGTAATGCATGTAATATCTTTTGTAATACAGACTCTGATGAATGAAAATGTAACATTTCTATTATGCCTATGATTCTTATGAATGGTCGATTTATATAATATTTTGAGGGCGTTACAGTGAAAAAGGGAATTTAATAATTTGTACAGGTTTTCTGATTGTATAAAATGATATAGTAAAGATTTTCAAAATATACTCAGTGAGTAGTGATTGTATAGAATGATATAGGGAAGATTTTCAAAGTATAATCCATATAGGTTTTGTAGTTAGATTTTATGTAAAATTTGAATTGGATTTTTGAGTTTGTCTGGGCTTCTGAAAAGAGAGGAGTATTGTGTAATTGAAATCGGGATTTGTGTGGGTTTGTTCAAAAGAGATAAAAAAAAAACTATAAAAATAAAAAACAATATTAAAAACTTAAAAAAAAAAAAAAAGAGAGACTAACATGGCTCTCTTAAAAAAAAATCTTATAATGTGTCACCTAAGTATGGAAAAAACACTATTTTTAATAATATATATATGATATATGATGTTTTCCCATTTCTTATGTGACACATTCTAAAGTTCTACATGACTTTTCTATTTACATATAAAGTTCTACATAAGCTAAATTTTAATTATAATAATTAATTTTATATGGATTCTATTTGGTAAATACTTGTTTTTTTTTTTATCGTGTATTCAATTTTGTCATTGTTAATTTTTTTTAATATAATTGATATTTTAATTTAATTATTATTTTTGTCGTTGTTAATTTTTTTTTAATATAATTGATATTTTAATTTAATTATTATAATATTAGAAAAAGAATTCTCTCGATATACAAATATATAAATAAATAAAACAGAATGTGCTTAATTATGTGTATCGCATTGATCAAATTATTTTTTATTTTTTATATTTCATATTTTTTATCTATCTTATTGATGCCTTAATATTAATTTATATTTAATTTTTTATTTAATATAAAATTATTTATTACAAAAAATTTATATTTGATGGGTCGTTGAACACATCAAAATTAAATACTAAACTACACCAAATTCTTTTAGAATAATAGCAAGTCCAGATATCGATTCACAGGGACAATTGTGAAATTAAACTAATTTAACTTGTTAAATTCCTAAGTTAATTTTGATGAAAAGATTGATTGATCATAACCTAATTTAATAACGAATAAATTAAACTAAATAATTAAATTATCAGTTATAAATAAAATTGGATTTACTGAATTGGGAAAAAACCTAGGGCAAAGAGTCCACCACTAGTCACGTAAATAGGGTTTTCAAATTGAAAACAATTATGTTATGGTTCGAACGGAATAATGCTTCATAACTACAAGTTCAAAGCATTTAACAAGAAAATCATCACGTTCAATGTAAGAGCACGAACCATCTCAAGTAGTACGAATAGTTCACTCTAAACTAAGGTAGTGATACGACTCGTCTCTCGTAGTATGATTCGTCTCATACCTTGAATGTGAAAGAATGGAAAACTCTTGTATGGAAAACATTCAACAATCACAAAAAGTCGAATATTTGAAGAAATAATGGAAAATATAGATATGAAACTTTTAAAACACCATACAAGTGTTCAAACCTTTACATAATTGAAAATCAAAAAGAAAAACCTATTACATGGCTAGGGTTTCATCAAAACCCTAGAAAATGAAACTAGCCACTCATGGAGGAGTGAGAGGAGGTAGATGGAGAAGAAGCCACCATGGGAGACATGCTTGAAGTTTCAAGTTCCTTCTCTTTTCAAACCCTAGCCTCTCTTTCTTGACAAAACAACTTCCGAACCCTCATCCAGCCTTTTTCTTGCCTATTTATACTTTTGGTGTCTTTTCAAACAGGTTTAAAACATCTGGCATGTTTTCCCAAAAAAAGTCAACGCACGTGCGAAAAAGTCAACTCTCTCCAAATTCTGTCTTTTTGCCCATTTTATGCTCCGATTATGTACAACCTGATTGACATTCAACACACATAAAGTGTACAGTTTGATAAGCAAGTGAAATTAAGAGATCCTAATTAACGGCCTCAATGATGTACAATTCGGCCTTAATCACATCCCCCAGCTTACAACTTGCTAGTCCTCAAGCAAGTAATAAAAATTAAATTAAATTAAACAAAATCTAACTATTTCCTCTTTCGTGGGAAAACGGTTGCATTTAGCATATGCAACAAGCTTTTTAAACCACAAAGTTACTCCAAGTGGACGATTAAAGTCTCGTGAAGGTTTCTAGAAATGATACCCACAAACATTTACATATTCATATATGCCCAATAATTAACCATACTACTCCACCTAACAATCAACTTATGTGCCACTACAGTGTGATATTAAAACATAATGAGTCATTAAAGGCACAGTGGACAAGCATGAAGGAACCTATTGAGTCAAAACCACAATTCAGTTAATACAAAAGTAAAGTCCCCTGTACTTGTGCATGCTAGTAGACAAATCATTAGTACCTTTGGTGTAAAGTGCAATCTCCATATTAGTTAACTGTCCACTATAATAGCCCTGTGTAACTCATAATAACACCCAACATATATAGAAAAACTAACCTGTTGCAGCCAAGATTCTAATTTTTTTTTTTTAAATGACTGTGCAATGTCCTGATCCATTAAGCTTTCTAATCAACCCATGTAGCAAGTATTGGGCCAATGACTCCCAAACTAGATGGTTTTAGGGCACTAGGTGTAGAGACACCCCTACGGGCTTAATAACTCGAGTTGAAAAAGCTACGAATCTGAACAAGTCATTCTCCTTATTTTTTCCTTAACTGTGCAATGTCTAAGTTCCTTAAGCTTTCTAATTAACCCATGTAGCAAGTATTGGGCCAATGACTCCCAAATCAAATGGTTTTAGGGCACTAGGTGTAAAGACACCCCTACGGGCTTAATAACTCGAGTTAAAAAGGTTACGAACCCAAACAAGGCAAGTGTTTTTTTTTTTTTTAGAGAATCTTGGCTTCTCATTTATTCTTTTCTGCAACCCTAGCTATTATCAATGATGTACACCAGGGATTATAATAAAGAGGTCACCGCTATGAAAGTGTGTTCATATGAATTAAGGCATACTTATGACAAGTGTACTAATACCACAAGCACAAACGACTCCCCTAGTGCAAACATCACATGCAAGTATCTACCCAATAAATATTTTTCATACAAGTCTACTATGCTCCCCAATTAACATATACAAATATCATCACCCTACTAGCAACAAGTTATATCAAGTGAAGTAATGCAATCAAGTGAAACAGGTATAAGAATGAATAATTGATCCAAATAGGAATGCACAAAAGAAAATACAACCCTCATCCCCTAACTTGAATATGACATTGTCCTCAATGGAAAAGTAAAGAGAAATGAGAGAAGATTACCAGAGATTGTAGGTTCACATCCAGGTAGGCATATTGTAACACATACACATTTCACTCCTTTTTTTTTATTTTTTTTTTGAGAAGAAGAAATAACTAAAAAAAAGAAAGAAATAAAAATAAAAATAAAAGAGATAAAGCAATATACAGTGGGTACTATGGAGAATCCGGTGGCGGTGGTGGCGGGAAATACTGGGCAAACAAGATTTGCATCAAAGATCACGTCTCAAAGGCTTCATCCCAAACCCGCTACTGGATGTCGAGCTGGCAGGCATGTAGCTGGTCAAAGGGCGCCTGAGAATAGTCCCGATGCACCTGAAAATTCATGCGCAACTCCATGAGACTCTGGTGGTGATCACGAAGAGTACTATGGACCTGATCCAAAGAATGCTGAAGCTGTAAGTACTCCTCGCGAGTCATGTAGGGTGGGTCCCCTTGGGGCGGCACAGGGGGAAACATGATGAGGTGGGTGGTGGTGTACGGGGTCCTGGGGCTCATTAACTGGGGCACCAACCTACTGCGGGATGCGAGATATGCTATGCTGCCATTCCCGCTGGCCGAAAGTCAGATATGGTCTATTAATCTCCTCATTCTCAGCAATGGAGAGGTCGTTCAGCTCAAAGACAAGTGTCAACAAATTAGCAAATGGTAATGGGCCAAGTGAGGTTCTGCATAGGTTCAGGCCGAACTGCCTCTCGTAGAAATTTCCGCACATGCATCCAGATAATATGCTCAAGCGAGACCTGATAACCATGCTGATAACCGTGTAAACCTGAACAAACTCTAAATGGCGCTCAACTCTATGCCCAAGTGGAAAGGCATTCTTATGGACTACAGAATCAATGAATAGCAAGCGGCTAGGCAGCTTGCTCCGCTGCAAGCATGTGAAATTGGTGTCACCATGGGCTCCCGGGAAGTATTGCTGGATAAGGCTATGTATGGGTTGTCGATCCTCAACTTCCGGGAAGGGCTGATATTTTGGCTTGGTGAAAAACCCTAACGCGTCAACAATCATGGATTCAGTGATGCTGATGAGATGGCCATCAATGGTGGACATCAACCCGGGCTCGGTGAGTGACTTACGTAGGTTCTGGTAGAAAAGTCGTACCAGGCGAGGATAAGTTGGCGCTGTCACAGTGCAAAGGTCCAACTATTACTGGAGTTGGAGCTGCTCAATGGCCCAAGAAGTGTCTGGGTCATGCCGAAAATATGGAATGTTGAACTGCGTGAGCTTGTGAAGCGGGCGTGAAGCCCATTCCAGCCGTAGCAAGTCACCCGGTGGTGGTGGCGAGGATGGTGGTGACGGTAGTGGTGGTGGCGCCGAAGAGATGGAACCTCTAGCCTTTTTGGAGGCCCGAGCGGATACACATCGACTCATGTCATGCACACACCAACAATAGACACATATACCCGTGAAACCAATCATGAGAATAAAGCAAAATATGAAAGCACAAGTTTGCCCACCAATAAACCACATGTAATTCTCAATTATATATATATATATATAAACTAAAAGAAATAAACTAAATAATGACTAAATAATTAATGACTAAATAACTAATAACTAACTAATTAAAATAACAGAACTAATGACTAAATAATTAAACTAACATAACTAAACTATTCAAACAACTTAAACTATCAAGTAGAGAATGAATTAAGAAAATACAATAACAAAAACTAAAATAAACTATAAATGAAACTATAGAATAAAATAAACTACTAAACTATAAAATAACAAAACTGTAGAATAAAATAAACTAAACTAAACCCCTTTTTTTTATTAACTAATGACTGAATAATTAAACTAACAGAAAATAACCTAAACTAGCAAAGAATTGATTAATAAATAAAATAAAATAAAATAAAAATGGAACAACTAAATAAATAAAATACAATAAAATAAATAAACAACTAAACAGATTTTTTTTTTTTTGTGGTGTGCTTGGCCGCACGTGCGCCGGAGATGGCCGCACATGCGGCAGTTGTCTTCTCCATCCATGTGATTTTTTTTTTTATTTAAAGAAGAACCATAGATGAATAACACAAAAAAATTTGTACATATCCCCTCCTACATCCACAAATCTACACAAAAAGGAAAATTTACCTTGAAAAAGTGGAGAAAAAGAGAAAAAGAATGGAGATTCGCCGAAAAAAATGATGGTCGCCGGAGATTCGTCGGACGGAGAGGAAATATTGATGTCGGCGGTGAGATGGTGGTGGTGAGGAAAAAGGAAGAAGGAGGAAGAAGAAGAAAAAGAAGAAGGAAGAAGGAAGAAGGAAGAAGGAAGAAGGAAGAAGAAGATGGTGATTGTGGATTTGTGAGGTTATGAGAGAGAGAGATAGATGGATAATGAGAGGTAAGAAGAGAGACAACATCTAATAGTGAGTGAGAGAAGGGGGGTTAGGTTTTGATAAGGGGGAAAAAAATTTAAAATTTTATTTATTATTATTTTTTTAAATGTAAATAAATAAAGAAATAAAATTCGTACATTTATTTTATTTTTATTTTGTTTTTTTTTTAAAAATAAAATAAATTAAAGAATAAAATTTGTAAATAAAGAAATAAAATAAAAAATATATATATATTTTACATAAGTAAGTAAATTAAAATAATAATAAAAAACAAAACAAAACAAAACAAAATTTTCAATTTTTTTTTCTTTTTTTTTAACGTTGTCACGCACGTGCAGAATTTCTCCACGCACGTGCAGACATGCCCTGCACCAACTCACGCACCTGCTTATAAAGCAGTGTGCGGAATGAAGTTCACAAAATTTCCTGCAGTGCGGGGAATAGGCCGCACGTGCGACGATTTCGTCTCTCGAATTTTTTTTTTAAGGAAAGAACAACGCTCCGCACGTGCGGGGGTCAAGCCGCACGTGCGGCTTGGTTTACGCATGCCCTCCTCCACACCTGCTTTTAAAGCAGTGTGCAAATTTTGGTTTTGAAATTGTGCTGCACGTGCGTGGGTTTTTCTCCACGTGCGGGAAATTTTTTATTTTTTTTGGGTATAACTCTATGTATATGTGTATGTATATTTTTAAAAGATTAAAAATAAGAAATTAAAAACCGAGTATCACCCAAAGCATGCTAAACCATTTCTATCTTCATTTGACATCCGGAATAAATATAGCACATAAGAAAATAACAGAATGCCCACCAAAGGTGTAATCTTCACGCGAAAACCACGGGTACTACTTTTCTCCCTAACTGTGTTTGTAACTTTCCCTATTCTCTAACAGGGTGACAGACTAGGTTGATTCGGTATCTAGAATCAATGCGCATAAAGCTACCTCAACCTATGGGGCCGCCATACAGAGTTCAAGCCAGGGTAGTTTTGAAGCAATCTCCACACCCCTGGGTATTTAAACCAGACTCTAGTCTCGGAAATTTCAAACCTTTGTGTTCTAGGCTTTGCCATTCGAACTCTAGTTTCTACCGTCGCAGTTGGTCTCCTAGAAACTCACTACAAACACGATTAGGTGGCTAGACCAGACTATCAAATACCGTTCGGGCACGGCTAACACCAAAGGAATTACACCTTTAGAGGATTTAAAGTCTCCTAGACGCAAATAAAGCACAACAAGAACAAAGAAAAGCATAATAGAATAGAAGGGAAAAGAAAAGAGAACAAGAAATCAATCTATCAATCATAGTAAAAAGGGTCCATCAAAGCAATGGACTCAATCATCTCCCCATTCCCAATCCCCTCTATATATGGCCTCAGTCTTTAGCCATTCACTTTGAAAGTGTGGCCAGTCTTTGGATCTTGCACCTCAACGGCGCCATGAATAAATGCCTCAACAACCACAAAGGGACCATCCCATCTTGATCTTAGCTTACCCGGAAAGAGTCTCAATTTTGAATTAAAAAGCCATATTTTTTGGCTGGGTTCAAAGGATTTTCTATTAATATGCTTGTCATGGAATTTTTTAGTTCGAGCTTTAAAAACTCTCGAGCTCTCATATGCGTCATTCCGGATTTCCTTCAACTCATGGAGTTGCAATTTCCGGTGGAGCCCAGCCGCGGCTATATCGAAGTTAAACTTCTTTATGGCCCACAATGCTCAGTGCTCAAGTTCAACCGAAAGATGACAAGCTTTGCCAAACACCGCCCTATATGGTGACATCCCAATGGGTGTCTTATAAGCAATGCGGTAGGCCCATAATGTATCAATCAACCGTTGTGACCAATCTTCCCTATCCGGCCTCACTGTTTTCTCTATTATGTGCTTTACCTCCCTATTTGAGACTTCTACTTGGCCACTAGTTTGAGGGTGGTATGGAGTGCCAACTTCATGAGTGATAGAGTATTTCTTGACTACCAACTCAAAGAACCGGTTATAAAAATGCGTACCCTGATCACTAATTATGGTTCTAGGAAACCCAAAACGACTAAAGATATTTTCATGCAAAAATTTGATTACAACTCTATAATCGTTTGTTCGAGTAGCTATCGCCTCCACCCACTTAGACACATAATCTACTGCCAAGAGAATATACTCAAACCCGAATGACGACGGGAAAGGTCCCACAAAATCAATCCCCCACACATCAAATATCTCTACCACAAGAATAGGGAACATTGGCAGTATGTCACGCCGAGATATCGAACCCATTTGTTGACAGAGCAAACAAGTTCTACAAAATTGATAGGCATCTTTAAAAATTGTAGGCCAATAAAACCCGCTCTGTAAAATCTTGGCAGCCATTTTATGCCTACTAAAATGACCGCCACATGCAGAAGAATGACAAAATGTAAGAATACTATGCACCTCACTCTCCGGCACACACCGTCGGATCACTTGGTCAGAGCAATATTTACTCCGAATCCTTCCAAAAATAATACCTGACCTGCGAAAAAAATTGGTCTTTGTCTTGCTTAGACCAATTTTGCGAAATTTTCTCAATGGCCAAGTTATTCACAATATGTGCAAATCATGGGGGGCTCGCTCGTGACAGCTCAAGGAGTTGTTCGTCCGGAAACGAATCATGCAAAATAAGAGGGTCACTAGTATACTCAACGAGGATTCGGGAGAGGTGATCCGCCACCACATTCTCAGATCCTTTCTTATCTTGGATCTCTAGATCAAATTCCTGAAGCAACAAAATCCATCTAATTAACCTAGGTTTGGTCTCTTTCTTTGATAGTAAATACCGCAAAGTGACATGATCAGTGAAGACTATGACCTTAGAACCTAGGAGATAGGACTGAAATTTATCTAAGGCAAAGACCACAGCTAGCAACTCTTTCTCGATGGTAATATAGTTCTATTGTGCACCCGAGAGAGTGCGACTAGCATAGTATATAGCAAACGGTGCCTTATTGACCCTTTGGCCCAACACAGCCCCGACAGCATAATCGAAGGCATCACACATGATTTCAAAAGGAAGCGACCAATCTGGTGATTTCATGATTGGGGTGGTGATTAGGGCCATTTTTAGTGTTTCAAACGCCTTCAAGCATGCCTCATCGTCCTTAACCAGTAAACTACACAAAGGACGTGATATTTTACTAAAGTCTTTGATGAACTTACGGTAAAAACCTGCATGCCCTAGGAAAGACCTAATTTGACGCACGGAATTGGGTGAAGGAAGGCCTACAATGAGGTCAACCTTAGCCTTGTCTACCTCTATACCTCGAGGGAACACAATGTGTCCCAACCCTATACCCTCACGAACTATAAAATGGCTCTTTTCCCAACTCAAGATTAGGTTTGCCTCAGTACATCATTCTAACACTTTAGTCAAGTTCCTAAGGCATTCCTCAAAAGACGGTCCAAACACCGAAAAATCATCCATGAAAACCTCTAAGAATTTCTCCACCATATCGGAGAAAATGGCCATCATACACCATTAAAAAGTCACCGGTGCATTACATAGCCCAAAAGGCATGCGCCTATAAGCAAAAGTGCCAAAATGGCAAGTGAATGTACTCTTTTCCTGGTCAGCAGGGTACACCGGGACTTGATTATACCCCGAGTAGCCATCAAGAAAACAATAGAACCCCTGCCCCGCTAACCTCTCAAGAATTTGATCAATAAATGGCAAAGGAAAATGGTCCTTCCCAGTCATGGAATTCGATCTCCTATAATCAATGCACACTCGCCACCTAGTAGTGGTTCGTGTGGGGACCAACTCTCCTTGCTCATTCTCAACAACAATGATGCCCGATTTCTTGGGCACCACTTGTGTGGGACTCACCCACTTGCTATCCAAGATGGGGTATATAATACCCACATCTAACAGTTTCAAAACTTCATTTTTCACCACCTCTTTCATATTATGATTAAGCCTCCGTTGCATTTCACGAGAAGGTTTGGGTGTCCTCCTCTAGGTGTATATAATGCATGCACACAGAGGGATCTATCCCTTTCAAATCAGCCACTGACCACCCTATAGCACTACGATGTGCCACGAGAATACTCATTAACTGACTCTCTTGCTCTGCAGTCAAGTCAGATGCAATGATGACTGGTAAAGTATCCTGGGGCCCTAAAAATGCATACTTGAGTGTGGCCGGGAGTGGCTTCAACTCAAGTGTAGGTGGTGTGACCAAAGATGGTATGGTGGGCTCTCTCGACAAAGGAGGAAGTGACTCAAATCGGACTTTCCACGGAGGAAAATCCGGTGTAGAAGAAGCATTAAGCAAGGCATTCACCTCCTCAACCGACCCGTCAATATCAAAATTTTCAAACCCAAAATGAGCTAGACAAGCCTATAAAGGGTCCTCTACAGGAATGGAGGGCAAGACTTCCTCCACAACCTCATTCACAACATCCACAAATAAGCACTCCTGTCTCTCATGGGGTTGTTGGGATGCTTGGAAAGCATTAAGTTTCACTTGCATGTTACCAAATGAAACTTCCATCACCTCGGTACGACAATTAATGCATATATTGGCCGTAGCCAAGAAAGGTCGACCTAATATCACCGGGATTTGTTTCCTAGAACTGGCTACCGGCTCCATATCTAACACCAAAAAGTCAACAGGGAAGTAAAACCTATCAACCTTTACTAGCACATCCTCAATCATGCCACGTGGCACTTTGAGGGACCGGTCAACCAACTGAAGCGTAACAGTAGTGGGCTTCAACTCGCTAAACCCAAATTCCTCGTACACAAAGTACGGCAACAAATTAACACTAGCCCCTAAATCAAATAAGGCCCTATCAATGAAATGGTCCCCTATAATGCATGCAATGGTTGAGGCACCCGAGTCCTTAAGCTTAGGAGGTGTGTCATTCAATAAGATGGAGCTTACTTGCTCCGTGAGTAGGACCTTTTGGGACACGTGTGTCCTAGATTTACGCTTTTACGTACAAAGGTCCTTCAGAAATTTCGCATAGGAGGGTACTTGCTTAATCGCCTTCAATAGGGGGAGGTTGATTTTTACCTGTTTAAAGACCTCCATCATTGCTTCCATAGATGCCGCCTTCTTGTTAAAAGGGGACGACGTATCAAGGCATTGGGGAAAGGGCGCCTTAGGCACATATGGTGCCTTGGGCTCAAGTGAAGTGCTAGGGACTAAGTCATCCCTCTTAAGTGTTTCCCCCTCACCCTTGCTCTCATTGGGTGTACCACCGTGGTCACCCTTCTTAACTCTAGTTGCATCAAACGCAACTGACAGAGGCTCTAACTCCCTCTCACTTCTCAAAGTAATCACCGCTTGCACCTGCCCATGGTGCTTTCCATTCCCACCCGAACTCTCTGCCCCGTATTGTCCCTTAGGGTTGGCCACAGTTTGACTTGGTAATTTTCCCTCCTCTCTCCGATTTATGTTGTTAGCCATTTGACCCAATTGGGCCTCTAGCTTGGCAATAAAGTGAGTGTGGGAGTGAACTACCGGTGCTAACCCCTTAAGTTCTGAGAAAACTTCCAACATCTGAGTCTCAAAGGCATAGTTGCCTTGACGAACAGGCAGGGGTTGTGGTTGCCGATACGGTTGTGGGGGTCGATAAGGTTGTGGTGGTCGGTAAGATGATTGGTTGGCAAAATTATTGAAATTCTGCCGTGGTGGTGGATGATTGTAAGAAGTGCCTTGTGAAAGGGGTCTCCATGAAAAATTAGGATGATTTCTCCATCCCAGATTGTATGTGTTGGAGTATGGGTCATTACCTGGGTTGGAGAATCCTTGAGCCGCATTCACATGCTCTTGGACTAACTCCGGAAATTGTGATGCCGAAGGGCACTTACTCAAGTCATGAGCAGGGCACGCACAAATAACACATGCCTCGTGAAATTGAGGCTGATCTTGCTAGGTAGGGGCATGTCTCGCAGCTAATAATTGGTCCATCTTGCGGGACAGTGCCTCTACTTGTTGAGCTAACTTTAGGTTTTGCCCGACCTCAAAAATGCCCCCTCTTTTCGGGCTCCAACTACTAGTTGCCGGACTTGTCGGGCTGCGGAGGCATGATGAAGGGAATTATCACTTAGGTTCTCAAACAATTGTCATGCCTCGATATCATTTTTGGACATGAATGTCCCACCACAGGATGAATCCACCATTTGGCGGTGCAGCTTAGTTAAGCCATAATAAAATGTTTGAACAAGTTGTCAATTAGGCACTTGGTGGTGGGGACACTGTTGGAGAAGGTCTCGAAGTCTTTCCCACGTCTCATGGAATTGCTTGCCATCCATTTGAGCAAAGTTTGTGATGGCTCGCCTAAGTTAGTTGGTTTTACCTATGGGAAAGTACTTCTCCAAGAACCGTTGTTGTAATTGGTCCCAAGTTGTGATTGAATTAGTTGGTAAGGAATTCAGCCAGTGTTTGGCTTTATCCTTTAATGAGAATGGAAACAATAACAACATTAAGGCCTCATTTGTGAAATTCTGGATCTTCGCTGTCGAGCAAATTTCCAGAAATTCATTCAAATGTTTGTAAGGATCATCATGAGTTAGCCCATGGAATGATGAGAGCATTTGTATGGTGCTAGACTTAATCTCATAATGAGTAGCAGTGGTGTTGGGTAATTGGATGCATGATGGTGATGTATATGCAGTGGGTGTGAAATAATTTTTAAGGGTCTGGTTAGGCACATTCGGGACATCTGGATTTACCATCTCTAATGGCTCAATGTCTGAATATGAATACTCAAGCCTAGGAACACGGGCAGAGGCCCTAAGTCTCCTAAGAGTCCTTTCTAATTCAAGGTCCAAACTCCACAATTCAGGGCGACAAGAACGGCGTCCGTGCATACACTACCCACTCACACACAAAAAGTTCCGACTCTGCGCACTAAGTTATGAAAGCAAAATACCAAAAGGAGAAATACTCACAGCGGTTTAACGAAAACGCTTTACTTGTCTTGCGGGTGCTTGATGTGTAGACATTGTCTCCAACCTCTATTTGAGCTTCATCTTTCTTTTTAGCACTTTGGTGCTTTGCTTGCGAGTGTTTGCTTCTGTTTACCTGCTGTGGTTTTTTTTTTTTTTTTTTTTAAAGCTCAATTGCGCTCCGCTTGCACTTTGGTGATAGCTCCAATTTCAAACACTCTGCACACTTAGCAACACGAAAGCATAAAATCCTAAACTACAATTATAAATAAAATTGGATTTACTGAATTGGGAAAAAACCTAGGGCAAAGAGTCCACCACTTGTCACGTAAATAGGGTTTTCAAATTGAAAACAATTATGTTATGGTTCGAACAGAATAATGCTTCGTAACTACAAGTTCAAAGCATTTAACAAGAAAATCATCACGTTCAATGTACGAGCACGAATCATCTCAAGTAGTACGAATAGTTCACTCTAAACTAAGGTAGTGATACGACTCGTCTCTCGTAGTATGATTCGTCTCATACCTTGAATGTGAAAGAATAGAAAACTCTTATATGGAAAACATTCAACAATCACAGAAAGCCGAATATTTGAAGAAATAATGGAAAATATAGATATGAAACTTCTAAAACACCATACAAGTGTTCAAACCTTTACATAATTGAAAATCAAAAAGAAAAACCTATTACATGGTTAGGGTTTCATCAAAACCATAAAAAAGGAGACTAGCTACTCATGGAGGAGTGAGAGGAGGTAGATGGAGAAGAAGCCACCATGGGAGACATGCTTGAAGTTTCAAGTTCCTTCTCTTTTCAAACCCTAGCCACTCTTTCTTGACAAAACAACTTTCGAACCCTAATCCAGCCTTTTTCTTGCCTATTTATACTTCTGGTGTCTTTCCAAACAGGTTTAAAACATCTGGCACGTTTTTCCAAAAAAAATTAACGCACGTGCTGGAAAGTCAACTCTCTCCAAATTCTGTCTTTTTGCCCATTTTATGCTCCGACTATGTACAACCTGGTTGACATTCAACACACATAAAGTATACAGTTTGACAAGCAAGTGAAATTAAGACATCCTAATTAACGGTCTCAATGATGTACAATTCGGCCTTAATCAATATTTAATTTAAATTTTATATACTTATATATACAATGTGTATGAATAATTCAAAAATAGTACCAAAGAAAAAATGAATATTCTACATAATTAATTTATATATTTCTTTCTTAATCCAATCACAACATATTTATATTTAATATTTTAAATAAATTTTGTGTAATTCTATTTCTATATTTTTTTCCATATAAATAAAATAAAATAAAATAAAAAATTAAAATCACTTTTAGTTTTATATTACAAACTATTTTTCTAATTTAACTATAATTTTTTATATCAAAATGAGTATTTATTTTACTATCTTATAATTTAATATATATATATATATATATAATATATAAAATCATTATATGATAATTACACTTTTATAGCACAATAGAACTAAAATTATCAAAATAAACAAATAATTTAACTAAATTTATTATATATAAGTATTCAAGTAACACTTTTATAGAACGATAACACTAATATTATAAAAATAGATAATTTAAATTTAAATTTTATTTTAACTTAAAATTAATATTACTCTTTTATAACACATATCATAATATAATACATAATGAATTATAACCAAGTCATTACTTGTATATTATAGAATTTTTCATTATTTTTATTTTTTTTCAGAAAAAAATATTTTGATACAAGCGGAATTCATGATTTTAGGTAAATTTAATTAACACAAACGAAGATTTGATTTCAGGTTGAGAATATACCTTTTTTTAATAACTTTGAAATAAATTTTTTTTATGAGTCTTTTATATGAAATCACACACAGTGACACACATTTTTATTAACTATTAGGAAATATGTTTGTATTTGATTTTCAATTGTAAAAATTTTTTACACATAAAATATTAAAACTCAAAATTATTATTTTTTTATTTTAAAAATAAATTCCCGTGCATCGTATGGGTCACCTACTAATTATATAATATAAGCAAAGATGTTGGGTTGTTGTGAGATTGGCAATCTCAATCTAACTTTTTTTTGAAAATTTTAATACTTAAAATGCACATGTCATTTTGTGATTAATTTGAAATAATTTATATAAATTAAGTTAGTAATTTTTAAATCCGCTTAATCATTATCAATAATACATTAGTATTTTTTTTTTCTTAATTTTGGTGACTTTAAAACATGCAAGGATGTAATTACTATTTTTAGTTTCAATGGTTATGGTATAAAATCTATCTCTATATCTATACTTCTATTTAGACTATTGTATAAAAATATTATTGGGTCAATAAATTTAAAACTTTTAATCCAAATTTTTTAAATAATAAAATACAAAAATACATATATCATAAATTCCTTGGTTATTTCAGTTTAATTATAATTATTGATATTTTTAATTATTATCGTAATATATTTCAAATTTTATAATTATCGTCTTTCAAATTGTTAAATATGAGCTTTTTATGATATTGATGTAAAAATAAATAAGAATTTCAAACTATGATAGCAATGGAACGCTCACCAAATTTAGCTTATTTATAGTATAAGAGTAAATATGAATTGATGCAATACATATTAATCATGGCTATTAATGTTAGTTTTTAAATTTTATTACGCATAGTTTTTTTTTTTTCAAATGTTACATTTAATTTTTTTTAAAAATAATTCTTACAAACGTTTTTTTTTTTAAATTTATTTTAAATTTTCAAAACTAAGAAATATATTTGACATAAAACTTGTAATAACCCTCACCATTGCTTACCGATAAACATTGATTACCGTCAAACTGAACTGATTACGACTGATAATTGAACCGATTAAAATACTGAACTGACTGACCGAAATCTGAAACTGATGGATTGACTGTATCTGTTTAAATGCATTTGCTATCTGTTGATTGTTAATTGATCTGTTCGCGTTTTATGCTTTTAACTATTAATTGAAGGCCCTATCGGCGGCCGAACCAGAAATTGACTAGTGTTTTATGATCATCGTAATTTATGTGATTTCATAGAATATTTATCTGAAAACTGATTAGGTATGATTGAATTAGATTAAATATTGATAGATTGCATAATTTGACTTAATTACCTTAATGCCACTTAAGTGGCCCACTACTTGAATCATCTTTGAGCCTCATTACACTCATACATACACATTTCATCAGCTCATTCCTTAGACTCAACCGACCAAGATAGAGAGTGAGAGAGAATTGAGTGGATCTTGAGTTCATTGATAGAATTGCTTGAAGAATTGAAGTATAGGTTGCTAATTTGAGCTTCTAGTCTTGCATTGAAGACCTAAGGTAGAGTAACTGCCATTTTGTTCTTGAGTTTAAGTGATTCTTGCATGATTTATAGCAAATTGTAGCCTTGAGCCAAGTTATGGCTCTTACATGGTGAATTGAAGCTCATTCTTTGCATGCATGTTTGTATTGTAGATGTTGAGTTGTTTTCATGGCAAAATGTTACATGCATGCTGACAATCATGTTTAAGTCCATGAACTCATCATGTTTTTAAAAGATTTGGCACCTTAGAGCATCAAATTGAAGCTTTGGATTGGTTTGAAATCATGCATGTCATGTTGAAATATTGTTCATGAAATTGGTTTGAAATTGGGTTCGAATTAAACACCCTTGGGCTTTGATTTCTCAAATTGAGGCTGACCGATTGCAGGCTCTGCCACGATGGGAACACAAACCTTGGATCTGGACTACCGTTGTACCGTTCGATCCTTCTTTCACTTCTCGGTGTTAGGAGCGAGAGGTATATTAGGTGGTCTTGCTGAGGCACCTTTTTTTGACCAATTAACTTAGTTGTATATCGGAAGCCATAGAGACTGTTCCAAACTAGGACAGGTTGCTCACCCAAATGCAAGATTGTTTGAAACCGCATGCGTGCGTAGTGAAACCCTAGCTCCTAACGAAACTAGGACAGGGAAACCCTACCCCCACCATAGGGGTGTTTTGGCTCTCTCTTGCTTGATATGTGTTTTTAGGGTGTGTCTCTACAGGAATGTATGTATCAGTTGCAAGTCTGGGCATCAGTTTGAGGATATCAATTTTGAGGTAGAAAATTTGGGGACAGAAATCAGTATTCCAGCTTATGATTTCAATTGTGTGTTGTCTCTATCTAAGCCGAGGTGTTGTGCGTTTGCTGATTGTTGTTTCCTTTTTGCTGTATTTTTCTTTTTGCAAGGTAGTATTGCACCATTGCTTCCAATGAGGCAGATACCCCCCGAGCACAAAGTAAGGCGGCTTTATCGATCTGGGATCTTGTGAGAGGACGACTAGTGTTTGCTTCGCTACCCCCAGTTATGAGACAGATGAGAGTCAGGCATAATTCATCGGTTCGGTAGTTACCTTACTTCATCAAGGCCCAGTTTTGTGTTTCCACCTCAGAAAGGGAATATACACCGGTTCTCATAGATCAGCATCCCTCAGATAATATGGAGGATATGATGCATCAACTCCAACAAACTATCGAGGCCATGCAGCGGGACGCTGCTCACCAAGCAGAAGTTACTGCTCGCCAAACAAAGGTTGTAGCCCAGCAGGCTGAAGTAATTGTTAGGCTTCAACAGCAATAGCAACAACAACCACAACAAGCAACAGCTTCCACTTCCCATCCACCCCCAGCTAGGGTTCCAATGCCCGGGGATACCGCTAATGTCTAGGAGAATACGAACATTCCAGCAAGGCCAATCCCAGCTCAGACTTCCAAAGCACCGGCCTACCCAACGGACACACCGTTCGAGTTTGAGGTCGATCCTACCACCTTGAAAGTAAGCAACCTTGAGAAGCTTTTCAAACGAGCTCAGGGAGTCAACTCGATCCCAGATATAGAGGATGGCTACACAGATTCTCGGCAGTGACATTGCTGGATAGGTTTAAAATGCCTCACATAGACCGCTTCGACGGTTCGGGTGATCCCATAGCCCACTTGCGGCTGTTTTCAGATATTCTGCGGCCAATGGGCTTGACTAGACTGCAAAAGCTATCCCTCTTTGGTCGAACCCTGTCGGGTATTGTGGCCATCTGGTATGCTAAACTGGAGGATTCAGTGAAGAGGAGTTGGGAAGAAATGGCCGAGGCCTTCATTGCCCAATATTCTTATAACACTCAAATCGAGGTCACAACTTATGATCTCAAGGCAACTCGACAAGAGCCGAATGAGGGCTTCTCCAACTTCGTCACTCGATGGAGAGCCAAGGCCTCCATGATGACCACCAGGCTAGCTGAGAAAGACCAGATAAGAATGGTCGTTCTTAATCTGCAACCGAAGCTGCTGCAGAAGATGATTGTCTTACCCCTCCCTACCTTTGCTGATCTTCATGAGATTGCGGTTCGGTTTGGACCCACCCGCATCTATGCGGTTTGGGAAAAAGTCAACTCGCAACCACCCACAATGCGATTTGCGGTTTGTACGGATAGGGTTCACGGATGTGCGGGCGGTTTGCGGATTAAACTTTTTTTTAAAAAATTTATTTTTAAATCTTTTTTTTCTCCCATTTTGTCAATCTTTATTTTGGACCTTTTTCCTCATATTTTCTAAAATGCTCCAACATTAATATTTAATGAATTAAAACTTATAAAATAAAAAACACAACAAATTCAATTCGTAACCTAAACAAATCATTCAAAATCTACATTTATCATTAACTTGCATTCATCCTACATTCATCATTCATAACCCAATTAAAAAAAATCCTACATTGAAAATTCTACATTCATCATTCCTAACCCAAATACAAAAACAAAAAAGTAATTCTTCATTAACTTACATTCATTCAAAATGCAAAAAAAAAAATAAAAATAAATAAAATAAAAATAAAATAAAAATTCATTAACTTACATTCATCCAAAACCAAAATGCAATTAAAAAAAAATATTTTGTTGTCAAACTTCATTCAATACAAACCCATGAAATAAAATTAAAATATTTCTAAGATATCAAACTTCATCTTCATGAATCACATCCAATTCAACTTTCACAAATTCCAATTCCAATTCCAATTCTAATTCCATGCATTTGGTTGATGAACCATACACAAAAACAAATTGAAAAAATATAAACTTTAATCTTCAATTATAGTAAGAAATGAAAAGATAAACAAATGTCTATATATTGCATCTCAATATAGTAAGAAAATGTGCTGAGTATATGAAAAAATTACCAATGAGCAAATGGATATTAGCCATCAATTATAGCATCAACATTACAGGTTGAAGTTGAAGATGAGCTTGACTCCAAAGTACCTAATTAGAAGTCAACAAGAGAAGATTAATAAAACTTACATTAAAAAATGAATAATACAAATAAAAATAAAGATAAATAAATTCTCATTTACCTGAGTCATATTGCTTAAATTCTCACTCACCTCATCTATTTTGCAGTATAATACATCCCCTTTTAGAGGTATAAATTTTTCTAATCACAAATTTCCACCTGGTTAGATCTGGAAATTTCATTAGATTTTTCTCAAATCTCCAGAGATCATTGTTTTTCTTGCTCAGTGATGAGAAGTCGAGCATTTTATTATGATTTCCAAAGATACAGATTAGATCGGTCCAAAACAAACAAACACACAAATTTCCAAAGAAACACACAGATTCGATCGGTGTAGAGATGAGAGATCAGGGAGAGAGAGAGAGAGAGAGAGAGCCTTACCTGTGAGTCGATCGGTGTAGAGATACAAAACCAAAGAGTGAGACTGATGAGATGAGAGCGTAAGGGAGACAGATCAGAGAGATATCTGATATATATATATGTTGTAAAAAAAATCAACGATCGGGGCGAGAAAGAGAGGGACAGAGATTGAGAGAGAGAGAGAGAGAGAGGTTTACCTGTGAGTAGATCGGTGCGATGAGAGAGTGAGACGATCGGTGTGATGAGATAAACAACGAGAGAGTGAGAGAGACAGTGACGAGATAAGAGTGATCGCCGATCGGCGCAGAAGATGAACATGAACAACGAAACGAGAGAGTGAGAGAGACAGTGATGAGATGAGATGAGACTGAGAGAGTGAGGACAGTGATGAGGGATTTTTGTTTTGTTTGTTATAGATGAGGTGAGTGAGATGGTGAAATGGACGGTTAAATTTGAAAGAGGGGGAAAAAAAATTTAATTTAATGCGGACAAGTTGGGCGGGTGCGGGTCAAACCCATAACCCGAAATTTATATAAAATCCAAACCGCACCCTACCCTAATGTGTTTGTGAAACCGCCCACACGCATGCAGTTCGGATCGGGTAGGGCGGTTTGAGTGGTTCAGATAACCCTACGCCTAGCCCTACGTACAGATAGAGGATACGATGAAACAGGGTCTGATTGACCATAAAAATGAGCAGTCCAAGAGGGCATTTACACGCAGTTCAAATGCGGCTGCAAGGACCTCTGATGTTGGTATGATAACCACTACACCGAAAACAGCCACACCCTTTACTGGCACATCTGGAACCACCTCACAACGTGCAAAGTACCCACCCTCGGGGCCAGAGGGTTTTCACCCCATTCTACATGTCTCTATCTACGGCCTTGAAGGTCTTGATTAGAAAAGGGCATCTAAAGCCCCTAGAACCGCGCCTACTGCCAAATCCTCTCCCTCCTACACACAACCCGGCCAAGTATTGCGCCTTCTACTAGCAGCATGGTCATGACACCGACCTATGCTTTAGACTCCATCATGAGATTCAAGATCTTATTGACAACAAAGTGATAGCGCCTCTTGAAAAGCCTAATGTCACTACAAATCCTCTCCCACCACATAACCAACCCCCACCACCCAGGCAAGTAAGCCTTACCCAAACAATGGTCGTCCCATACGACCCCAGCATATACATCACTCCCTCTCTCCTGCCTAAACCGGCGCTGTTCATCCCAGAAAGCACAGACTTGTGCATAATGAGCGCGTCCATATCCCAACCCGAACCCGTGATGGTGGCGATGGTAGAAGAAGGCATGCCTGAGGGCCCTGTAAGCTTAATTGAAGAAGAGTACAACCTTTGCTGTTACATTGTGCCAACTAGCCAGGCCAGACTAAAGGTGGAATTGCTGAAGGGGATGGAGGTTATGTAGTCTGGGAGGACGGACCAAGCCAGGGACTGGATGACTTAGCTGAACTTGAAGAGGACATCAGTAATCTTCAGTTCTTTGATGAACAGGATTTGGGAAATGTACAGATCGGTTGGTTTGATGTGAATGGATCAACGGATAATATAGGGTGGCTTAGTGATGAGCCAGATGTTGATAAAGGGTCTCAACCAAAGCAGGAACAGTTGGAAACAAGAACGTCTGCAACGGCCGGAATGGTCGATGACAAGAGAGAGTTGCCGGAGAGCACCGGTATAAAGAATTTTGCTCAAGAATTGGGTAGCTTGTGTATAGCTGATACAGAACAAGAGGCCGCACTGAAGCAGTTCAAGCAGGAAAAAATTGAGACTGATCAGAAGGCTAGAAAAGCCAAAGGCCCTACGGGGACAAAATGTGTTGTGAACACGGGAACAATTATGGCGGAACCAGACAGTTGTTTGTCGATTGCCGAGGGAATGTGGTGGGAAGACGATGATTTGCGTCTTGTCCATACTGATGAGGATTGGGAACAAAATCTGTCGGATGATACGTGGTATACCGAAGAAGTCGATCACATGACTCGAAGTGGGCGGTACTTTAAGTATTAGAAACACACTAAGAAAAGAATGTACTAAGTTAAGAGTTTATAAGAGTGTGTTTTAAGCAACGTGATAAGAAAGAATATGAGTTATTGTAATGAAAGCTAAGCCGTAATGGCCACCTGAATGCGTAATGATAAGATATGTTTGTTTTATGTGCTTTTGTGTCTATAGGTCAACGTTTGGAGATTGATTGATCATTTGTGAGAACCAGTGTGAGTAACGTTATTGTAAAGATACGTTCATATGAATTATGTTTTAAATGAATTATGATAAGTTACCATTTCTGAAATGATAGCTGTTTTCGTGAACGAATGTTCCATGTTTGAAATCTATTATGGCATCCATAGATAGTCCCAAGTCATGGGGGATGACATGTTAATGCGGGTCCATGACATTAATGTGATTACGAGATCTCGTTAGCCACTTCATTATGGTGATATGTGTTTAATCGGTATCCGGACCCGATTACTCTAGTCGGAAGACGTTATGTGATATGTTCTATGGAATGTACCATTATTATGTTATGATACAAGAATGATTATGCTAAGATCTAATTTACGCCTATGATATGTTCAGAATTCGTTCACTAACCTCTTTACATTGATGTTATTCACTAGGCTTTAGCTCACTGTGTGTATATATGTATGGATGGATGGGCATTCTGGAGATCGAGCCTGAAGGCTTTTGTCTGGATCTGTGTTCTGTTTCAGCCAATCATTGTGCCTTACGTGGAGGTTCCCAAAGCGTCCTGTGTTGAAGTTCTGTGGCTTCTGTTTATTTAAGACTTGATTTGATGTCGTTGGCTATACATAAAATACTGTAATGTGTGTAGGTATAATGTATGGTTGACTACCGGTTATGTATATAAAGTTTTAAATATTATTTTTCACATAAGTCGGCACAGCTCATTAGACAATTATATTTATGTTTTTGCTTCCGCTAGCCCCTTAATCTTGTTAACCTGTTCAGAGGCCTTTGGTAATCCAAGGATTACTGGCCGGTTACGATGCTAAACCTATAGGGGCGAGTTTTGGTCGTGGCAGTGTGTTCCCGGCTTTGAAATTTTCTTTGACTTGCAGGTGCAATAGAGTGATATAGAAGAGCAGGCTGGACCAACTGCTGAAGCTGCTAAGGGTGTAGAAAGTGATTCCAACAACAATGAGCTTGAGATAGGGACAACACTGGCATGTCTCCTTTCGGATCCTTCGATCAACTCAAAGAGCTTGGGGGATGACCTAACCGTTTCCATGATCGGAGACCAACCGAGTGCGAACCTTTCTAGCAGTATCTAGGATGCATCTGACACATCATCACTCATTTGGCAGCTGGAGGAGGGCTACCTGTCTAGCAATTCTGAGTCGGGTAGTGAACCAGAATCTGATTCCACAGAGTCTGTGGAGTCGGAATCAGATTCCGATTCTTCTGAGTCGGGGTTTGGTATTCATGGGATTGATAACCCGGATATCGAGGTTTTGTTTAGGTCATCTTTTTCCTTTTCTTTTGAGTCGGTTGTAACGGGGGATTTGGATGAGCTGGACCTTTTGAATGAGAATGCCACTGCAGATTCTGAGTACTTTTCTGTGCCTCTTGTTTATTATATTGATCATGATTTTCAAAATTTTGATGAAAACGATAAGGAAGGAATTCCTCTGGTTTTGAAAATTTTGATTAATTGAGAGGACGAGAAGTTTGCAAAACCCCTCGCTGATGAAATCATTGCTATTAATGTGCGTACTGAGAAGGATCCACTTCTGGTCCAGATCGAGTCTACATTGTCTTCGAAGGAGCGCAAGCGCTTAGTCGCTTTATTAAAAGATTTGAAAGATGTTTTCGCGTGGTCCTACGAAAACATGCATAGAATCGATCCTGAGATTGTACAGCATCGGATCCCTTTTGATCCCAAGGCCCAACCCATTAAACAAAAGTTGCGAAGAATACGCTCAGTTTGGGCTTTGAAGATTAAAGAAGAGGTCACCAAGCAAATAGAGGCAGGGTTCTTGCTAATAGCTGAGTATCCGACTTGGTTGGTCAACATTGTTCCAGTGCCAAAGAAAGATGGCAGAATTCAAGTGTGTGTAGACTTCAGAGATCTGAACAAAGCTAGTTCGAAAGACGACTTTCCTCTGCCATACATTGATGAATTGGTGGATTTCACCGTAGGCCATGCATTGCTTTCCTTTATGGATGGATTTTCTGGGTATAACCAGATTCTGATGGCACCCGAAGATAGAGAGAAAATTGCTTTCACTACGCCATGGGAAACCTACTACTATCGGGTGATGCCGTTTGGACTGAAGAATGGTTCGGCTACCCATCAACGGGCTACAACCACAATTCTACATGATATGATCCATAAAGAGGTCGAGGTGCACGTGGACGACAAGATTGTCAAGTCCAAGGAAAAAGAGGGCCACTACGCCATCTTGAAGAAATTCTTTCAACGGATCAGAGAATACAGACTGAGGTTAAATCCACGAAAATCTACTTTCGGTGTAACAGCAGGGAAAATGTTGGGTTTCTTGATTGCACAGAGGGGCATCGAAGTAGATCGTTCCTAAATCAAGGTCATCCTAGAAATGCCACCACCAAGGACTCAAAAGGAGATGCGAGGCTTTCTAGGCAAAGTGCAATTCATAAGACAGTTTATTTCTAAATTAACCTTGACTTGTGAACCGCTAGTTGGTCTTTTGAAGAAAGGAAAGAAATTCCGATGGGATGACCGATGTCAATTCACTTTCGAGCAGATTAAGCAGTACCTTCAAAATCTGCCCCGTGTTGTCGTTGCCAGAGCCAGGGAAGCCGTTGATTTTGTATCTGTTAGTAACGGACACAACGATGGGATGCATGTTGGCTCAGGAATCTGAGGATAGGGTGGAGAAAGCTATCTATTACCTGAGCAAGAAAATGTTGGATTATGAGACCCATTACACTTCGCTAGAGAAAACTTGTTTAGCCTTGGTATGGGCTACCAGGAAGTTGAGGCACTACCCGCTAGCTCACTCCGTAATTCTGGCTTCTAGATTAGATCCCATCAAATATCTCTTTGAGAAACCAGCGCTTATGGGTAGGCTAGCTCGTTGGTTGCTTCTTCTCTTCGAATTTGATTTGAAGTATGTTACTCGCAAGTCTGTCAAAGGGAGATCCGTAGCGAAATTCCTAGCAGATCACCTAGTGGAAGGGGATGAAGCGGTAGAATACTTGTTCCCAGATGAGGCTATTCTGCAAGTCGAGAAAGAGATCTGGACAATGTACTTTGACGGAGCGTCTAACCAGTATGGGTATGGGATAGGTGTGTTGTTGATAGCACCCGACAATTCCCACATACATTTAGCTTTCAAACTCCAGTTCAAAGTATCAAACAATGAAGCAGAATACGAGGCATGCATTGCTGGTTTGGAAGTTGCCCTGGAACTAGGGAAAAAACGGTTGGACATCATTGGGGTCTCGAACTTGGTTGTGTCTCAAGCGAAAGGAGACTGGAAGGTTAAGGAAGAAATGATGAAAATCTATCACCAAACCTTAGACATTCTGATTCCTAGGTTTGAGAAGCTAACCTTCACGCATCTGTTAAGAGAGAGCAACAGGTTCGCTGACGCCTTATGAACTCTATCTTCCATGATAGACATCCCTTTGGGAGTTCGGATGCGTCCAATCATTATTGAATAGAGATATGTGCCGGCTTATAAGTTAATCGCCGCAATAGATGAAGTACAAGATCAGAACCCATGGTATCATGACGTCTGGAACTTCTTGGAAAAGGAGGCTTATCTACTAGGGGCAAATGCCAAAGATAAAAGGGCAATACGGCGAATGGCTGCTCAGTTTATCATCTGCTGGGGTAAATTGTACAAACAGGGCCATTTGGGAATGCATAAACTGTGTGTTGATGAAGAAAAGTCAAAGCGCCTAATGGAGGCCATCCACGGAGGAGAGTGCAGATCGCACATGAGTGGAGTGATGTTGGCTCGGAAGATTCTTAAACAAGGTTACTACTGGTCAACCATGGAGAAGGATTGTATCGGTTTTGTTCGGCAATGCCACAAATGCCAAATCCATGCAAATCGCATGAACATCCCGCCATCGAAGCTATACAACATGACTTCACCATGGCCGTTTTCAGTTTAGGGAATTGATATTATTGGGGCAGTTACTCTGAAGGCGTCAAACGGGCATGACTATATCCTGGTGGCAATAGACTACTTTACAAAGTGGGTCGAGGCCCAATCCTACGTAGTGCTGAAAGGATCACACATAGCCAAGTTCATCAGGAATAATATCATCTGTCGTTATGGGGTCCTAAATGAGATCATTTCAGACAATGGTTCACACTTCAAGAAGGAAGTGATCGACTTGTTAGAAAAATAAAGTGTGGCTTTTCATAAGTCATCCACATATCGGCCGCAAACCAACAGAGCTGTTGAGGCCACCAACAAGAATATCAAGCACATTCTACAAAAGATGGTGGAAACCTACAAGGACTGGCCAGATAAGCTGTCATTTTCTCTTTGGGGCTATAGAACATCAATTCGAACTTCTACTGGGGCAACTCCGTATTCTCTGGTTTATGGAATGGAGGCTGTTTTGCCGATTGAAGTTGAGGTTCCATCGTTGCGGGTAATGGCTGAGTGCCAGATAGCAGAAGCAGATTGGCAGCGAAGCAGGTTCGAGGAACTTATGCTGTTCAACGAGAGGAGGCTGAAAGCACTGTACCACGTCCAAGGCTATCAACGAAGGATTGACAGGGCTTTCAACAAGAAAGTTACGTCTAGAAATCTGAAAGAAGGGGATTTGGTGCTCAAAGACAACCGAGCTCCCATCCATGACCATAGGGGCAAGTTCAGACCTAATTGGACTGGTCCTTACATCATCAAGTTTATTTTGTCGGGTGGAGTTGTCATTCTTATGGACCTAGATGGCCTCGAATTCTCCCAACCAATCAACATGGACAAGTTGAAGAAATACTACCCTTGAGTGGCTCGCTAGGCCGAAAATCCGAAAGGGCGACCTAGGCAAAAGTTAGAGCACAAAAAAATTTGAAATGAGAAAAACTGAGCTCGCAAGGTTGAAAACCCAGAAAGGGCGGCCTTAGCAAAAGTTAGAACACAAAAGAAGAGTGTTAACACCCGAGTGAACCCACACCGAACTACGTAAGGCTTGATTCCCATCTTCGGGATACGTAGGCAACTTCATTTTAAAGTCCAACCATAAACATTTCCAAATCAACTGTGTCCATGTGATTGTTTTGGTCATCTTTGTCTTTTCTGTATCCAAGAGTTTGGTTGTGATCTCCTGTGCAGGGCTATTTAGACAAGGGGCAACTTTCCAGTTATTGGATTCGGGGTTGTGCATCTCAAGGATAGATTCCGGGTGTGTCCAGTTGTGATCCTTATCGAAAATGGTTTTGAAAAATTTTAATAAAAATTGATTTTGTTTAAATTAATCTTTTTACAACTTAGACCATTTTTGGACCAAAAGAAAAAATTTCAGTACCCACAACCTTCCATTTCATTGATTTCAATACAGAGTTCTCCGACTCTTGATACAAATTAAAGTTGCTTTTTTATTACATTCAAAAGGAAAACTTGAAAGTACAGATTACAGCAATAAACTTGGGGCATAGTTGAGTCAGGTGTTCCTGCGCCCCTTCCTAGAGCTTGTGGAAGCTTCAGATACCAAAGTAGGCCCAATTTGTGCCTCATCTTCAAGCCAAGCCATGCATTCGCCAGAAAGGGCGTAACTGAAATTGGGAGCAGGGCCCAGAAGTTCTCTTGTCCACCATGCAGTGGAATACCAAGCTAGCCTTGAGCCTCGGATCGGAAATGAAGCTAGGTACTCTATCCCCTCTTCTGGGCAAGTCTGGTCCTGTCCAAACTGACGTCGGAACCAGAATGGAAAGTAGAAGACACAGTGCGTCAAGCCAATCAACTGAATGCTAGGTTGTCGAGACATTCTGTAGCTCATCTCAGGCAGATCAAACCAGGGGCACTGCCAAGCAATGTCAACAGCAGATCTGTTGCACATCCATTGGCACCACCACCCCTCGTTCGGGAAATCAACTAGCCGTGGGCAAAAGAAATAGCCGTGTGCTGAATATGGAGGATAAGAGTCCACTACTTTCAACCTGTCCATAAGCCATACCTGAGTAGGCATGAAAAATAAGAGAGATTAAAGAATAGAGAGGTGTACATGGAGAGAAATGTGAGAAAGGGTTTTTGAGAGAAAAACAGAGCTTGAGGGCTGAGTGACGTGAGAAACACATGTGTGAAGGGTGGGAAACATTACCTAGAGTAGTGGACTTCCTGTGAACCTAGTCATCTCCCGGCGATGGAAAGCATCCAAACCCATCAAAGTCTCGGCTAGTGTCAAGCCAATGCAGCTCTTACCCTCCTTCAAGCCTTGGGCAACTTCTATCAAGTGAATGCTAGACCCTCCGAAGCCAGGGGCAAGAAGAAAATGAGCCAACATACACAAGCAGAGGGCATGCTGCCAAAAACTTTGCCAAAGACGGTTGCCGCGGTCGCCGGCGTTAGAAAATAGGTGAATGAAATTGGGAATGCCAAGGTCTCCGTCGTGAACTAAAGATCGGGCATCGTGTAAAGTAAGCCCACACATCCGTTCTAAAGCTTGGATGTGGCCAGAACAAGACTGGGGCAAGATTTCCTCGTCACGCCGAGATTCCATCAAAGCTTGGAATTCTTCGATTGTGGGACATATCTCTTGTCCCTTAAAGCTAAAAACATGTGTAACCGGGTTCCAACATCTAGCCGCGGCGTGGAGGAATGGAAAACACAGCGGAGTACGACTTAGCGGGAATAGTGTGTTTATCCCGAAACCCTAAAAATTCAGCTTTTCTGAGCCATCCAAATTTGCAATATAATCGGAGAGTTTTTCAGCAAAAAATGGCTCCATTTGTGGCACAAATAGAGCTGGAATGAAGAAACTACGAAGCTGGAGCTTTTGTAGAAGATAAGGTGTTGAGTGGAAAACAGGTGGCAGTAATCTGGAGGTTCCCTGCACTAGTGGCCGACCAGCCAGTGTTGGTGGCCGACTGGCCACTTTTGTAGCCAACCGGCCAGTGTTAGTGGCTGAAAACCATTTTTGATGGCCGATAGTATCTTTGTATGGCCGGTGGCCTTTTATTTTGTCTTATGGTCCATCCATGTGTTGAAAGTGCTGAGAACCTGTCTTTTGTTCCACTCTTGGTGCATTTCTTCCGTCTTTCTTTAAGAATTTTGTCAAATTGCTTATCCAGTTGTTGTTTTGCTTATCGAGTTGTTGTTTTTTTATCGAGTTGTATTTGTTTTGACTGTTGAGTTGTCGTTTTGTTCATTGAGTTGTTTTACTCTTTTTGTTATGTGTTGGTTGGTTCATTACCTGCTTAAGTAGTTGCCAATACAATTTTCAATTTCCATCAATCCTGTTTTCGTGGAAAATGGTGCGATGTGATGAATGCTCAGAATATAAAATGCAACACTTTTTAAACAAAAAGCTATTTTCATTCCAATCATGGTTTCCTTTTTACAAAGAGTATAAGTTTTCAAGAAAATAAAACTGCCTAAGGCTGTACAATGTGCCGACACTACTAGTAAAAAGAAATAAAGCAAAAAACATCTGAATCGGCGCCAGCCACCTCAGGATCGAGAGGCCCTTTTCGTCCTCTTCCTGGGCATGGACTCGGAGCTATCGTCATCAGCGCCACTATCTGAATTTGAGCCGAAGCCCTCCTCAGCATCTCCGCTCCCCTCCTCGGAGCCATCCACAACATCGCCACCGTCCTCAGAACTCGAGTTGGTGCCGTCGCCTCCATCCTTAGATGACTCTGACTGCGGGCTCGCTGGCTCCTCGTCCTCATCTATCTCATCATCATCAGGGATAGGCTCTGGTGGATCGCTCTCATCATGAGTACGTCTAGCTCTGCCTCGGCTATGCATCGGAGTCCCTCGTCTCTCTCTCCCTGCTGTCGGGGGAGGCACTGAAGGTCCTGCTGTAGCTCCAGCTAGGATGCCCGATGGGGCTGGCATCTGAAAAGGGACCTAAAAAGGACAGTTTGTCAAATGCATCAGTTATGGTATGCAAAAATGAGTATAGAGTTGAATGCAGTGTACGGAAACAGTGTATCAATGCAGTGTTTGTTAATGTAATGTATTCAGATCAGTATAGGGCAGATTACAGTTGAAACGCTAATGTATTAGCAGAAAATTTCATGAAGTTCAGACTGAAGGAAACTTATCGGAATCTTGTAGAGACTGAGTAGGTTCAGGCTCGTTTGAACCATCCCCATCAAAGAAGCTGCCAGCTCGAGAGCCTGTCCGGTGTACTCTATGGAAGCCTGCAAATGTGTTGAGATAATCAGTGGTCTATAAAGCATAACTGAAATGAATTGAATGTGCAAAACGTAAAGTATAGTACATACCGGGGTCGTGCCTCGAACTCCGACAAGCTCGTGACCAGCTGATGCAGGCTCGACGGGAATCTGGTAAGTCTCCCATTTAGATCCCCAGTAGGTCAGTGTAGTAGGTAGCTCTGGCCACCTCGCCCTCTGCCTCATCTGAGAACCTCTCCTATCATGAGCCCGGGATGCCTGGGATCCTCCCGCTCTCTCTCCTGCAGCTGGAGCTCTGGCTCTCTCACCTCCATAGGCCCCAGTTAGGGACGGCATGAGGTATGTCTGAATGAAGGCAATATAATCGCCATCAAGCCTGAAGAAGTCAGTGTCCCAACCTCTAGTGAAGTCGATCATCTCCTGCACGGTGTACCTCTCTGTGACCCTCATGTATGTGGGAGGCGGTATCGGAACTACCGGCTCAGGCAAGCCGAGGCTCTGTCACAGGAATCGCTCCCCTAAGAACCATGCTCGACAAACTGGGCCCTCAAGCAAGATCTGAAATCGGGAAGCCTCCCGAGCGCTGGCAAACTGATCTCTGACCTCGTCAGGCATCACTGCCCACGGCTGCCAGGTGATCTGCAACTAGTAAATATACAAGCTGTCAGCTGCCATTAGAGATGCAATATGAAGTAAAGCTGAAACAACTGCAAGGTTTGAGTTACCCCTGCTGCGGTCACGATATTGAAGAATCGGCGGAAGAATGAGAATGACTCTCGAGGCCTCCGCTGGCATCTCCTGTCATATCTGTGCGAGTACAGCACCATAGGAGGTATCTCTACCTCTGGCTCTAGGGCGAGCCTCGGGAAATAGGCGTACACCCATAACTGCAGAAGGTGGAAGGATAACAGTGACTATATATCAAATGAACACAGAGAATGTAAAGCAAAAAGCAGATAGTGTGTGCAATGTACAAATAAAGTAGAAAGCATATAGTGTGTACAGTGTACAAATAATGTAAAGTAGAAAGTAGGGTATGTGTGCCATGTCCAGAAAATGAAATGTGCCGAGAATGCAGAATACAGAGTGTACAAATAATGTAAAACAGAAAGCAGATTGTGTGCAGTGTGTGTAGTATACAAGGAATGGGAAGTAGAAGGGTAGGGCATACCTCCCAGGCCCTCCAGTAGCCTCCTAGCAAATGCCCACTCCGGCAGGAGGTGGAGCTCATGTACCCGTACAGTATGGCCAAGCCTGCACCACCCCAGTCATAGAATCGGACACGAGACAAGTCCACCAGAGCACTCATGAGGTAGTGTCCGACGGTGTTCGCCCGGTCGACGAACAGGGTAGTACCAAACAAGAACATAAGGAAACCCCGGGGCGTAGTACTCGGTCTCCTCGCGGGTCATCGGCGTCGTCCTTCTAAAATGATTAGCGAACCACGTATATCGCACCATCCCTGATCGGGAGATGCGTGGGCAAATCCCCAACAGGTAGATCTGAGCGGCCTCCCACTCGCCCATGTCTGTGTCGTAAGGAATCGGATGAGCCCCTACTGCTATGCCGGTGAGCATAGAGAAGTCAAAAGGAGTTATCGTCATCTCCCCCGCTGTAGAAAAGTGGAGGGAATCAGTGGTATCCCACCACCTCTCTTCTAAAGTGCTAAGTAGAGGCCGGCTCCCAATGAGACGAGAGAGCCCCATGCAAAATGCGTCGAAGCCGGCCTCGTTGATGATATGACGGACGGCGTCAGGAAGCTCCATATACCACTCCCTCGCGGAGGTGGTCCCGTATCCACGAAATGCATGTGAATCCCCCTGTAAGCAGGACAAACAGATGCAGGGCAATGTAAGAAATACGGTGCAAGGGTATGTTCAAGACAAACAGATGCAAGGCAGTGTGTTTAGGATGAACAGGCGAAAGGCAGTATGAGCTATACAAGAAATGTAACCTACATTGCGAAAAATAAAGAAAAAGTGTATACCTCGGAGGCGCCCTGGGACAAATGTGACTCCGGCTCGTGTAGCCGGAGGTCCTTCGGTGCACCTCGCACAAACCTTCTAAACTGGCGGATGCTATCAGGAGGTAACACGTATACCTCGGGATGGTATGTCGTTGGGTCAAACGGTCGGATACTGAGCGGCAATGGCTCAAACTTTGGATCCATCTCCATCCCTGGAGGAGCTCCGTCGTATGGAATGTCGTCCGCTATCTCGAGAAAAGATGAGAGAATGGTCGAAAATGTGGAAAATATGCCAACAGTCAACAAAAAGTCAACTCCGAGGGAGGAAAGATGGAAGAAAAGGTCAGGGCTCGGGAGAGGGCACAGAAATCAAGGGTAACTTGGGGGAAACAAACCCCAAGTGATGGAAATCAAGAAGAGAGCACTGGAATCACTTTTTAATCTGTTCAAAACGGAGTGTGCAAAGAGGTTTTAGCGAATCGGACGTTTATGGGATATTCGAAAATGCATATAAAATGCGGATCAGAAGGGGAAAATGCTCTAGAGCAAAAAGGGAAATGTTTTTTGGTAAGGGAGAAGTGAAGAAATAGGGTTTTGAACCCTATATTTAAAGACCCGTGGTGAAATGCCAAAATTGCCCTGAATTTGTCATCGGTGGCCGACCGGCCACCAGTGTTGACCGACCGGCCACATTTGTGGCCGATGGCATTATTTTGTGGCTAATGGGTGGCCGGTGGCTTCCCAGAGTGGCCGATAGGCCTCTGATGCTCTCCTTGGATGTTGTTTTTCTGTTTGGTGCCTTGATCCCTCAAAGAAAGTGCAAGGGAAGTACATTTTTAAGCCCAAGTGGCCTCCGCAGAAGCTCCGGATTGTGTTTTCAGTATGTGATGCTTAGCACGTACGAGGTGTATCCTTTTAACTTGTTGCAACTTCTCTGAGAGGTAAATCAGAGGTTACAACTGAATCGGTCCGGTTAAGACGTGCATTCCTTTACTCGGTGTTTTGCATCGAACATGTTATTGATGTTGCATTGAATATGCATGGATTATTGTGCACAAAATGTGTATGTTGCATTGTATTGCACTACACGTGTTCTCATGTTTGCATAGAATATGCAGGTCGTGTTTTATTGCATTGTGCATGCCCTTACATTCGCATAGAAATTGTCCGTACCTGTTGCATTGAACATGCATTCGGTGTTACATAGAACGTGCTCCATGTTTTGTTGCAAAGAATATGCTTCTGTCTCATTCCTCGCATGATGTGCATGAAGCATGCCTCTCTAAGCATTGTGTCATGGTTATTCGTCTTGCATAGAACATGCATTCCTATTGTATTGTACTTGTCAAAGTTTCTTCCTTGTGCAGGCACGATATTGTATGTACGGTTCATTTGAAGCTGGTGCAACCAGACGATATTGTATGTACGGTTTATTCAGAGGAATTCCGGGTAAGATCATTCATATCCTTTCTTGTTCTAGTTAAAATCATTTGGGTACGCCCAGTGCTTACACCATACCTTGCTTTGGTTAGAAACACTCGGGTACGCCCGGTGTTTATACCACTCTTTTGTTGGTTAGAAAGCATTTGGGTATGCCCAGTGCTTACACTGACTCCTTGTTGGTTAGAAGTATTCGGGTACGACCGATGCTTACACCACTCCTTTGTTGGTTAGAAACATTCTGGTACGTCAGGTGTTTACACTAACCCCTTTGGTTAGAAACACTTGGTACGTGTGCCAATGTTTATAGCACCCTCCGGTTAGAAGCGTGTGGGATGTGTGTCCGATGCTTATACCACCCTGTTGGTTAGAAATACCCGGGTACGCCCGATATTTATACCACTTCCTTTGGTTAGAAACGTTTGGGACGTGCATCTGACGCTTATACCACCCCTTTGGTTAGAAACATTGGGTCGTATGCCCGATGTTTATACCACCTCTCTGGTTAGAAGTGTTTGGACCATGTCCCGACGCTTATACCACTTTGCTTTGGTTAGAAACATTGGAACGTGTTCTGATGTTTGTACCACCTTCCGGTATTTGCACTGCTCTTTTTTCCCTCCCATGCGTGGCGCGTTAGGATGCTTTGGTTAAATGCATCTGGACGGATTCCAATGCTTATACCGCTTTTTGTTTTGGTTGCATAACAGTTGGATGTGTTTCACTTGTTACCACTACTTTTTTCCTCACGTGTGCCACGCGTTGGAATCTTGTTTGCCGTCTCGAGTGCACCCGACAGTTGTTGTTCTTTACCTTTCCTACGTGATGCGTAGTTAAGCTAGCATAATTTTCTTACTTCCTTTCTACATTAAATATGGTTTGGTTCGCGTTAACTTGCTTGTGTACAAGTTTGTTGTAGTGTTTCTTTGCATAACATTTGTATCTAGATGTTTTGTTATAGTCTCATTGCATGATTAGAAGTTATGTTCTGCATCGTGCATGTCATTTGCACCTTACCCCAGAACTACGCTGGTTTGATTCCTTGCAAAGGGATACGTAAGCAGCCTGCGGGCGCAACTGTTCTTTGTTTTGAATGCTTGTTTGTCTAAGTCTTCAGCCTTGTCAAAAATGAGTCATCTCTGGGCTTTGACATTCACTCCTGTCATTTCATGACTTTCGAGTTCTGTCAAAGAGGGGCAATGTAGACACCCCATTTTTGACCGTCCTTAAGACTTGGACGTCATCATTTGAACACTCGATGATTGTGCTCACTCGTGTTCGTTTTGAGTCCCTGAAGGTCTCAGCTAAGCACCTTTCCTTCGGGCCTCTCAATTTGTCTGTCTTGTGCTTGGTTGTGGGCCAAGAGCTTGTTGCTTCACTTCTGGAGGAGAGGGTGGCTTTTCGGCCATCCTCAATGTCCATCGGCCATTGCTTGTGCCTACCGACCATCAGTGGTGGCCGGTCAACCACATTGATGGCCAGTCGGCTACATTTATGGCCAGTCAGCCACTAATGATGACCGACGACCATTTTTATCCTTTTTCAAATATTTATTTGCCAATTGTGCTAGTTGTTGATCACTGATGCTCATCTTCATACACATGTATGGAGGGATGAATAAAAGCTTTTGGCTTGTTTTTCTATATAATGGGGGGCTCTCCCCTATTTGAGGGGTTACAAAAAATTGAGAGCAAATTTCCCCTCTTTCTCTCTAGAATTCTCTATCTCCCTATTTTGTGCTTGAAAGTGAGAATTCTCTACACTTTTGTTCTAAGACCCTTGACCAAACACCTTCATCTTGGAGGCCTAGTTTGAGCTCTTAAGAGTGGTTTTAGCTCAGAATTTTGGCTGTTTGTTGCTGTGCTTCAAAAGTATAAGGCTTACTCTTTAAAGCTTTGTTTTATTCAATTGCTTGGCCATCTTTTTACACTGTTTTGACCTGGTTTTTCAACCATAAAAACCTCTGTTTTTAAGGTTCTAAAATGATGGTTTAAGCCTTATTGAGTTAGCGGGGTTGTCTTCCCTTTTACTCTTTGGCTTGTGAAGCCTTTTGTACCATCTTTCAAGCTTTTAAAACACCCTTTTTTTGTCCTTTTTACAATTGAATTCCAGGAGAATTTCAGTGGTAAAAACTTGGTTTTGAGGTCCAAAATAGGAGGGGGTGGCCTCCCCTCCTTGTGTCTTGTTTGCAAGTATAGATAGCCTAACATGTGAGCATGTTTTTCTACCTTTTTGTGACTTGATCTCAGCATGTTTTAGCTACTGATTTGGCATGAGCGTAGCTAATTATTCGATTCAATCGTTGTAATATTTTAATTAGCTTAGCATAGCTAGTTATTCATTGTGTTGTAATAATTAATTAGCTTAGAATAGTTAATTAGTTGGTTTGTAATAATTAGCTTAGCTTAGTGTAGCTTGGCTTATTTATTCGGACCCTTCTTCGCGAGGGCACAATGTTGTAATAAGCGTGTGTGTGTGTGTGCATGTCTTCGAACCCCACGTATTTCTCCCTTTTACTTAACCGCTTTTGATGGTTAGTTTAGGGCACGTTTTGATTAGCATACCTTATGCTTGCATGTTTGCATCATTCATTTGTCTTGCATGCACCGAGGCTCGACACATCATTCAAACTGCATCGTATTTCAATACTTATTTGAATACGTGTTTTAAAGCATGTTATCAAATTGTTGCATTCATATGCCATCTTAGATAGCCGAGCTTATTAGTTGCATATTGCATGTGTTGCATTAGGCATTTTGTATAGTTAGGATCATGCATTCTTTCTAACTAGCTTTTGTTTTGGCTCGGAGTACTCGGTAAACGTTTACACTTTAGCATACTTGCATGAGTGTGAGTGTTACCATGATAGCATGCTTGCCATGAGACTCTTTGCTTAAGTGCTAAACTGCATGAGTGCCTGTGGGTGAAGGCTTGGTTGCTTGAATTGGAATAATTCAATAAATGTGTGTTTTAAGCCCACTTTGCGAAGTGGAAAATCATCATGTTTTAAGCCCACTTAAGGGTGGCAAATCCATGTTTAATCCCACTTGAGAGTGGCATCTTCAAACCATTTTTGAAAACAAACATGAGTTATTTTGTTCCAATTCTCACGATTTAGTCTATACTTGTATGTGTGCGTCACATAGTAAAGCTAGACTAATAATCAAAATAAGAACACATGTGGTATATAAAACAACATATCATGTTAGTAGAGGCCGATCCTTTGATAGGGCGAGTGGGGGTGCTCATGTCATGACCTTCTCCTCTCGTACCTAAGTTCCCGAGCCAAGACAACTTTGGTGATGACGGACACGTAGCCTTTGGCACGAGTCAGGGTTTCCTAAATTTTCCAAAAATAAAATATTTAGGTGGCGACTCTGTAATCTGGCAAAGTAGTCCAGTTTTGGCATTATTTGATTTAAAATATGATTTTTCAAAATGATTTGTCGGATTGGACTCTTTGGTATTTATCAGTCTCACATTGTACTTTATGAGAATAGATTCTGAACTGTGACAGGAGTCCAAATTCTAGGACCAATTCGAGCCTCTCCAAAAGGGGGCGCGCGAAGAAAGTTAAGTCTGCATGGTGTGAATAAGACAATCTAAGCATGAAACAGTGCCTCACGAGGTACAAGTTCCAAGACTTATGCCCTGTTACAAATAATGGTTATCAAACCTATAAGAGTTTAGCCTTTAGCATATCAAAACAAAACAACAAAATAAAATAGCCTCATTATCCTGAATAATTTTTTCCACGCCTTCACTTTGGCGGGATCACAACATCCTTCCCTGAAAGATGGTTTCCAGTAAGGGATGTGCATAAAGTCTAGTAAAGATATCTTAATGAAGTGCACAGAACCACTGCAAGTGGGCTCTCAAGCACTAACAATAACCACTTGACCGGCTCCTGACTAAAAAGAAATTAGTACCTACTCTGCGCATGTTTCTAGACTTTTACCACGGACCTCAAGTGAACCTAATTAACGACCAACAACACCCCCTAAAGGGACTTACCAATGTATTTACCTCAAAGCAATTCAAATCAATATTTGCTTTTAATAAAACAATACTTTGCAAAGCATAATTCTAACAAATGCTAATTCGAAAACATGCAATATGAGATGAGATGAGATGACAATGAAATTATAAATACATCTATGTCCTCCAATCTCCCAACAATTCTTTAATTTCAATAACACAACCCTCAACCGATTGGTTAACAAAAGATCTCTACTTAATTGTAACAACCCCGATTCGTAATTAACCGTTAATCCATACTTAAGAATGTTAATCAAGTGGTTAAGTGGGATTATGTGTTAATTGTGCATTTTAAGTGTTATTTGTGTTCTATCTGCTCGTCGTATGATTATTTGTTTAGAGTTCTGTGTTGATAAGAAAATTTAGGCCTTATCGGCATCCGAACATGAAATTGACTCAATTAATGTGTTATTAGGGATTTTTAGAATTTTATGGTTAGTTTAATTAGAATTCGATTCAGAATCAAATAATTAGAATAAATTGAGTAAATTAAGCTAGATTGATTAGTTTTAGTCACTCCTAATTAGTACATGCTAAGCCTGTATAAGGCTAATGTTGTCTCAACAACATTCCATATACAGTCCACACTTCATCTATTTGGTGTCAAAATATATATATATATATATAGAGAGAGAGAGAGAGAGAGAGAGTATGAGAGAATGTGAGATCAAAGAAGAAGAAAGGAAAAATTGTTCAAGAATTGATGAGAATTGGAGGAAATTGGTGGAATTGTCCAAGAACTTGCTAGAACCCAAGAGATTGAAGAGTTTAGGTAAGAATTCAACTCTCATTTTGAGATATTAAGCTAACTTACATGAGAATTCATGAGAATTTAGAGATATACACTTGAATTGAACTAAGAGTGATGGAGTTTAGCCAAATCATGCATGCATGCATAATTCACCAAGTTTTGAGTTTGAATTTTAACAAATGCTCACATGCATGGTGTTCTTTATGCTCAAGTTTGAGAAGCCGACATGTTTTTACATTTTTCACTCCATGAATCCATATTTTGGAAGGTTCGAATTCATATCATTACATGCATACGATTATACATTACGTTAAGGTTTGGTTTTGCAGAATTCACTTGCTTTTAGGCTTTCATTTTGTGAGTTGAACTGCATATCATGTTTTTCTACAAATTTCCAAGTGTTTTCTATAGTTTTGGCCCAAAAGAATAGGTTTTGATGTGTTAAACTTTTTTTTTTCAACCTTGAATGCAAATATGGAAATTCCATAATTCGTAGGTTTCGCTCGAGTGATGGTGGTTTCGCTCGAGCGATGGTTCTTTCGCTCGAGCGTACTTTGCGAGCTCTCAGTACTTTTGCAGAGTTTTATGGTTGGCTCGAGCGACTAAAAAAGCGCTCGAGCGACCACTTTTTATTTTTAGTCTTGGCTTGAGTGACAAAAAGTTGGCTTGAGCGTAAAATGAGAGGACCCAATACTTTTACAGACCAAGGGGTCCGCTCGAGCGACCAAAAAATCGCTCGAGCAAACTGCCTTGCTTCTGAAGTTTTACAAAATGTTTTCCAAGTGCATTTTTGCATTCTCATTGCATCTAAGGCATTCTTAAGCCATGATTTAGGCTACAATAACGAGGAAATTAATTAGAAACACCCCAAGAAAGGAAAGTAATAAGTTTAAATGTCAATAGAGCGTGTGTTTCAATGTGTATGTGTCATGTGTTTTTGTAGATCACGTGCTATCGTTCGCCTAATCAGTCTACTCTATTTGCTTTGCTTCTGAAGCTATTTGTGAGTAACAACCTTGTAAAGATATGTTCAATTATAAGTATTTTCTGACGAATATAATCAGCTCTATTTTTTCAAATAATATTTTCTGGATAAATGAGTAATTGTCCACTTTCTAAAATGTACCATGGCATCCTTAGCATCATGTAAATCTGTTATCTGTTATCTGTTACCTGGAACCGAGGATCTCTATGGGTTCTACTCATGGAACTATTTGTGAAACTTGTATGGTTATCTATTACAATTGTGCACAATCATCTGTTTGATATGAATATGGGTCTTAATAACCATCTACTCTGTGTGTGGGTCTTTATGACCATACTGATCTATTAGCGCTAATGGATGTATCACGTATGACTGATTACAAATCTGAATATGTATATGAATCTGTTTCTGATCTGAATTTTGATTTCTGAATATGTTATGGACATCATTCATAAACCCTTTACTCTATTGTTATTCATTGAACTCCAGCTCACTGTATTATTTATGTATGTAGGTGATCAGGCGCGTGACTAAGCTTAAGACTTCCGGCCTAGATCTATTTCTGTTTCTGTTCTGTCAGCTGTAAACACCTTATTTTTGACTGCCCTTAAGACTTGGGTGTCTCATGTTGAACACTCAATAATCATAAAGTTACGCTGTACAAACCGCTCAATTTCTTCAACAAAAGGCTTCGGTTTTGCATTTCAGAACCTAAAACCTTGTACCTCCTTTGGACCAAAACCTAACTTTTTTTAGCCTGACCACTCAGAGGCCTACTAGCCAACAGGTGGCTGGCAGGCCAATTTTTTTTGGTCGGCCATCCCTCTCCATAGCCGGCCAGCCATATCTAGCGGCCAGCAAATATTTTGCTGCCAACTATCCCACCATATGCATGTCTTGCACCAGCTAGGTCAATACAGATATTTTTGACAAGGGAACCTATTTTTTTATAAATACTTGACCATCCCTCATGGTTTTAGGTTAGAAAATTTTGCCAACAGATGAAAACTTGACAAACACTCTCCCTCTCTATCTTGCAATATACATATACTATCTATACACTTCCTAAACCAAAATTTTGAGGCTTCTTGCTGAGATTATTGAGCCAAAATTTCAGCTCTTGAGGATGATCACTTTATGGTTTGTGAACCAAAGAATATCCTCTCTTCAAGAGGTATAGCTTTTGCCATCTTCTCCCTTATTTACCCTACTCTTTTCCTCTCATTTTCTTGTTGTGTTATACTCTATTTTGGACTGAATTTAAGTGTTGAACCTTGTGATTTAAAAACTACCAAAGGTGGAAGGGTTAATCACCCTTTCTTGAACCTTATTCCATAGCTTATATCCTTGTCCTTCACACTTGTTTCTTTGATTTATATGCTATTTTTTAGAGTTTTCAAAGGCTAAAATATGTGATTTTAAGGTCCAAAAGGTGGAGGGGTCTTACTAGCTTTGTTCTTTTCTATTTTTGTTTACTTTTTTTTTTTTATAGCTTTTCAAATTGGTTTTTAACACTATTTTGTGATATTTAGGGGTTGTTTTAATTGTTTATTTAGTTTATGCTTTGAATACTATGCTTGTATTGTTGTAAGTCCTCATAGATTTGGTGGTTTAGGCCATAGACACCAATCTACTTGAGTTGATAGCTTTATTCACATAGTTTTCATACATATATTCACACTTGTAATAATCATCTCTGCAGCCTCCTCCTTTCTTTGCTCTCTTTGATTAAGAGTCGTCTCAAACACTAAGTTGTTGTTCAAGGCATGAGAAAGCGACTTTCTATGCTTAATGGTTTAATCTCTTCAAAGGTTCATTACCAAGGCATTACATCTCTCTCATGTTAAGCACAACCTCGTGTTTGACACTATTTATCACTTTTTGCATTTAGTGGACGTAGTTATCACTTTTGGACAAAATGAAGAAAATATAAGAAAATGGCAAGGTAATGCAAAAAGGGCTAATAAAATCAGAGTAAAAGAGGTAAAAAAGAGTAATAAAATTGAGTTGGGTTCATCGGATGCTATATTGAACCCATTGAGTCTTGAATCATTACATAGTTTGTAGTGATGTTTAGTGATTCAAGAATCAATGTCTACCACTTCTCTTGAGGTAACTCCATGATAGGGAGGAGGTGTTGTTAGCCTTTTATTTCCATTTATTAGGCCTTTGTCCTATCAGTTCATAGATCATCACGCAACAAACGTGCGAATATTGATGATTTGCGAACCAAATCTACTCCTCCCTTGATCAATTTCATAATAGGAAGAGGCAGAGAGGATAAACATCTCTTAGAAACACTATGTTTTTGCTCTATTTCAATTTTGTGGCAACAGGGCAGAACCTAAACACAGTGGCCAGCTAGCTACCTTTCTGTCCGACCGACCACTTCTTAAGGCCGGACGGCCACTTTTTGTTGTGCATGAAGTGGCATTTTCATGGCAGAACAAAGCAGAAGCTGGGGCAAAAACAGATTAATTTTCTGACTGCGAATAGAATAGAATCTGGCAGCAAAACAGAGAGGTTTCCGAGAGGATGTTCTCAGTTGTGCACTTGTGGCTCCTCGCCTCCTATCCCATTAATTTAGATGCTTTAATATTAATGTGTTGTAATTAAGTAGTTAGCTTAATTCGGATTTGTAATAATTAGTTAATTTAATTTATTTATTTATTCGGTGTTGTAATAATTAGCAAAGTAGAACATTTATTCGGACCCTATTGTATGAGGGCAAATTTTGTATGTCTTACACCCCCATTCTTTCTCCCTTTTATTTACTTGCTTATGATGGTTGCATGTAGTATCATATTTTTGGTCCCATATCATTACCATGACTTGCATGCATTTTGGCATGCATAAGGATTTGGCTCATCACCTTTAAAAAGCATCAATTATTTCTTGCTTGAATACATGTGCTATCATATGCCTTACTATTAATCTGTATGCCATTTTAAGAAGTCCAATCCTAGTAGTTGCATTTTTGTATGGGCTGCATTAGCCACTTACAAATTAGAGCATGCATTTTTCTATCTATTATCTTCTATTTTGGCTTGCCTCGATTAAGGACTAGGTGAGCATTTTTTGCTTTAGTATATTGCATGTGTGCTTATATTGCCATTTCAAGCATAATACCATGAGGCTAGGTGCTTATTTGATATACCTCTTTGAATGCCTGTGGATGAAGGCTATTTCGCTTAAATTGGGATGATTTCGATTAATGTACGTATGAGCTTGCTTTTCTAGTAGCACATATTCAAAATTCTTTTCAAACAAACATAAAATGAAAGCATTCCAAAGTGAGAGAAATAATCTATACTTGTGTGCCTCACATAGTAATGTTGGCATAATAATCAGAATAAGAGTATATAATGTACATAAAAATCACATCATGATTAGTAAAGGTCGATCCTCGATCGGGTGACAGGGGTGCTCAATTCATGACCTTTTCCTATCATACCTAAGTTCCCAAGTCGAGACACTTTGGTTATGACAGACAAGTGGCCTTTGGCATGAGTCATATGTTTCCTAAATTTCTCAAAAATATTTAGGTTTTGACTCTGAAATCTGGCAATACAGTTCATTTTTGGCATTTTTTATTATAAATCAAATTTTCAAAAACTTGCCTGATTTGAACTCTCATTTGTTTAATCTATTTCACATTACACTTGTGGAACTAGACTCAGAACCACGGGAGTCTGAACTGTAAGGCTATCGTATCCGATGAGACTAAACCCCTCCGAGGAGCACGAAAAACTAGCTACATCAGCCAACTGATGTGCCTCCCGAGGAGGTTCCAGAAGTCTTTTTGTGGCCAATGTTTGTGACAAGGTTTTGAACTAGCCTTAAGTTTATTATTATTATTTATTTATTTTCTCACGTCTTTTGGACAAGTTTTTGTTTATCTATATTAGGGCTAAGTCCCTTTTGGTTTTATTTGTATTTGGATGACGTAAGAATAAGGTGGTTATATATGTAAATATAAGTTTAAATTTTATGTCCCATATAAGTCTGCATAGCTCTATTTGAATATAAGTTTACATATAACTTTACATTCTATATACACTATACACTTCATTTATTTGGTGTCAAAATGTAGAGAGAGATGGGGGAAGAGAGAGAGAAAGAGAGAATATGAGAGCATGTGAGATCAAAGAAGAGGAAATGAAGAATTGTTCAAGAATTGATGAGAATTGGAGGCAATTGGTGGAATTGTCCAAGAACTTGCTAGAACCCAAGAGATTGAAGAGTTTAGGACACAAGAAAGAGAGAGAATCAACACATCATCATCTTCAACAAACATCAACACAGAGAGAGAGAATCAACATCTTCATCTACACATCATCATCATCATCATCATCATCAACACATTATCATCATCAACAACAAGATCCATATCCAGATCTACTAGAAAGGAGGGGGGAAAAAAGTAGAGAAAACAGAGGAGGCGATCGGCGATACCCACCGGCATCACCGTCGATCTTCCTCCTCCGCCATCACTGCCATCGCCTCTTCTCTCTTCCTCTTCTCTTCTCTCTCTCTCTCTCTCTCTCTCGCCTCTTCTCTTCTCTTCCCTCTGTATTTGAAAGCAAGAAAAAAAAAAAAATCGTTTTGTATATTCGAGCCACCATTTTCGAGCAACGAAGTATTATTCATATTTGAAATGTTTGGAATACAATTGTTTTGGAAACAATTTGAAAATTGAAAAACACTTTACCTACATTAAAGAAAAAAATTGAAAAGACAATGAATAAAAAAGAATTATTCCCATTTTTGTTTTCTTTTTATGACTTCTCTATTAACTTGTTAAATCAATATGTAAAATAAAAAAAATAAAAATAAATAAAAAAAAGCAAAAACTTTTCTTCTAAAGAACACAATGTCGTAAAAACTTATATATATATATATATATATATTTAAAATGTATACAAAAAATTATATAAAAATAAGTTTATACTCAAAATGATAACCTATATAATTTAAATTGACTAGACACACACACACAAACACACACACACACAAAACACTAAAAAAAATACTAAAAATACAAAACTCATTTTCAAAAAATTGAATTTAGAAAATTAGAATTTTTTTATCTCAACAATGAAAAAAAAAATAATTTTAAATAAATTCTTTAGACAATAATTGAATTTTAATTATTTTTTTCACCCACTCAATTTTGAAATTAGTATTATCGATTCTATTAAAATCAATTTGAGCAATAAACTAGTTACAAGTACGCGTATGCATACACATAAAGCAGCCAATAAAGTTTCCCCTCAATTAGGTTATCCGTGATCGATTCTAGATAATTTGAGACTTAAAAAGATAATTATGAAGAATTTTATATTTTTTTGCAAAGTATATTATTTAAAATATAATTTTTTTTATATTTAAGGGGGCTTTATTGATTTTTAAGGTATAATTTGGAGGTAAAATAAAATTCTAAATTAAATTTAGTGCTAAATCATCAAATTCAGTTTAATTATAAATGACAATAGACGACGAAAAGTAAATTGAAAAAATTTTAAAAAAAATTAAGAATTAAATTACAATAATATAAAATCTTAATAATAAATTGATTTTTGCATAATAATTTTAAAAAATAATAATAATATTTTTCCGATATTTTATTTTATTTTTATTTTTATTGACTATCGTAGCCAAAATTCATCATCCCAAACCACCCTTTAGCATCTCGTATCATTCATCGTATTTGTAAAGAAACTCTCTTGTCTCCCTCTCATTCCTCTTCAACTTGTTGGTCGTCGCCGCCACCACCACCGCCACCTCCACCACTAGCCTTTGTGATTGTTACCGCTAGCCTTGTTGGTCGCTGTCGATCATCCTCTCAAATCACTTCCGCTCGCCGATTTGGTAACTGGTAAGTCTCTCTTTCTCTTTGCTCTCTTATTTACTCTCCAGATTTGTTTCTTTTGCTCTTTTATTTACTCTCCTTTTGCTATCCAGGTTATGGGCATTTTTTTTTTAATATTATTTTTTGATCTTGGAGTGTAATGATCGCAGTTGTTTGTTTGTATGAATTTGGACTAATATTATTTTGTATGTTAGATTATGGCTAATTCGTACTAATCTCTCTCTCTCTCTCTCTCTCTCTCTCTCTCTCTCCCCGTTAACATTTTCATCATTTGAAGTTGGTTCTCTATTTTTTACTTGATTTTTATGTGCTTCTTATATGTTAATTGTCTGGTTTTTACCGATCTGTTCATATGTTTTTGGTTTTTTGATTTATTTCCATGTCTTAGAATCTCTCCATCTATTCCTCATAAATTCCATATATTTCTATAGGTGAACTTGTTTTATTTTTATTTTTTTTGGGGAGGGGGGGGGATCTAAAAACTAACCGGATGAGTCCTTTTTTCTTTTTTTTTATTTGGGGGAAGAGGGAATCTAAAAACTAACCAAATGAGTCTCTTTTTTTTTCACAGTTCCAGAAATATTAACAAATTTCTTGAATTCACGAAAAATAATATTTCATCTTTTTCCAAATGTAACACTTTGCCAAACGTTAAGACTTTTGAAGTGCAATGTTATATCTTTGCTATTAGTTTAAAGTTATCAATTCATTCCTCATTCTTTCTTTCTCTCTCGCCTCTTCTCTTCTCTTCCCTCTGTATTTGAAAGCAAGAAAAAAAAAAATCGTTTTGCAGAGAGGTTTCCGAGAGGATGTTCTCAGTTGTGCACTTGTGGCTAAACTTCCAGAAGTTTTAATTTGCAATCAAGGACTCCTACTATTACCAAACTCCACCAATACTTTCAGGTATAGATCCTTCCATTAGCCCCCAATATTACAAAATTCACATCCAATCATACAAACATTAGCTACAACACCATGTATCTGTTATATTACATACATTCACATCACATTTGTAATCACTAGTAACCCCCAAACCCGTGAAAATATTGCAATCCTGGTTGGTCCCACATTCAGCCCTGAAATGAACCAGAACACAACATTAGCAAAATCCAAATCAGTCCCAGATTCAAAACCAACATCAACAATTCATTTCTCACTAACCTGCTAAATGTTTCAGGCTTTGGGTAATGCAAGTAGGGAATTTGGGATTTATCGATGTCATAATCAGGATAAGACCTCTCAATGACTTCAATGCTTAGAAATTCAGTCTTGGTGTGGGTGTTTGATTGCGGGGATAGAAAAGGGTACTTATGTCTTTTGACTTGCTTGGAAAAGGACACCTTGGTGATTAGAGACCCAAAGTTTGTTGAAACCCTGTTAACAATCTAATAGTGACCTCATGGCCTAATGGATTGAGTAATTATCAGGAAAGAAAGAACGAAATTATTTGTATGAATGAGAGACTCAGGTATATTCAACAAAGAAGAGAGGATAGTATAATTTTTGAAAAATGATCCGGACTCCCTTACCCCCCACCCCTTTTGACCCCCGCTCTTTCTGATTGATCAGTTTTTTTTTTTTTCCTTGTCCTCCAATCCCCCCCCGCCACATGTGTGTGGGGGTGGTGATTGGAGGGGGTCTCCATCACTCCTCTAATAAAAATTGATTGAAACTTTTTATTTGATATACTTACTTTCTGCATCATTAAGTTGTAGCGATAATGTTTGGGTATCATTTGATTTTTTTTTTCCTTGTAATTTGACTAAAATATGTACATAAGGTACATTATTTTTCTTGAACTTCACAACAGATAAGACAATTACTGTTTCAACTCATCTAACTTTGCTTCGAGAGCATGTTGCAATATATCTTCTGTAATTTTTATGTCACTATCTTGTTTTCTTTCTTACTCACCATTATAACTCATTGTAATAAAAAATGTTTGAATGAGTAAGAGTTTAAGGCGATATCATATTGTTATGAATTTCAAAATACATTTACCCTCAATAATTTGATTTTTTCTGTGAAGGAAAAAAAGGGTACAATTATTGTCGTGATGGAAGTGTTTTACAAAATCTTAATTTGTTATTGAAAGTGTTTGTTGTGGACACTTATTTGTATGACATATATATATATATATATGTATTAAACATAAGTTGATAGGAGAATAATATACAATTCTACTAGTTTTTTCCTAACAAACATAACTATATTACTAAAACGATACATGTTAGAAAATTAAAGTATTCGATGATAATATAGCATTACAAATTGACAATGTATGAATACATCAACATATATAAATTTATATTTATATGTTTTTTTTATATATTTATATATGTAGACACTAGCATATATAAGATATCACAGAAGTATTATATGAAATATTTTGCAATGATATAATATTGGTAATAATGAGTAAATAATTATTTATAATTAAATAGTTGGTTGTAATATAGATGTTTGTGTTTTTTGTGTGTATACACTATTTTTTAATTTTGTAAATTACACTGACATCCCTTGAGGCTTGCTTAAATTACCCTTGTAATTATTAATAGTCTCATTTCACAAATCTCTCTATTTATATAAAAAGCAACAACTCCTAATAGAAAAATAGGGGAAACTATATTGCAAAAAAAAAAAAAAAAAAAAAGTAAAGCAAATGAAAGGGAAAAAAAAGAAGAAGAAAAGAAATAAAGTAAAATAAGAAAAGAGAAAGTACATGAGTTTAATATTTTTGTTCCGTCTAAATAATTACAATAATAGACGAATTAGTGTAATTTCTCAAACTTCAGAAGGTGATATATATTAAATTCAAATCGCAAGGGTGTATGTATAATTTAACCTTAAAAAAAAAATACTCTAGACATCCAAGCATTTTTTTTGATAACATGGGACCCATGTCATTTTAGTAATGTTGGATTCATTACATAGTATAATTGTAATTGTGTCACGTTTAATTTTAAGTAAAAAGTTCAAAAAAAAAAAAAAAAAGGTCACATCTCAAACGAAGGCTTATTATGAAAATTCAAATGACATGAAAAATAATAGCTACATTGTTACATATATATAGTTAAGTTTTAAATTTATTTATTTTTAATGACAAACACAATAAATTAAATATGTTACGATTATTAGATCGATTTAATTTTTTTATATAAAAGATATATACACAAAATATTCGAAAAAATAAACGATTCAAATCCTTTAAGGGAACTTGTAATGGATCAAAGAAGTCCAAACAACAATGGATTGGAGGCAATATTCCACCTCCTACCCTACATAAGCAGACTGCTTGCTTGAGAGAGTCGTCAATAACACGTTATGCACAAATTCTGTCTTCTTTTGTTTTTATTTTTATTTTTGTTTTTAATTTGTTGATAAATCAAAAGCCGAGTCCAAAGGCCGATGAATCTGGACCGTTGGATCTGCCTAATTGATTCAATGGCTCAAGTCGTGATTTCATCATTCACGAAGGTAGAGCGAAGGTTCATACATATATATTTGTGGTCCAATAACTCTGCAAGCTTGACTCCCTATGCCTTGGGATCAAGATGTCATCAACAAAAATAATTTTAAAAGGCCTCCTGAGCTTTTGATCTGAGGATTACACTGCATACATGGTCTCATTGTTTTAGAGCTACAAAATCCATGCATACCTCAATTACGAGTGAAAATAACATGACATTCTTTGTTTATTATGTTGTACTCGTGGCAACTATAATTATTATAGTGCCAGCATCTGCAAAACCATCATCGTTTTCACTGTCAATGGAAGCAAAAGCTCTACGGATTAGTGGTTGGTGGAGCGGAAACATCTCTTCAGCAAATCACTGTGAGTTGCAGGGCATCACTTGTAATGAGGCAAGAAGTGTCACTCGCATTGACCTTCACTTGTCTTATACTTATCCATCCAGAAAGTTGGAATACATGAATTGGACTTCATTGCCAAACCTTGGATATCTAAATTTGAGCTATTGTTTCTTAGCTGGAAGCATATCTGACAACATCGGTTCTCTGTCAAAGCTCACCTCCCTAGACCTCTCTTCCAACTCTCAACTTGAAGGTGCGCTTCCTTTAACCTTGGGAAACCTCACCCAACTGGTAGAACTTAACATATCTGGTACTCAAATCAGTGGTCCCATTCCTTCAGGTATTGGTCAATTAACCAATCTAATCTTTTTGGATCTCCATTCAAATCTACTAAACATTTCCATCCCTTCAGAAATAGGGAATCTGAAGAATTTGGTTGTGATGGATATGAGTTCTAACATCTTAAGTGGTCCAATACCTTCATCAATTAGTAAATTAACCAATTTGACTTCTCTGGATCTCTCTACAAATCAAATAAGTGGTTCTATCCCTCCTGAAATAGGAAAATTAAAGAAATTGGTTAAGTTGGGTATGGGAACAAATCATATAAGTGGTTCTATCCCTCCTGAAACAGGAAAATTAAAGAATTAGGTTAAGTTGGATAATGGTCCAATGCCGTCATCTATTAGTCGGTTAACTAGTTTGACTTCTCTCGGTCTCTCTTTGAATAATATCAACGTTCCATTCCTCCAGAAATAGGAAAGCTAAAAAATTTGGTTAGCCTAGATATGGGATCAAATATGCTTAGTGGTCCAATCCCTTCATACATTGGTCAATTGACCAATCTGATCCTTTTGTATCTTTCTTTAAATCGATTCAATGGTTCCATCCCTCCAGTAATATGGAAGCTAAAGAATTTGTGAAAGATTTCTATGCCTGATAATATGTTTAGTGGTCCAATCCCTTCATATCTTTTGGTCAATTGACCAATTTGATCTTTCTAGATCTCTCTTCAAATAGAATTAGCGGCTCCATCCCTCAAGAGATTTGTAAAGAATTTGGTTAAGTTGGATATGGGATATAACATGCTTAATGGTCCAATGCCTTCATCTATTAGTCAATTAACTAGTTTGACTTCTCTCGATCTCTCTTCAAATATTATCAGCGGTTCCATTCCTCCGGAAATAGGAAAGCTAAAAAATTTGGTTAGCCTAGATATGGGATCAAATATGCTTAGTGGTCCAATCCCTTCATACATTGGTCAATTGACCAATCTGATCCTTTTGTATCTTTCTTTAAATCGATTCAATGGTTCCATCCCTCCAGTAATATGGAAGCTAAAGAATTTGCGAAAGATTTCTATGCATGATAACTTGTTTAGTGGTCCAATCCCTTCATCTTTTGGTCAATTGTCCAATTTGATCTTTCTAGATCTCTCTTCAAATAGAATTGGCGGCTCCATCCCTCATGAGATTTGGAAACTAAAGAATTTGCAAGTGATTAATATGGGTCATAACATACTTAGTGGTCCAATCTCTTCATTTTTGGGTGAATTGATAGATTTGACATATTTAGATCTTTCTTCAAATCGACTCAACGGTTCCATCCCTCCAGAAATAGGAGATTTGACGCACTTGTCTTACTTGGACTTGAGCAGCAACTTCCTCGCAGGTCGGATTCCATGGTCTCTAGATCAATTGACAAATCTTTACTCTCTTAATCTGTCTGCAAATCAGATGGACGGAATGGTACCACCTGATCTTGGGGGTTTGCCCAGCCTTAGTGAGCTTGATTTGTCATCGAACCAACTTTCAGGCCACATACTAAACCTCCAATTCACCAATGCAATTCAGTATCTAGACCTCTCGCAGAATCAGCTCATCGGGCCTCTCCCTGAGAAGCTAGGACAACTCAGCAATTTGTTTTACCTAGGATTGAGTAACAACTATTTGAATGGAATAATACCAACTGGATTAGCATCTTTGCCGTTAGAGTACTTAAATCTCTCCCACAATAATCTCTCTGGTGAAATCCCCATTGGTTTTACCGGAAGGCATGGATCTGTTGACTTGTCAAACAATGCTTTCGAGGGTCAAATACCACATAGATGTCAACATGCACATCTAAAGAAGGAAGAAGTCCTGCATATTCTCTTCATTTCCCTTCCCCTTATTGCAATTTTTCTTGCTTTAATTGGATTTATGTTCCTTTGTCGGGCCAAGGTTAAATACAACCAAAGCGTGGCAAGAGTGATTAAGAATGGAGATATGTGCTTGATTTGGAATTATGATGGAAAAATTGCCTACAAAGACATCATCGCGGCAACAAATGATTTTGACATTAGATATTGCATAGGAACAGGTGGTTATGGCAGTGTTTATAGAGCACAATTGCCCAGTGGCAAGGTATTTGCATTGAAGAAACTTCATCGTTTTGAAGCTGAGGATCCAAATTTTGACAAGAGTTTCAAGAATGAGGTGCAAATGTTAACTAAAATACGACATCGAAATATAGTGAAGCTTTATGGGTTTTGTTTGCACAACAAATGCATGTTCCTGGTGTATGAATATTTGGAAAGGGGAAGCTTGTTTTGTTCCTTGAGAATTGATGTTGAAGCTGTTGAATTGGGATGGACTCAGAGGGTAAACATTATTAAAGCAATAGCACATGCTTTATCCTATTTGCATAATGATTGCAACCCACCTATAGTTCACCGAGACATATCGAGCAACAACATTCTATTGAACTCTGAATTGGAGGCTTGTGTATCTGACTTTGGCACCGCCAGGCTGTTATATCCCGATTCATCGAATCAAACAGTAATTGCAGGCACTTATGGATATATTGCCCCAGGTAATAACAAAAGTACTTTTTCCTTTATATGTATTTTTTTAAAGAAAAAAAGAAACGTTTAAAATGTTTAAATTTAAGTAACTAACAATTTTTTTATTTTTTTATTTTATTTTTAAAATCAATTATTCATGATAGATAAATATTTCACATAATCACTCTATGGAAATATGGCTTCTTTCATTGATCTTTTTGTTTATGCAGAACTTGCCTACACTATGGTTGTGACTGAAAAATCTGATGTTTATAGCTTTGGGGTAGTTGCACTAGAAACAATCATTGGAAAGCATCCAGGAGAACTCCTTTCATCATTGGCATCGTTGTCTGCACAAAATATAATGCTAAGTGATATCTTAGACTCACGCCTTCCGCATCCAACTAATCCAACAGTTGTACGGAACATTGTGCTAGCTACTGCGTTGGCATTTGCATGTGTGCATTCTGAGCCGAGATCTCGTCCAACAATGCTATTTGTATCTCAAGAGTTGCTTGTTTGCAAGAAGACTTTAGCTACACCTTTTCGCGCGATTTCACTACGACAACTATTGAATCCAGAATTGGATTTTACATGAATAAAGGAATAAAGTCCATGCAGGAATTTCCCATTGAGAATTTTTTTTTTTTTTTTTGAAATGTTGAGTATCATAAATATCTTTTTCAATAATGCTATACATATCATTTTTTATACTACTTTTCATATACCACCTTATGTGTTAACTCATTATTGGTGTAATGGGTTTCACCACTTATATTTATGTCAAATGATGTGCTAATTAACACATAGGGTGGTACACAAAATGTGGTACAAAGAAATGGTAAGTGTAGAATTACGCTATTTTATTATTATTATTATTAGTTTTGGGTGTTATAACTGTTATGTATGACGCTTGCTATGTATCACCATTTGAATTTCAGCAACTGTTTTTCAAGTCACATAGTGTTTTAACCTCAATTGCTTAAAATTGTGTTTGGATCTTGATTTTTAGTAGGAATATGTGGAGGGAGGGGGAAAAAAATGTGAGAAGAAAAAGGAAAAAAAAAAAAAAAACTTTTTGTTTGGATTACATTTTCAAAAATTATTTTTAAATGGATTTTTGTTGGTCTTTATTGAATTGTTTCATATTTTAGTTAATTTTTTTAAAAACTTTTTAGATGCATTTAGATTAAATGTATTAAAAAAAATAAAAATTTAACTAAAATATTAAAAAAAAATTCACTAAAAGCTAACAATAATCTGAACAAAAATATATACTCATATTTTTGTTCACATTTTCATTTATTTTTAGTGATATTTTAAAAATATTTTAGTCAATTTATTTTACTTTTTAGATGAATCTTGATTAGTTGCATCTAAAAGAATAAAAAAATGATTAAAATATAATAATAAAATCACTAAAACTAAACAAAAACTCATCTGAAAATAATTTTCAAAAAATCAAACCAAACAGATTATTTTTTTTTTCACATTTCCCTCCTATTTTCTCTTCTACAAATCCCCACTCAAATAGAAAATCTAAACATAGCATAACAATTTCTTATATTTTCCCTATGCAAACTCACACTACAATGAAAAGAATGTTCTTTTATCGACCTTGACAATTGGAGTATCAGGTATACTCCCCCTCGAACTCCTTGTTTAGTCAAGGCAAACTGAGCCATCAAATGTATGTTCTAACCCATGAAAATAATATGAACATAGAAATTTTCACAAAATGCTCTTAACTCTTCAATCTAAGGTTCATTTTGAAGTTTGGATATTCATATTATAAGCTTGTGTTGATTCAGGAGGTGCATTATCTCTGAGATTTCATAACATCACCTTTGGCACAAAATAACCAAAAAGGATCATGGTTGCAAATGTCAGGAAATCCATCTTTAGAACATTATCATCAGTTGAGTACTTCATATTTTTGAAATTTTAGTAATTTACACCTCAAAATTATAATGATTTGCAACTCCAAATTATTTACACTAAAAAACTTTAAAAATAATTTTCAAATTAAATTTTATCAAATATTAAATTTTACATCAAGTTAATTAGTAATATACAAAAAAAAAATTATTTTAAATTTTGTGTTTATTCTTTTTTAATTTAAAATGAGATTAGGGTGAAAAAAAACTTGAAAACTTTAAGTGAGGGCAAAAGTGTCAAATAAAAAACATTCACAAATTATAAAGCAAAATAAGACCCTTATCAGTGTGACAAGTGAAGGAAATCGAAACGAAGTGTTAAAAAAACCCAAATGAAGTTGATGAAGAATAAGAAGCTATCGCTCTTCAAAATCGGAGGTCGGTGGAAGCTTTGTCGTCACTCATCCTTCGTCCATCGCTGTTCCTGTCAGGTCCACTATTTCTGCCCCTTTTTTTTGCATCATGATCCTACAATCACAATTACATTAAGAGTGTGTTTGTTTGGACGGACTAAATAAGGAGGATTGAAATTTATTGGACTGTTAGTTCTGAGATACATCATATTTGTTTATGTTGGTGGGAGTGGGGTGCAAACCACTGTTGGTGATTCACAATGAGAGGTTTAAAAACTGAACCAAACTGAAATTCAAATTCACTCAAAATAATTATGAGGAAAAACATAAACAAACAGAGCACTCTATTATTTTCTCTCTCCCACACATTGAAACCTTATAATAACATAGTTATATATAGATAAAAACATATAATGTGAACGCATTTATTGCAAGTACAGCTATCAGTATGAAATAATTTAATGTGTATACGGCTATCAACCAATGCATTGAATGCAGCAACCAACACATTGAATTTCAGCCTCCATTTTTGACAAACAATCAAGATTACTTCACAACATCCCCCCTTAATCTTGATTCTTCATGCTGCTTTATCCCGAGCATTATCTTCATTCTGTTGAATAGATCATTTTTCAATGGGTTCGTGAAAATATCTGCAAACTGATCTTGAGATTTGCAAGGAAATAATTTCACCTCTTTATTTTTCATATGCTCTCGGATGAAATGATAGCGGGTGTCAATATGCTTACTTCTTTCATGATAAACTGGGTTCTTTGCCAATGCAATTGCTGAGAGATTATCAACATAGATCTCAATGGGTTTTTCTTGTGGAAATCCCAAATGCTTCAGTATGTTCCATAACCATATTGCATGGCACATAGCTAAGTTGGTTGCAACATGCTTAGCTTCACAAGTTGATAATGTCACAATGGCTTGCTTCTTGGACTACCATGTGAAGGTCGTATCTCCCATAAAGAAAGTAAATCTCGTAGTACTTTTCCGTTCATCCAAGTCACGTCCCCAGTCGCTATCTGAGTAGCCAACAAGACTGAAATTATCAGTTGGTTTATAGAATAAACCATCATCGACTGTACCTTTGATGCAGCGAAGAATCCTCTTTGCTGCATAAAGGTGTGACTGATCCGATGTTTCCATATATCTGCTAATCAGTCATACTCCATAGAGTATGTCTGGCCTGGTGCAAGTAAGATAGCGAAGACTTCCAACTAGGCTCTTGAAATAAGTTGGATCCACATCACCTGTCTTCGTACCTTTTCTGAGCTCCGCTCCACTGTCTACAAAAGTGTTCATTGGATTGCAATTTTCCATTCCATACCTCTTGAGAATTTCCTTGGCATAGCCACTTTGGGAAATAAAAATTCCATCTTTTCTTTGTGCCACTTCAATGCCGAAAAAATGAGCCATCAATCCAATATCTGTCATTTCAAATTCTTGGACCATGTTTCTTTTAAAGTTTTGAACATGGTTGGATTATTTCCGATGAAGATTAGATCATCAACATAAAGACAAGCAAGCAACATGCTTCCATCAGCTTCCTTCTTCAAATATAGTGCGTGCTCATATAGACATTTTTCAAAACCATTGTCATGAAAATACTGATCAATTCTAGTATTCCATGCACACGGAGCTTGCTTTAATCCATAAAGTGCTTTCTTCAATTTGTACACTTTGTCTTCATGCCCATTTTGAACATACCCCGAAGGTTGTTCAATATAGATTTCTTCTTCAAGGAAACCGTTAAGAAATGTAGATTTCACATCAAGTTGATAAATCTGCCACTTGTGTTCGGCAGCCAAAGAAATCATTAGCCTGATAGGCTTCAATCTGGCAACTAGAGCAAACACCTCTTCATAGTCAATTCCAGCTCTCTGCTTGTAACCTTTTGCCACTAATCTTGTCTTGTAGCATTGCACTTCTCCTTGTGCATTCCTCTTTGTCTTGTATACCCATTTCACTCCAGTGGGTTTGTGCCCCTCCGGTAGACTGGTAAGCTTCCATGTGTCATTTTTCTCAATGGCATGAATTTCTTCATTCATTGCTTTCTTCCATTTATCTTTTTGGATAGCTTCTGAGAAGGTAAGTGGATCGCTAGCTGCGAGTAGGCAGAACAAATTCAGATCTGCTTCTTCTGTAGCTTCATATATCTTTTGCAAATTTCTCATTGGTCTTGGTTGTTTGAAAAAACTATCATCTGATAATGCTGATGATGATGATGATGCAACACTTCTGTGAGAAACTGGCGATCTAGGTGCAGGAATTCTATGTGGAGGAGTTTGTGGCTCATCTTGAACTTCTCTTGTAATTTTAACTGGAGCTTTTGATGTTTCATCTTCAAGAATGAGTTCTGTATTTTTAACAACTTCATCTTGATTCCAGTTCCAAGCTTCTTCTTCTTCAAATATCACATCTCTACTCATGATCACCTTTCTGGTAATGGGATTATACAACTTGTATACCATTATTCTATCTCCATATCCGACAAGGATACATTTTTCTCCTTTATCATCGAGCTTGGTTCTTTTTGCTTCTGGAATCTTGGTGTACGCAACAGACCCAAATATTCTAAGATGGTTGACACTTGGCTTACGTGAACTCCAAGCGTCTTCTGGAGTCATAGAATGAAGGCTCCTGGTTGGGCACCTATTTAGTAGATACACAGCACATGATACAACTTAAACCCAAAATTACTTAGGCAGTCCCTTTCCTTTCAACATGCTTCTTGCCATATCTAAGATTGTGCAATTCTCCCTTTCAGCAACACCATTCAGCTGTGGCGTATAGGATGGTGTTGTTTAATGCTTGATTCCATGCTCTTTGCAATAATTCTCAAAAGCATCTGATGTATGTTCTCCACCTTGATCTGATCGCAATGTCTTGATGTAGTAGCTGTTTTACTTCTCTACAAAAGCTTTGAATTCCTTGAAGATACTGAACACCTCTGACTTTCTTTTAAGAAAATACACTCATGTCTTCCGGCTATAATCATCAATGAAGGTGAGAAAATATCTATTCTATCCATTTGACATTGGCTTCAATGAACCACACACATCAATGTGCACTAGCTCCAGCGGCTTTGTTGCTCTCCACTTCACTTCTTTGACAAAACTAGTTCGGTGATGCTTGCCAAGAATGCAGCTTTCACAAACTTCATTAGTATGAGTAATATGAGGGAGCCCTTTCACCATATTCTTGCTTGACAACAGCTTCAAGCTTTCAAAGTTGAGATGTCCAAACCTCAAATGCCATAGCCAGTCTTTGTCTTTGATGATGGCACTTAAACACTTCGCAGCATCATGTTGGATGTTCAATGCAAACATCCGATTCTTGGACATTCTTACCCGAGCGATCAAATTACCATGATTGTCTTTGATGGTAAGATAACAATCTTTCACGCTGATGTTGTATCCTTTCTCTAGGAGTTGTCCCATACTCAAAATGTTGTTCTTCATGGTAGGAACATAATAAACATTGGAGATGTAATCATGATCTCCATTCTTGAGCTTGATCAGAATATTACCTCTTCCTTTCACTAGAGTCTTTGAAGAATCACAAAACGAGACTTGTGCTTGTACAGTCTCGTCAAGCTCAACGAACAGCTCTCTTTTACCACACATGTGATTACTGGCTCCCGAATCTAGATACCAAACATTGTTTTGGTTTGAGTGTCTCCATGGTGGACAAACAGGACTGTAGGTCCAACTTTATTTGTTTCCTCCTTGGCAAAATTTGCTTGCTCTCCGGCTTCTGTTGTTGCTCTACTTCGGCATTCATTGCTGTAATGCCTGAACTTGTGGCACTGGTAGCACTGAACATTGCTTTTGTCAACTTCTGGTCGGTTGTTGTAACCACCTCCTCTACCTCTTGCTTTTCCTCTTGGAGCAAAGTGTGGTTGACTTCTTCCTCCTCTGGCTGGACCTCTTCCGCCTCTTTCTTGAAAACCGAAACTTCGGTTATTGTAACCACGACCTCTTCCTCGGCTTCTTTGTGATGTCCCCACTTGCTCGTTTATGTTATCTCTGAGAGACAGCTTTGATTGAAGAGCTTGCTCTAGAGAACTTGAGGGAGTCTTCTTGTTGATCCTTTGTTCATGAATCTCAAGTGTGCCCATCAACTTATCGGTGGTCATCGCACTGAGATCCTTGGACTCTTCTATTGCTACAACCACGTGCTCGAACTTGAGACTGAGTGATCGAAGAATCTTCTTTATCACTTGAAGAGATTCCATCTTCTCTCCATATCTTCTCATCTGATTAACAATGGTCAATGTTCTGTTGAAGTACTCAGAAATTGACTCATTCTCATCCATGTGCAACATCTCAAATTCGCCACGTAACACCTGGAGTCGAACTCTGATCGTCTTCTCAATTCCACGATGTGAATTGCGAAGAATACTCCATGCCTCTTTAGAGGTTGTTGCTGCTGAAATCTTCTCAAAACTTGACTCATCAATGCCTTGATAGAGTAGATACAAGGCATTTTTTATCTCTCTTCCTTGAATCTTTTAATGTCGTCTTCTGAGCATCATTTAAATTTCCTTCATCTGCGAGAGTAGCTAGTTCGTCATATCCTCGATCCACTAACTCCCACTAGCTAGTTTGTGAGGCTAGTAGGACTTGCATTTGAATACTCCAATTTTTATAGTTCTCCTTATTGAGTTTTGGAAACTGGGGCTGAAAGAAGTTGTTTGTGTTGGCCATTGGTTGTCTTTAAAAAGCTGTAAATTTTCAGGATGGAATTTTCAAATTCAGACCGTACAGCTATGTCCGGAATACTCCAAATAATTGGAAAGCACTATTGGATCACCAAAAACAGACTCTGAATGGCTCAGATCAAGACAAAACAAGTTGAAAATTTCAGATCTGTGGCTGCACCTTAGCCACGTCACACTGGAGTAATCATCGGCGTGCTGATGTCAGTGGCTCGATCAACGGCGCAGTCAATGCGGCTTGGTTAGCGGCCCGACTCAGGCTCGGCTCGGTCAGCGGCTCCGGTCAACGGCGGCTCAGGCAGCGGCTTGGCTCAGCTTGGTCAAAGCTAGTCAGCGGCTCAGATGACGTCAGTGGATGATGTTAGGTCTCTGGTGCGCGCGCGTGTGGCGTGTGCTTGCGCGTGGGATCAAGTGTCTTCTTCCTCCGGCAGTGCGTGTGGTGTGTGGGAAAGTGGGAGCATCTGAAAACTGCGTCAGGAGGCGTGTGGAGCGCGTGCGGGGCCATCTGATCTGAGTTTTCGGCACAGTTTTCACGGTTGTGCTTGTCTCGTCGGGAGCTTCAATCTGATGTGATCAAAAATGGAGTTGAACCACTTTGATTTCTGAGCAATTTTTGAAAACACTCTATTTTTGAAAATTTTGCATAATGGCTGCAAATTCAAGCTGCCTTCGACTCTGATACCAATTGTTAGTGGGAGTGGGGTGCAAACCACTGTTAGTGATTTACAATGAGAGGGTTAAAAACTGAACCAAACTGAAATTCAAATTCACTCAAAATAATTCTGAGAAAAAACATAAACAAACAGAGCACTCTATTATATAGATAAAAACATATAATGTGAACGCATTTATTGCAAGCACAACTATCAGTATGAAATCATTTAATGCGTACATGGCTATCAACCAACGTATTGAGTGCAGTAACCAACGTATTGAGTGCAGTAACCAACGCATCAAATTTCAGCCTCCATTTTTGACAAACAATCAAGATTACTTCACAACAGTTTAGTCATGGAATTAGATGTCAGGAAAAAACTATTTGGTTGAATAGGATATGAATCCTATGTTTGTTTGGGATATTATGGGAAAGGATAAGTGTTCAAATCACTATTTTACCTTTTTCAATTATTTACTAAGTAATAGCAATATTAAACATATCTTTAATATTTTAATTATTTTTAACTAGATTAAATAAAAAAAATTATTTTATTTTCTACACAATTAAATAAATTTATTTTTTTTAAATTAAATAAATAAAATATCAATAAAAATATATGTTTTTTTAAATTAAAATTTAAATAAATTTATTTTAAAAAATAATAATAATTAAATAATGAAATTAAATAAAACACCAATTAAAATTTAAATAATGAAATTAAATAAAATATAAACAAAATTTTAAAATAAAACATCAATAAAAAATCTATAAAAAAATTATTTTAAAAAATTAAATAAATAAAACATCAATAAAAGTTAAATTAAATTATTTTATTTTTAAATTGAGACATTTAAATTTTATTGAATTTTACTAAATATAATACATAATTAAATAGTAGAGAGTCAAAATGGTCATTTCACCACCTAATCCCATATCTCCCCTTATCCCTCCATTTGTGTCTCACCCCCAATGGGACACAATAGTCCAATGCATTTGGAACTAATAATCTTATGCAAAATTTTTGAACCAAACAATGGACTATTAGTCCGAATGGACTAATAGTCCAATCTCACCCCTCAATCCCTCAAAACAAGCACTACCTAAATTCATAATCTTTTCTGTATCGTTTGAACTAATTGAACTCTATTCAATCTTTATCATTTTATTTGTGTATGCGATCACCCATTTCATGGTGAATGTGATTTTTATTTTATTTTATTTTATTTTTAATGTTTTTGTTATTTGAAAGATAATGATATGTGCATTTGAAATTTTCATGCACTCCGTAGACCAATTAAAAGGGGAGCTTGTGATAACCTTACGGATAACTAATTCTAATTTAAATTCCATTACCAAAATAATATTTTTAGTCATCTAATCATGTTAGTTTCCCATTAAAAAGGGGTTAATTAAAATTTAATCCCTTCACTTTCAATTGTGTTAAATTGTAATGTTATCCTTTCATCTATATGATATTAATGAGACTAACAAAAATCGGTATGTATGCCACATGCTACTTTTTTTTAGGACAATTAAAAGTCGAACTAAACTGGGATTTTAATGAAAATGTTTAGTATGAAAATGAGAATTTTATGAAAAAAATGAGATCGATCAAATAATCGTAGTCTTTTTATTTTATTGCATTTGCCTGCGAAGAAATGGATCACAATTGTGTTTTTTTTAAGTAGACCATCTATTTTTTTAGAGACAATCGCAATAAAATGAAAAAATTATAATTATTGGATTGGCCTAATTTTTTTCCATAGATGATATACATGGATGGTACTACTAATAAACAGTTTGAATCATTGAAATGGGACTTGTATAGGCTCCACAGGTGCGGACAACATAGTCAAAATCAATTTAAACTAGAGAATTTCGGTCTTTTACGATGTTCTGATAAATAAAATTGGGCTGCACAAGTTGAAAATGGCACCGAAACGTTGCTTTTCCTGCAACATTTTCCTATCTTAAGCTCCTGGAATCTGCTGTCCTATACATGTGGTGTACAACCTTGCTTGTGCCTTTTTTTTTATTTATTTCTTCACATGTTTTTATTTATTTATTTATTTTTTAATCTGTATTTAAAAATCAAAGTTGAGAGATTCATCAACAAGACGTTATGTACATTAATTTTCAGTCTTTTTTTGTGATAAATCAAAAGTCGAGTGTCCAAGAGCAGATGAATCTGGGTGGTTTGGATTTGTGCTTAAAGTCATTCAATTGCTCTCAACGGTCCACACCAACAAAAGATCAACAGTCCACACCAACAATATTGTTCAAAAGCCTTTTGAGTTTTGATCTGAGGATGCATTGCTGTTGGCTTTTTGGCTTTCAAAGGTTATTATTGTAATTTTGAGCATGCCAGCAAGGATCAATCAGTCCTTACAGAATACTAATTGCCAACCAATTATTAGACAATTTTGTTTTAGTTCTTTGCTATTTATACTTCTCAATGACAACCGTCAAAATGCATTTCTAACCGTCGAATCATCCCTCCAAGATCGCTGATTATGCTGCCTTACAGTTAGCTCCACTATGCCATATCTGCTGTTAGGCTTCCCTCCTGATTTTGAATTTAAATATGAGTAACCGTTGAAGATACGTCATTTTGCATCTCTTTGCTGATCCAGTGCTATGCAGATCTACAATAACCAATACTCATTGCCACGTGTGTGATTACGATTGAAGATTTGAATTGTTTTCTCGTATTACCCTCATCCTGCCACGTATCGAACTGTAATTGGATTATACAAAATATGTAGCTAACATTACCCCCCGCACTAATATACCCAATACTTGGTGATATTAGTGGATCAAGGTATTTTACCCACGTCTTAGAACGTGCATGGGCTTTGCACTTTTCAGAAATGCAACCGTCATTCATCAATGAAACATTTGCATTAAATTCTCTTTTAACCCTTGAACATTCCCACTATCTCAGTATTCGAAAAGACTAATACATCTTTTATGGCCAAGCCAGTCTTTTCTTACATTGATCAAGCATACGAAAAGTTATTTGATGATGTTGTTCGTCCTTGAAAGACCCTCCATGCATTGATTAGCCACCTTTATCCACCTCCATTCATACAAGTTATGGAAGCTTTCGCAAGTCACCGACCTTCAAACCAAGAACCTACTGCTTATGATTCTTTGGAACACAAATTTGCAATAATGGATATTGGAAGCTCTTCTTCTGCAACAAGCTGCTTCGTCTTCTTCTACGACCTCTGGTTGGGGAACCTGGCCTACCTCTACTTAACCTCAGACGAGGGAATGCATTCATCACCGATTCCCAGAATTCGATGACCCTCTTGAAATCCCTCATTCCAAATGCAGTTCTATAGTATATCCATATGTTCCTATCGACTGTATACGTAGTCTTGAGGACAATCTGCTTTCAGCATGGTATACTTCTACCTTGCCATCTCGGATGGTTCGAAGTGTTCAACGTCTTGATAAGGCTTTAGGGATCAGTCATGCGCTTTTAGCCAAAAAAGCAAAACTTTATACCTCCGATTGGCTAGAATGTGTAGCCAGACCTGAATTCCTAGATTCGATCAGGGAACCTCTGACTGCTCCTCCTCTACCTTTCAATCCAAATTGGATTGATGAATTGAGGCTCACTTTCTCTGAGGGCCAATACTTCACCCCCTATCAGGCCCAGTGTCTCCAACTCCTTATCAGCAATTTAGGGCTCAGACCTTGCTTGTTGCTTTTTTCCATTTATCCTTTGAAATCCTTTGAGATGACATTCCCCACAAAAACTTTCTATGGGCTTGTGACATTATTTCTCGATGTCATCTTCTCAACCCTGTGGCCCAAATAGAACTTTACACCTTTTTAGACCAACTTCCTCTCCTGCTCAACTAGCACTTCTAGGCTTCCATTACTGGTGAAGTTTTGGATGAAGCCTTCTCTGCTCGAATTCAGGTTTAGTATGAGGCAGAAAACCTCCTTGATGAATATGTGGCCTTCAGGAGCCAGGATTCTGATCATGGCGAGGATGTCGAAATGAACGAAGTGCATGAAGAAGAGGAGATGGACGCCACAGATAAAGCCCTAAAATAGATAGAATTCGAAGTGAAGGCCCAACAACTCACTTCTCAATTAAAGGCTTACCAATTAGATAAACCAAACCTGGACAAGATAGAGGATAGAGTAGGAAAAGAATATTCATTTATTGAATTTTGTTGGACTAAATTCCATGATCTTGTGCTTTGTCCATTCCATATTTCTATGAAATTGAGAATGTAATCGAATGAATCTCGGTGTAAATAGCACTTATCAATAAAAGTAGGCTTTTTGAATTTCATTTGTCAGACTCTGATTTACCATTCTAATTGTAAACTTAATTGTATGGTCGATGTGAATCCTAACTCAAACTCTTCCAAAGTGTGAAAAAAAATAATTATCGCCCTTCATACCGATTCTAGTATTAGCTTCGAATTAACCAACTTTGTCCTTTGAAACTTGATTCAAACACATCCAACGAAATACTGGGAGCCCAATTTGAACTTTTCCAACATATGGAGTGTTATTGACAACTTTTTCCGGTTTCCTTTCAAAATCAGAGCTTCGAATTTACCAATTTTGCCCTTCGAAACTTGATTTGATCATATCCAATTCCCCAACATATGGTTAATACAATGAAGTAATTTCAAATCAACTAATTTTGCTTCGAACAAATAGTCTATACCTAGGCGTCCCTACACCCTTAGGCGGGGAATGTGCTTCGAAGTTGACTTCCTGCTTTCGAAGTTGTTTGTCACTTGATTTCGGTGCCAAAACTTGGCTTTGAAGCCAAAAATCTGATTTCGAAGCCAACATTAATATTTGAGATACGTTTCCCTCCTAAATTATCCCCATTGAGGGAAACTTTTTGTATCCGTACTTTTAACACTTCTTTATGAATCCAACCTACTTAAAATGATTGGGTATATTTTTCAGACACAAAGGTTTTAAAAACCCTTTTACTTCGTACTCTGAATCCACTCGTCTGCCTAACGCACAAACCGTTCACTTTTACTGACCTTCATTTTCTTGCTGCTCGTTACCAATGGAGTCTTCTTCCTTGAAAGTACCAACTGGCGAATGTATAAGCCCAACAATGACTTTGAAAAGATGTATTGAGGAAGAAATTGCTAACTTTAAAGCTGGTAGACCGAGTGCCATAGATGGATGCCTCTTTGTTCCTTGTCATAACGAAAAACAAGAATATGTCATAGGTCCTATCTTTTGAGAGGTTCACGCCCAACTTCCAGCTTTGTACCCTCGTTTGGAGGACCACTTTCTTCTCTATGAAGGGGGGCTTCACTGGGAAAATTAGAGAGTGAACTGACCTCATCGTTGCTGGCCAACATTGAGGGTTGAGTGGGAGGAATGGTATGATAGGTCGTGCCTGCAAGAGAATGGGACCTACAAGAGCTCTGCATTCTTGAGGCCCTTCATCTTTCCATGTTTATCATTCCTGAAGACCCTTTTTTGATTCCTACCGTTCTTTGTTTCTAGAATATGGTCTTTAACTTTTTTCAGTTTCGTTGTGGTATGATGACTCCCACCGTTCTTGATATATGCCATCTCTTAGGGCTTTCACCACTCGGTACCCCCTTTACACCCAGCTATCCAGACCTTTCGGTTAAATTTTCTCTTCCACCTTTGAATTCTTCCTTCAGTGACTTCGTAAAGGCTGAAAATAAAAATGTGGGCCCTGTGAGTGATCGAGAACTCTTCTCATTTATTTTATATTGGTTGTGTAAATTCCTCTTTTGTACATCATTTCAACGAATCATGCTTGAGTTTGCCCCACTTGCAAAGGCCTTTGTTTTGAAAAAGCGAATAGCCTTGGCCCCTTATCTTTTAGGCCATGTTTATAGAGCCTGCTCCCAATTCTGCGAGAAACCTCTTGATATCAACCAAGGAGGTCCTCTCTGGGTGCTTTAACTCTGGCTCTTTGCTTACTTTACTGATTTGCATCCCAAGTGCTTGAAATTCTTAGTTCAAGACCCTAGCACTTATGGAGAAAAGTATGCTAGAATTGCCCTTTACCCCGCTTTTTTCACCTACTATCTTACTTTTTTCCACCTGCCACCTTCTTTTCCCCCTTCTATGCCAATAAAGGACCGATTTGGCTAAGGACGTTCTTGGCTGATAGACAGTGTTCCATTCCATCGCACAAAGACATGTGGGCTTCTATTTTGTTGCCAAGGGAACTTTTTATTGGTACTTTAAACCCTCGAGCTTATAAGTGCATATCTGAGGTATACTGCCCTTCCTAGTTTGTTAGGCAATTTGGGTTTACCCAAGGAATTCCCATTCCACTCTGCAATCTCTCGAATGTCCATCTTACAGCCAGAGACCTAAGAGTACCCAAATCTAAACTAGAGGAGGCAACATTTAAACTGTTGAAAGATTTGAGTGAGTTTAAATTTGTCCCCTTCCTCCCCTCTGGCTTAGTTTTGAAAATATTTCAAAATTGGTGGACAGCCAATATGGAAGTGCATCTAGCAATACATCCTCATGATTTACTGATGCGGCTAGGTGTGCCTTCTAAGGCTAAACCAAAAGAAGCCAGGACCATCTCCTCTCTTTCTACAACTACCAAGACTATTCCGGCAATCTCACTCCCTCCTTCCAGAGTTACCAGAGCTGCTTCGAAAAAGGGTATGCATTTTAAGGTTTTCTTTCTTTCAGAATCTTCTGTTTGTTTTTTTCATATTCATACTACTTGGTGTAGGGTCTCCACAAGAAGATCTCCCAAGAGAGCTGAAGCTCTGGCTATTCTCAAAGACAAACACTAGCAGAAAAATAATAGAAAACTAATACTCACTCTTGAGGAGTTTGAGTATCAGATTGAAGAGAAAGAAGCAGAGAAGGAGCATGAAGTACCACTGTAGAGAAAAAAGAGAAAGAAGATAACTGTCTCTCCTTCTGACCTGGTCGAAGATCCTACTCATGAGGCAACAACCAAAACAGTGAAGAAGGAACACTCTAAAGAAATAATTGTTTTCCAGAGAGCTGAAAAAAGGCGGCAGCAATAACTATTAAGGGATAAAGCTGCTGCTGCTGATACAATCCAAAGGGAAATTGCGAGAAGACAACACACTGCTAAGCATTATTTCCTTCGTAGTTCTCCCATCATTGCCACCACTTCTGAAACCAGTAATTTCCTTTCGTGTCTCCGCTTTCTTTTCTCATATTCTTGATATTGAGGATTAACATTACTTTGTATTTCTTCTTTTGCAGCAACAACTACTTTGCCTCCCATTTCGATAAGGACTCCTTTAGTTTCATTTGAAGTTGAAAGACCTCAAAATGTGGAGCCAATTCAAATAATACTCCTACTCCCTGGTCCTACATTTTTCATACCTTTCCTGAGGCAAAGTATTCCTGCATCCCTATCTTTTGGCTTCACTCCATACGTTCCTCATTTATCCTTCAACTCTACTCAATTTGCTTTTCCTTTAAGCCTTACTGTTCCTTCCTCTTCTGAAGAAATTTCTACTATTACTTTAGCTATTGCTTCATCTCTAGTAATAGTTGATTCCTACATAGAAGACACTGGTAGCTCACCAATTCCTTGTCCATTATCTCTACCTAGCTCCAATCCCTCTTCTCTTGACCTGCTGGTAACCAAAACTATGGAGACTGCTAGGGATACTTCACCTTCTTCCCCTATTCCTATGTAGCCATTTCTTTCTCCTACCAGAGCTCTTTCTGTACCCTTCATGTCAACAGATGAGGTGGACATCTTCGAGGCTAGGTTAGCTAGTCTTTTTGACATGTCTTCCACCACTTCACCAGTTAATAATGAAACTGAGACATTAGTCTTAGCTGATTCTCTCTTAGAAATTTTTGAGAGCTCTTCCTCCACAAGTAGGACTTCCTTGCCTACACTAGACTTGGATAGTTGTTTAGAGTTGCTGACATCCTTCTCGAGAATCCCCTTCGAAGCTTTACAAAGGCCTATAATCAAGAATGGCTTCCTCTAGTGCTGCAAGGTTGTTGAGCAATCCAGCATGACTATTTCAAGTCATTTATCTTAGGCAACAACCACCATTGATTTTTACATCAACATCTGCCATGCTACCAAAGCTGCAGAAGAGAAATTGCTAAGAGACCAGAGTTTTGTTTCCCAAATACATACTGAAGTGTCAGAATTGAAAGAACAGCATTCCTCTGTCTCCTAACTTCGAACTCAACTGCTGGAGAAGAAAACTCAGCTTGAGGAAGAGTTATCAACAGTTAACCAGGCTTTAGATCGAACTATCACTAAGCTGCAGATCACTAACCATGGACTGGTTGATCAAAAGCAGGAGATGGCTACAGCCATTCAGTTGTTCCCATCTCTTAAGAATAGAGAGTCAATTGTAAAGGAACAGCTGAAACACCGTACTGATTTTTGGGCCAATCTATGGCTACATGTATTCAACTCATTATGAAATAAAATCTTTATTTTATTATTTGAGTGTTTTCATGCTCTTTTATTTAGCACTTATTATATTCCTTGTGTTTCCCATTTGGTTGGATAATAAGGCTTCAAATATTTACCATTAATCTTCTTGGGGTGTACATATCCATTCAAATTTTTCAAATGATATGCTCCCAAAGGCAAGACTCTATGAACTTGATATGGTCCTTTCCAGTTAGGTGACCATTTGCCAAACTTGTGGCTTTTAATTTCTATTGGGAGTATTGTCTTCCATACCAAATCATCTTCATCAAAGCTAATATGCATGACCTTCTTATTATAGTTTTTGACTACCTTCTTCTTTTGGAAAAGAATGCTATTTAATGCCAGAATTCTAGCTTTATCTACACTTTCTAATTCCAAGAACATACTCTGATGGTACTATTCAGGAATTAACTGATCTTGGCAGCTCACCCTCAAGGACTTAATATTAATTTCCACATGTAGTACTGCATCATGTCCATCTACTAAAGCATAAAGAGTGATTCCTGTACTTGATCTTGGAGAAGTCCTATAAGCCCATAATACATCCAACAGTAAGTTATGTCAATTCCTGGGATTGTCTTCCACAACTTTCTGTATTCCTTTTTTCAAAGATTTATTGGATGACTCTGCTTAACCATTGGCTTGTGCATAAAAGGGGGTAAAATTAACAAGGCTAATTCCAAACTTTTCCACAAAAGACTTTACCATTTTCCCATCAAATACAGTCTCATTATCAATAGTTATGGTCTATGGGATGCCAAATCTGTCGATCAGATCTTTAATGAATCCAACAACTTCGGTCTGATCTACAGCCTTATATGGCTTAGCTTCGACCCACTTAGTGAGGTAATCAGTGGCCACTATGATGAAACAATGATGCTTCGAAGAGGGTGGATATATTTTTCTTATCATATCCATAGAGCATCCTCTAAACGGCCAAGGCTTCTCAATCGCATACAGATCAGTTATGGGTATATGCCTTATTGCGCCATGCTTTTGGCATACTTGGCAACCTCTAGCATATTCTATGCAATCCTTAAGGATGGTTGGCCAATAGTAAGAATGTCTTCGAAGCAGCCATCTCATCTTCACACCAGGCTGATGAGCACCACAGATGCTTTCATGAACCTCAACCATGGCTGTCAATGCTTCCTTTGGACCTAAACATTCCAATAATAACCCATCTGCCCCCCTTTTGTAGAGAGCATTACCATACATTATGTACTGCATAGATTGCAATTTGGTTTTTCTACTGGCTTTCGAAGATGGGCCAGTTAGATACTGCATTATTGGATGCCTCTAATCTTGTTCTTGTAAGTCATTATGATTGACTTCTAAGACCATATTCCTTCTATTCAAAGGTGGTATTACCTTTTGATATGTTGTTTGGCTTATGTCCCTTTGAGTGTTATCCCTTCTCTTGAAATTCGAAACTTTCTGAGCCACATCATTAGCTTTATTATTCAAGAATCCTGGGACATAAGTTACATTTGCTATCTGAAATTGAGAAAGCAGATATAATGCAACAACATAGTATGGAAACATGCTTATACTTTGACATTTGAAAATTCCTTTCACCTGGTTAACCACCAACTGAGAATCTCCAAATATATCAACCGCATGAGCTTGTAATCCAATAAGTAGTTCCAATCCCAATATTAAAGCTTCATATTCAGCTTGATTATTGGAACAACTAATTTCATCCACTCTGAAACCATGTGTGGTTTCTACCCTTTGTGGTGACTTAATCACCACACCAATTCCAGTTAAACCATTGGCCTTTGATCCATTGAATCACATTTGCCATGGTTCAACACTAACCATACCAAGTTCCATTATCTCTTGGCTTTTTGTTTGACATGGATGATCTGCCAAGAAATTAGCCAAAGCTTGTCCTTTTACTACCTTTTGGGGAACATATTCTAGATGAAATTCTGATAAAGCTAATATCCATTCACCAATTCTTTCTCTCAACATAGATCAAGATAACATATATTTAACCAAATCTGTGGTTACAATTACCAAGACAGTTGTAGGCAAAAGATAATATCTTCGTTTCATTGCAGCAAAATACAATGCAAGGCACAGCTTTTCTATAGCTGAATATTTACATTCACAAGAATTTAGAAACCTACTAAGGTAATAAGCTGTTTGCTCTTTGCCTTCTTCATTGTCTTGGGCTAAGAAAACTCCTAGTGAATCTTCTGCTGCAGCTATATACAACTTCAAGGGCTTATCACCCTTTGGTGGTATCAGCACTGGAGGGTTGGCCAAGTAAGCTTTGATTCCTTCGAAAGCAGTTTGATGCTTTACTGTCCACACAAATTCCTCTTCATCTTTCAACCTTAATAAGGAAGAAAATACTTTAGTTTTCCCTGCAGTATTAGAAATAAATCTTCGAAGAACAGTATTAGAAATAAATCTTCGAAAAAAATTAACCTGCCCTAGGAATTTTTGTACTTTTTTCCAGCTGATACGCCAAAAGCACATTTGAAAGGATTAAGTTTCGACTTAAACTTTTTCATTCTTTCAAAAGCTGCTTCCAAGTGAAACAAATGTTCCTCCATGGAATGAGATTTTACTACAATGTCATTAATGTAGCCCTCTAAATATCCTCCAATGAGATCGTGAAAGATAGTGTTCATAGCCCTTTGATATGTAGCCCTGGCATTCTTCAGACCAAATGGCATTTTAACCCATTCGAATGTGCCAATGTTCCCAGAACATCTGAATGTTGTCTTATGGATATCCTCTGCTGCAATGCAAATTTGGTTATAACCAGAGTGCCCATCCATCATCGATAAATTTGATGCCCTGCTAAATTGTCTGCCAATAAATCTATTATGGGCATAGGATACTTATCTTTTGGAGTTACTAAATTTAGATTTCTAAAATCGATGCATACCCTCATTTTACCATTCTTCTTTACTACAGGCACAATATTGGATAGCCATTCAACATACCTGGTTGTCCTAATAAAGTCTGCCTTAAGAAGCCTAAGAATTTCTTTTTGACCTTCTGAATCACTTCAGGACTCATCCTTCTTGGTTTTTGCTTGTATGGCTTGAAATTAGGCCTCACAGGGAGCCTATGTTTTACTAATGACCTATCCAATCCTGGTAATTCATTATAAGACCATGCAAAACAATCTTTATATCTCTTTAAAACCACCAACAACTAGTCCCTGCTAAGAGCATTTAACCAAGCACTTATATAGGTGGGCTGCTGCATAGAACCTTCCCCTAAATTCACTTCTTCCAAAAGATCTTGCATCTGAGGACTCACCGATGCTTCGTTTTTGATTTCTTCTGTCTTCAAAGCAATCTCCTTGCTTTGTCTTGCTCCTAGTTTCTTTGATTCAACATCTTTGCCCTCCTCTTCATAGACAAAGTCTGCCCATAAGGCTTCTCCTTCCTGTACCTCCTAGACTTTTGTTTTAATGTCCAATGCACAATATTTATCCAAGGCCAAAACCCTGACCTGTTGCTGCTTATAGACAATTACCATGGCTTATTTCTCTTGCTCTTGTACCCTCTGGACTATTGATTTTATGTCCAATACTGAGAACTTAACTAAAGCCAAAGATCTGGCCTCCTAGGTTCCATCTTTTTGCCTACAACCAGGCATCATGGTCATCTTTGGCGACAAACTCTTCATCAACACTTTTTTGGAATAAGTGCTTCAGGTGTGCTAATTCCTTATCAGCCATCACTTCAGCTGATCCATCAGGTTTCCTCAGTACACTGAGTGGTGCCACTCATTCAGTATACAATTCGGTCTCTGCAAAATCTGCACAAGCTATGAAGGGTTGAAGGTCTGCGTTGATCTCCTCTATCTCCCCATTACACAAAGCCATCATAATCTTCTGATGTAGAGAGGAAGGCACACATTTGTTGGTGTGAATCCAATCCCTACCAAGTTGAGCATTATACTTAGCATTCCTGTCGATAACGAAGAATGCCGTCATGCAGTCCCTGGTTTCCACACTTAGGTTGATGGGTAAAATGCCCTAAGCTATCTGTTTGTCTCCAGCAAAACCAGCAATGGTCGTACTGGTTGGGATTAATTTGGGGTTTCTCTTTCCTAATTTTTTCAAACAAGATTTCGAAAGGAAGTTTATTGCTGCCCCATTATCCACTAATACCCGGTTCATTTGTATTCCATCGAAGAAGGCCTTGATATACAAAGGTTTGACATGATGTGTCATGGATGTTGTGGGATACTCAAAAGGGTATGAAGGTTAATACTCACCTCTTCCTCACTTTCGTCTCCAGTTTCCATTGGTGTGGCCACTTCGGATTCGTCTTGCACCATACTCACTTGCGAGTCTTCACTAGAAACTGGAATTAGGTCAATCTCCTAACCTTCTTGGTTTTCATCTTCAGCTTGGAATTCCTGTGGTAGTATATGTACCATATTCACTGATACTGGAGGGAACGAGCCAAATTAGACGACTGGCTGTACCTGCTTCTCTTCCTGGCTAACTTGTTCAATTACTTCAGAAGCATCTTCCATGCTACATTCTGACACTTCAGTACTGGTAACTTTCTTCGAATGGTCTGTTTCTGCTGGTTTTTTGACCAAAAACGTCTGCTCAGCCATGAAGGCTTTGAATATCTCCTCCTCAACTATATCCTTCCTTTGGCCTAGGCCAACTTCTCCCTCTGTCTCATTATTGCTTTCCATCAAAGCCCTTTCCAATCCTGCTAAACTGGATCTTTCTTTGGCTTTTAGTTCGGAGTGAACTTTGGTCAACTACTCTCTGCTACAACTCATTTTGTCTTGAGGAGTCGAGTTTGGATTATGATTTGACTTTGGACTTTTCTTTCCCTCTGTCTGGCCTTTTGTCTGGACCAATGAAGAGTTTTCTCTACTTTCTTTCAGATTCTTCTGGTACTAAGTGTACCTTCGCTAGATCTTCCTCCTTTGGGATCTAGAAATCACTGGGACCATATTTGGTTCCTTTGTTTTTGGATGCTTTAGTAACACCCAATTATTTGGAGCTACCAAAGGAGGTTTAACCATCTTACCCTAGTCTCCAACAACATTTCTTTGGGTAGACATTTCCCTAGGTTTGTTCTGCATGACAAACCAATCTGGAACTCCAGGTACCCATGAGCCCACTAGCCCAGTTGTCGAACTGTCTCTTTCTTCCTTCAAAGCCAATTTCGAAGCTGGCTGTGAAGGCCACTGCTTGGCCCTGACCCCCTGTTTTGGACCTAATTCAGACCTTCCATAAAGGTGGCCACTTTCCTTTTTGTGTGAGGCTGGTCTAGGGGGCCAATATCTGGCTTTGACCCCATGACTTGAGCCCACTTCAAGTCTCCTCTCAGGATGATTGCCCTTCATTCTGTAATAGTTGGGTGGTCTGAATTCATGTAGAGGTCTCTTGCCCTTGGAGTGCATTCTAGTGGCTGTTGGCTCAGCCACGAATGGCTGCTGCCTAGTACCAGTTAGATATGGCCTCTTGTTATAGGCACTGGTTGGTTTAGGACGCCTCTGCACATCCTTGTAATATTGTTTCCCATCAATCGGAAGCCCTTTCAATCACTTGTAGCTCAATCTACACTTGGGACATATTCTTTACATGACAACTGCCTCTAAAGAATCATCATCTAGTGCCTCTTCATCAGAGTCTCCCCTCTGGCCTGCAGATCCTTTTCCAACAGTTGGTAAACTTCTAGCGTCTTTCTTGATAGTAGTCTGGCTGGAAACATGCATTTGCACATTGACCTCTTCCAATTCCTTCAAGGATAAGTTCTGGAAGTTTGACACAATAACATTGGCTACCATTTCTCCAATTTTTGGGAACGGATTAGTGTCAATCCCCATAGCCTTTTCTGCCTTAGCTGAGAATTTTAAACTCCCCTTTCAAATTTGCTCTTGGATCTTGTCTCAAAAAACAATACAGTTTTTAGTTGAGTGAGACCAAGAATTATGCCATTTATAATACACTTTTCCTTTAAGTTCCTCCGGAGACGGAATTTTGACTCCTTTTGGTAACTTCAGGAAGTTTGCCGCAAGCAAGTGATCAAAAATGTCATCTGCCTTTGTTAAATTGAAAGAGTATTTCCTATAAAGGTCTTTCTTTTTAAACTGCTAGTCTATTGTTGTGTATTTATGAATTAATGCTTCACAGATTACAGGTTCTTTCCCTACAATCTCTGCTGCATCTATTTCATAATTAGGATCTCTATAATATGTTATTGTATGATGCATTACTTCGATCTTGTTTTTCTTCTAGTAATGTTTCATACCTAGACACCTCATAGGTCAGTTCCACTAAGTCTCTAAACTCAGTTGAGTCAAACTTGTTTCGAAGCTTAAACTCTAAACCGTTTTGAACCAATCTCACGAACTCAGGTTCTAGTAGGATGACCCTACATTTGTTTCGTGCTCTTTTGAATCTGGCAATAAACTGAGCAGCCTTCTCATCAGGCCTTTGACTCAACCTTGCCAGGTCTGCCATGGAAACTTCTGGCTCCGTTTGGAAGAATTGGGCATGAAATGCCGCCTCTATTTGTTGCCAAGTTTGGATAGAGCCAGGTGTAAGGTTAATATACCATACAAAGGCTGTCCCAGTTACAGAATTTGGGAACAGTCTTAACTTCATGTAATCATTGTTGGTAAATTCACCATATTGAGCAGCGAACCTAGCAATATACTCTACTATTGACTGATTTTCATTCCCATAAAAAAGAGCAAAGTCTGCTATCCTAAACCCTCTTGGGTATTCATATACCCTATCTGCCCATTCTGGATATGGTTTCCTGTACATAGGAGTTTGAACCCCTCGAGCCATCGGTCCACACATCTCTCTAACAATATCAGCAATTTGGTCCCCGGGAACCATATTTTGTGCTTGTTGAACCACTACTGGAGGAACAAACACAGGATTTGATGGATAACCTTGTGCCTGAGGTCCTCTTGGTCCATAGGGCGGTATATTTAGGACTGGTTGTCCCTGTGGTGTCGTTTGCTGTTGAGGGTATGGGTGACCCCTCTGAGCCTGTACTACGAAAGGACCTGTGAAAGGTGTTGGAACAGGTGTTGTGTCTCTTCCAGTTGCAGGAAACCCTTCCAACCCCCCGGGTACAAATTCGAACAAAGGATTAGTGAATCCCTTCGTGCCAGGTATGGCTTCGAACATGGGATTTGGAAACATCCATATGCTATTTTTTTGTGTTGGGCCAGATCCACCAATTTGCATGGCTTCACTGTTAAGTAATGAGGCATTTTGATTTGTCACAAGCCTCGAAAGAAGCTCATACCAAGACTGAGGTGATGGTCTTTCATAGTTTTGGTTACTAGTTTGACCATTAGTATGTCCATTACTCTGCATAGGCTGTTTATCTCTAGCCAATCTTTGCTGAGGGACATTTGAAATTTCCTCTATATGCCTTGCGTTAGTTGGTTGATGAGTATTCATTCGATCTAAAAAGGATGTTTCCCATCTTTCCACTGTGTTCATTAATTGCTGTTCCATGGCATCTACTAGGCCTCCCCATGGATTCATTAGCTAAGTAGATGGAACAGTGGATAGTCTAATTCCTTGGCCTCGTCCAATACTTTGAACATGTGGTACTTGCTCCGAAGTGTTGGTTTGTTCGACCATAGGTTCTGATAAAACAGGTATTTCCACAGGATGTGTAATCACATTATCCTCTAGATTAGGTATTTTTACCTCTCTTCCACGCCTTATTCCAAGCGTTCATTTTCTCCTTGTCTCCTACATCTAGCCATTTTAATTAGTCCCACTAGGCGTGCCAAAAATATATGTTGGGTTTTTGGCTTTCAAAGGTTATTATTGTAATTTTGAGCATGCTAGCAAGGATCAATCAATCCTTACAGAATACTAATTGCCAACCAATTATCAGATGATTGTGTTTTAGTTCTTTCAGCCTCAATGAAAAGGACTTTTACTGGTGGCTTTGTTTAGGAGAATTAAGCTAACAACGATTAATATGGAGAACAATTGTAACATTTCATTAAGTAAAATAGAAGACTTACAAAGATCCAAATCAGCCTCGTAGTGGTTTACAACGACAAACTACTTGAAACTACTCCTATGAACGAAGTGCAGTGCAGGAATTTGAAGTGTAGAAATGTAAAGAACAAGAAATATAAAAACTGAAAGGAAAATAAAGTAGATAAAACTGGTTTTTTAGATCTGAGTCTGGGGCTTCTTTCTAGGGCCTTCTCTTCTATTTATACTTCTTAATGACAACCGTCAAAATGCATTTCTAACCTTCGAATCATCCCTCCATGATCGCTGATCATGCTGCCTTACAGTTAGCTCCACTATGCCATATCTGCAATTAGGCTTCCCTCCTGATTTTGAATTTAAATATGAGTAATCGTTGAAGCCACGTCATTTTGCATCTCTTTGCTAATCTAGTGCTATGCAGGTCTACAATAACCAATACTAACTGCCACGTGTGTGCTTACGATTGAATATTTGAATTGTCTTCCCGTATTTCCCGCATCCTACCACGTGTTGAACTGTAATTAGCTTATACAAAATATGTAGCTAACAATTGCATAAATAGATTTTCTATTATTTTAGAGCAACAAAATCTGTATCACATGATCAATTATGAGTAAGATACTGTCATCTGTTTATTCTGTTTTTGTACTCATAGCAGTATTAGTATACATGGCAGCTATTATTATTATTCTTTGTATTGGAGCTTATTGTCATCGTGTCTCTCTCCCACACGTTTGACCTTGCCTTGCTTGCATTTGTATATTTTTGTCGTCATAAGGCCCAAAAAACCAAAGTGAGACAAGGGCAATGACAAATGGAAATATTTGCTTGATATGGAATTATGATGGTAGAATTGCATATGGCAGTTATGGTATCGTGTACAGAGCTCAGTTGCCAAGTGGCAAAGTAGTTGCCTCGAAGAAACTTCATCGTTTGGAAGTAGAGGAACCCGCTTTCGACAAGAGTTTCAAAAATGAGACGCAAATGTTAACTAATATACAGCACTGAAACATAGTGAAGCTTTACAGGTTCTGTTTGCACAACAGATGCATGTTCTTGGTGTACGAGTACATGGAAAGGGGAAGTATGTTTTGTGCCTTGAGGATTGATACCGAAGTTGTTGAATTAGGATGGACTCAAAGGGTGAAGATTGTTAACGCAATAGCACATGCTCTATCCTACTTGCATCATGATTGCAATCCACCTATTGTTCACCGAGACAAATCAAGCAACAATATTCTATTGAATTCTAAATTGGCGGCTTTTGTTTCAACTTTGGCACTGCAAGATTGCTATATCCGAATTCATCGAATCAAACAATAATTGCAAGAACTTATGGATATATTTCCCCAGGTAGCAAAAGTGCTTTTTCCTCTATAGGTATTATTATTATTTTTAATTTTAAATAAAGTGGGAAAAATTGAGCTAAAATGTTTAAATAATAGTAATTATTTTTCTCTAACTCAATTATTCATGATAAATAAAAACACTTTTGGAATCACACTTCATTAACTTATTTAAAGAGAAAGTGAAGTCTATGATTTATTTCATTGATTTTTTGTTTGTGCAGAACTTGCTTATACCATGATTGTGACTAAAAAGTGTGATGCTTATAGCTTTGGGGTGAGCACTGGAAAGAATCATGGGGAAAGCATCCAGGAGAACTCCTTTCATCATTGGCATCATGATCTGCTCCAAAAGTAATGCTAACTGACGTATTAGACCCGGGCCTTCTGCCTCCAACTAATCCAGTGGTTGTAGGGTACATTGTTCTTGTTGCTATTGTGGCATTTGCATGTGTGTGTTTTGAGCCAAGAATTGAGTTTTATCCAACAAATGAATAAACTCGACGCTTGAGTTTCCTATCAAAGAAAAATGTCCATGTAGAAATGTTGTGGATCATATTTTTTTTGGGACCTTGTTACAAATATTATCTATGAGGATTGCTATATATTATCAAATAAATTTTGTGTTTTTTTTTTCAAGTTTTAAACATTGTGTTGAAACCTCAATTGTTAACTTTTTATGGTTTCCCTGCAGCAATCCCAAGCCAAGCCACAATGAAAAGAATATTCCCCTCTATATCTTTTAGAATTTGAGTTCTGGTAATCTCTCCTACTTGAACAAGATGCAGCAATCTCTCATACATGCATATTAGCAACTCTGGTTTTTACTACAGTTGCTATGCTTCCACCACATTTAATAAGAGAACACAGTACACAAGCCAGTTACATGGGTGTGGGACTCACATTATGTGATAGGGTGATCGATTTTTGTATTCATAAATTTTTACTATGAAAAAGGAATAGAAATGGAAAAAAAAAATGATGCATATGAACTCAATGTTCTAGTTATCACGTTATTATGAGTGAATTTAGGAGTGATATTTTAAAATTTTAGTGTTGTCTACTGTTTCTAGCATATGGGTTGACCCAACCCGTTCGACTTCCATTGCCAAGAAGGTTGGGATCCTCTAATAACTAATTAGTGTGTATATGTATGAGGAATTTGGGGATCCTGGAGAAGAGAAAAAAGAAGAAAAATGAAAATCATGTGTCTCTGGAAATGTGTATATATATATATATATGTATATATCAATCGACCTATGTATTGGAAAGAAGTGAATTACAGAGTTGGGAAGACAAAAGCAGACAAGATCTTGATCACAGTTGACCGTTTCAAATCTGGGACCAATTTGAAGGCTTCCCTGTGTTTGAGTTTGTGTTTGATTTCTTTTATTTTTTTATTAGTCCTGTGGAAGAAAAAAAACTTCTCAATCTCATCTCTATTCTAATTCATACCCCCCAAAAAAAATAATTAAAATAAATAAATAAATTTTGACAATAATGCGGTAATATGATTATTATAAATAAATTTGTTTTTTATATTAATTTATTTTAAAATAAGAAATTCACAATAAATTTTTCTATTTGTATAGTATTAGTCTTTTAAAAAAATATTTACAATATTGAATTATAGGGAAAATTTTGAAATTATGTATTTGCAAAAATTTTGAAATTTTGAAATTATGTATTTTGAAAAAAATATTAGGACAAATATTTAAGATAATTTAATATTTATAATTTATAATTTTATTACTTATATTTTTATTTAAATATAATTTTAATATATTTGTTATGTTACGGTGATTGATACCGAAGTTGTTGAATTAGGATGGACTCAAAGGGTGAAGATTGTTAACGCAATAGCACATGCTCTATCCTACTTGCATCATGATTGCAATCCACCTATTGTTCACCGAGACAAATCAAGCAACAATATTCTATTGAATTCTAAATTGGCGGCTTTTGTTTCAACTTTGGCACTGCAAGATTGCTATATCCGAATTCATCGAATCAAACAATAATTGCAAGAACTTATGGATATATTTCCCCAGGTAGCAAAAGTGCTTTTTCCTCTATAGGTATTATTATTATTTTTAATTTTAAATAAAGTGGGAAAAATTGAGCTAAAATGTTTAAATAATAGTAATTATTTTTCTCTAACTCAATTATTCATGATAAATAAAAACACTTTTGGAATCACACTTCATTAACTTCATTAGCTAAGTAGATGGAACAGTGGATAGTCTAATTCCTTGGCCTCGTCCAATACTTTGAACATGTGGTACTTGCTCCGAAGTGTTGGTTTGTTCGACCATAGGTTCTGATAAAACAGGTATTTCCACAGGATGTGTAATCACATTATCCTCTAGATTAGGTATTTTTACCTCTCTTCCACGCCTTATTCCAAGCGTTCATTTTCTCCTTGTCTCCTACATCTAGCCATTTTAATTAGTCCCACTAGGCGTGCCAAAAATATATGTTGGGTTTTTGGCTTTCAAAGGTTATTATTGTAATTTTGAGCATGCTAGCAAGGATCAATCAATCCTTACAGAATACTAATTGCCAACCAATTATCAGATGATTGTGTTTTAGTTCTTTCAGCCTCAATGAAAAGGACTTTTACTGGTGGCTTTGTTTAGGAGAATTAAGCTAACAACGATTAATATGGAGAACAATTGTAACATTTCATTAAGTAAAATAGAAGACTTACAAAGATCCAAATCAGCCTCGTAGTGGTTTACAACGACAAACTACTTGAAACTACTCCTATGAACGAAGTGCAGTGCAGGAATTTGAAGTGTAGAAATGTAAAGAACAAGAAATATAAAAACTGAAAGGAAAATAAAGTAGATAAAACTGGTTTTTTAGATCTGAGTCTGGGGCTTCTTTCTAGGGCCTTCTCTTCTATTTATACTTCTTAATGACAACCGTC